>JAFDVH010000057.1:0-148000 GCA_019176425.1 Megalops atlanticus | reverse complement strand
CGACTTGAAGCGGAGCTTGCCTGCGACTCGTCAAAAATGTTCCAACCGGGACAGTTCGTCCGCAGTTATCCCTGACTTAATCACCAAATTAACACAATACCACAATTAAAGGAGTTTGTTTTTTACTAAACATGCAAAATGTCTCCAAAATCGGTGAAATGGCAACACTGCTAATGCGCTCAAAACACATTAACAGACATGGCTGCTGTTCGAGGATCTCAAGAGCTACATCCATGACGTTGCACCTCAATACAACCCCCACGCTACAACTCATAATTTGATTGGTTAAGCATCCTGTCATTCATCAGACTGGTGAAACTGGTCAAAAACTGTTTAGAGGTGCCCAAATTCAACCTTTACCCATGGCTACGCTGTTCAACGTATCAAAAAATACCTTTGCAGAATAAAATCAAGAAATCTGTGACCACATGTACACCAAATCTGAATTGAATCCGATGAACCGTCTAGGAGCACTAAAGCTGAGATGGCTGAAAAAGCCACTCTTTCTGTTGCCAGATGGTGGCGCTATACCAGGGTGTCACTCTGGGCATGTGGATATCATCATAACCATCATAACCAAAAACCTGTGAAGTTTGAGCCGTATCAAGCAATGTATGGAGAACTTATGACAAATTCCCTTTTTGTGTGGCGAGACATATAAATTCATTGTTTCGCCATTTCAACAGCATGCAAGATATCAAAAATCCCTTCGCAATTTAGCATCAGGAATGTCTTGGCATCATACTGACTAAATTTGGTATGAATCGGTTGAATCTTCTAGGAGGAGTATTCGAAAGTTCGGCGCCTGTGAAAACGCACAAAATCCAAAGTGACCAACTTCCTGTTGGGCGGAGTTAAGGGGTGTGATTGCGAAATTTGTTCCTCTTAGGTAGACCAATATGCCTACCAAGTTTGGTGCATGTGCGTGAAATTGGACGCCCACAGTGAACACATTTGACAAAGGGGGTGCTATCGAGCTTCCGTGCCACACCCAGGTCCAAGGTTTTGATAAACCCCGATTCACGCAACCTCTGATGTGTGTGCCAAATTTCATGAGTTTTCGTGCATGCCAAGCACCTCAAAAAGGCCTCCAAAGTTGAAAAATAATAATAATAATAATAATCACAAAGGATACAATAGGGCCCTTCGCACACTCAGTGCTTGGGCCCTAATAATAATCACAACGGATACAATAGGGCCCTTCGCACACTCAGTGCTTGGGCCCTAATAATAATAATAATCACAACGGATACAATAGGGCCCTTCGCACACTCAGTGCTTGGGCCCTACTAATAATAAATATAGCTGCAAGCAGCGATGAACGGGCCCAAGCACAAAGGGTGAAGCCTCGCGTGGGTTATGGCATCATCAGATACTTCGTTGTTGTTCCTGATGACTGTTTGTGACTAGTAAATGGTTGTAGAGAACACACACTCAAGACACAAATACATTCTCATGTTAAACTTTCACTTAGTGAAGGCAGTTCATTCATGTTGTGTAAATTGAATCAATTTACCAGTAAAATGCACAGAACAACACAAAAACAGTTTGACCTCAGTATATTAAAGTAAATCTAATGAGGACAAATCATGGTCATTTGCATATCTCTTAGAGGAATACTAAAATATTTGGAATATATGCCTTACTTCCGATTTCCAGTTGGTGGCGCTATGACAATAAATCATAATTGGCATGTGCATCTGATGTCCCATAATTGAACATACATGTGAAGTCTGGGCCAAATCAAACAATGTACAGCAACATTATGCGACATTTCGTGTTTTAGTGCAGCAACATGTTAATTGATCACCTCGCCATGGCAACGCCAACCAAGATATCAATAATCCCTTCGTAAATTAGCATCATGATCATCTTGGCATCATGCTGACCAAATTTAGTATGAATCGGAGGAATCCTCTAGGAGGAGCATTGAAATATTTGTTATAAATACCTCACTTCCTTCTGTCAGTAGGTGGCGCTATGACAATGAATCACAATTGGCGTGTGTGTGTGATTTTGCCCCATAATTGAACATACATATGAAGTTTCAGCCAAATCAAACCATGTACAGCGGAATTGTGTCACACTTCCTGTTTGAGCGCGGTCACGTGTAAATTGATCGCCTCGCCATGGCAACGCCGACAGAGATATCAATAATCCCTTCGTAATTTAGCATTATGAACATATTGGCGTCATCTTGACCAAATTTAGTATGAATCGGATGAATCCTCTAGGAGGAGCATTGAAAAGTTTGTTATAAATACCTCCTCCTATTCCTCCTATAAATACACCTCAAAAAGGCCACCAAAGTTGAAGAATAATAATAATAATAATAATCACAATGGATACAATAGGGCCTTTCGCACACTCAGTGCTTGGGCCCTAATAATAATCACAACGGATACAAAAGGCATAATAATCACAACAGATACAATAGGGCCCTTCGCACACTCAGTGCTTGGGCCCTGATAATGATAATAATCACAACGGATACAATAGGGCCCTTTGCACACTCAGTGCTTGGGCCCTATTAATCACAACGGATACAATACGGCCCTTCGCACACTCAGTGCTTGGGCCCTATTAATCACAACGGATACAATAGGGCCCTTTGCACACTCAGTGCTTGGGCCCTAATAATAATAATAATCACAACGGATACAATAGGGCCCTTTGCACACTCAGTGCTTGGGCCCTAATAATGATAATAATCACAACGGATACAATAGGGCCCTTTGCACACTCAGTGCTTGGGCCCTATTAATCACAACGGATACAATAGGGCCCTTTGCACACTCAGTGCTTGGGCCCTATTAATCACAACGATACAATCTGGCCCTTCGCACACTCAGTGCTTGGGCCCTATTAATCACAACGGATACAATAGGGGCCTTTGCACACTCAGTGCTTGGGCCCTAATAATAATAATAATCACAACGGATACAATAGGGCCCTTCGCACTCTCAGTGCTTGGGCCCTAATAATTACAACGGATACAATAGGGCCCTTCGCACTCTCAGTGCTTGGGCCCTAATAATAATAATAATAATAACAAAAATAATAATAATAATAATCAGAACGGATAAAATAGGGCCCTTCGCACTCTCAGTGCTTGGGCCCTAATAAAACTAAAGAATAACAATAGTCTGCTTGCAATGCTTCACATTGCAAGCACACTAATAACAATAGTCTGCTTGCAATGCTTCGCAATGCAAGCACACTAACTAGAAAAGTGCATTTCCTGAAGAAAATGCAGAGTGTGCTTGCAACCCGGCAGCGAAAACATGGTAACGTATATGAGACGATCGCCAGGATGTGGCTAAGTGGTTGCCAGGGCGTTACTAGGTGGTTGCTAGGCTGTTGCTAAGGTATATAAGGTGGTTGCGAGGGTGTTGCTAGGTGGTTGCTAAGGTGTATAAGGTGTTTGCTAGTGTGTTGCTAGGTGGTTGCCATGGGGTTGCTAGGGTGAACAATATGGTCACTTGGGCATTGCTAGGGCGTTGCTGGGCGGTTGCCAGGAAGTTGCTTAGTGGTTGCTAGGGTAAACAGAATGGTCGCTGGGCGTTGCTAGGGCGATGATGGGGGCTTGCCAAAGTGTTGCTAAGTGGTTGCTAGTTGGTTTCAAGGGTGTTGCTAGGCGGTGGCTAGGGTGTTGCTTAGTGGTTGCTAGGGTAAACAAAATAGTCGCTGGGCGTTGCTAGTGCGTTGCTGAGTGGTTGCCAGGGAGTTGCAAAGTTGCTGCTAGGGTAAACAATGTGGTCGATGGGCGTTGCTAGAGCGTAACTAGGAGATTCCTAATCTGTTGCCAGGTGGTTGCTAAGGTATATAAGGTGGTTGCTAGTGTGTAGCTAGTTGGTTGCTAGTGCGTTGCTAGATGGTTACTAAGGTATATGATTTGGTTGCTAGGGCGTTGCTGCGCGGTTGCCAGGGTGTTGCTACGTGGTTGCAATGTGGTTGCTAGGGTGTTGCTAAGTGGTTGCTAGGGTGTTGAGAAGTGGTTGCTAGGGGGTTGCTAGGGTAAACATTATGGTCGCTGGGGCATTTCTAGGGCATTGCTGGGCGGTTGCTAGTGTGAACAATATGGTCGCTGGTCGTTGCAGGGGCATTGCTAAGTGGTTGCTAGGTGGTTGCTAGTGTGTTGCTAGGCGGTCGCTAGTGTATTACTAAGTAGTTGCTAGGCGGCTGCTAGGGTAAACAATATGGTCGCTGGGCGTTGCAAGGGCGTTGGTAAGTGGTTGCTAGGTGGTTGCTAGTGTAAACAATATGTTCGCTGGGCGTTGCTAGGGTGTTGCTGGGTGGTTGCCAAAGTGTTGCTAATTGGTTTCTACTTGGTTGCTAGTGTGTTGCTGGGTGGTTTCCAGGGTCTTGCAAAGTGGTTGCTAGGGTAAACAATATGGTCTCTGGGCGTTGCTAGAGCGTTGCTGGGTGGTTGCCAAAGTGTTTCTAAGTGGTTGCTAGTTGGTTGCTAGGGTGTTGCTGGGCGGTTGCTAGGGTGTTACTAAGTGGTTGCTAGGCGGTTGCTAGGGGGAACAATATGGTCGCTGGGCGTTGCAAGGGCGTTGCTAAGTGGTTGCTAGGTGGTTGCTAGGGTGTTGCTAGGCGGTTGCTAGGGTGTTACTAAGTGGTTGCTAGGTGGTTACTAGGATAAACAATATGGTTGCTAGGGGCACACCCACCTTTGGTGAGTGTTGGGTCACATGACCCACAGCAACAAATAAGGTCCCGTGGCTATTGGTCAAATGGTGACCGAGTGGTAAGACTTTGAAAAATGAATTGAAGTCAATGGGAGGATGGAGGGATGAATAAACGAGTAAAAGACGAGTGCAGGTCAGTATGTGTTTCAATGAGTGTTGGGTGATTTGTCCCGAGGCAACATGTGAGGTGTGGTGGCTCTGGGGTGAAAAGTGAGCGAGTGGGAAGGCCACGAAGGGTGAGGGGGGTGATTTTGAAAATGAATGGGAGTCTATGGGAAAAAAGGGATGAAAAAACGACAAAAAACGGAGAACGAGCGCAGGTACGGCTTAGCTGTACACGAGCAACCCGATCGGGGTCAGACCGGACGGGTTACAGTTGGTTTGGGGTGGATATCTCGAAAACTGTGGGAGGAGAAGCGTCCCCAAATTTGATGGAATAACAGTTATCAGCTAAAATGCTTTTTTGGTAATTACAGCGCCCCCTAGAGGTCAAATACCACCAAATTTGGTGGAATAAGAAGAAGAAAAAGAATAAAACTAAAGAACTAGAAAAGAGCGTTTCCTGAAGTAAATGCAGAGTGTGCTTGCAACCCGGCAGCAAAAACATGGTAACGTATATGAGACGATCGCCAGGATGTGGCTAAGTGGTTGCTAGGCTGCTGCTAGGTGGTTGCTAAGGTATATAAGGTGGTTGCTAGGGTGTTGCTAGGTGGTTACTAGGGCGTTGCCAGATGGTTACTAAGGTATATGATTTGGTTGCTAGTGCGTTGTTGTGTGGTTGCTAGGGTGTTGCTAAGTGGTTACTAGGGGGTTGCTAAGGTAAACAATATGGTTCTCATTACCAATTCTCATTACCAATATAGGGTCACCAGGGCTACAGTAAAAAAAACACTGTATTGTGATGCACTACCAGTAAGCAGCTGTTATGTTGTTGAAATGTTTAACGGTCCTGTACTCTTAATTACCATGTCAGTATCATTCCTTATCAAATGTCTTTGTCATTACTGGATTCAGATTCATTTTATCTGTGTATGCATTTTTTTGGGGGAAGCCAACTGAAATTGAAATTTGGATGAGATAAATCAGTTCCTCATAAAATTGAAATTTTGATGAAATAAATGAATCAGTTCTACATGAATATGCACTTTTGATGAATAAACTGAACTGCATCTTCATGAATATCAAGTTTGATAGATGAATCAGTTCCTTAATGCTGTATACCTACACTCAAAAAAATGATTCTTGGCCCTCATAAACATGAAACAATATTTTTAAGTAAAATGTAACTGAAATATATGAAATCAAAAGTTTATTTAATCAAATAATTAAACATGCCGTAAATATGCTTAATATAAACTAAATGTAATCAAACCGAGTAAAGTTTATTTTACTGGTTCCCAAAAGGTTGCCATGCGGTAGAGGGCAGCAATACACCAGTGTAGTGTCTCGTCTGCGTAGTCCAAAGAAGAAGAAGGAGGCTATGCGCATGTGCGAGAGTAAACGTAAAATGTAGGAAACGTCATTTCGTCACCGACGTGAACCCTGATCCCTGGCTGTGGACTGCATGGGTGGACTTGGCATTCTGACTGAGCGGGACAAATGTGGCATGAAAATTGTAAGGTAAGTCCAATCGTTTGCCATCTGTTGTGTTACGGTGTAGCAATATGTTATTTTAGAAGTATATTTATTTAAAATTTGTTTTATGTTTTACAAAGACGAATATCACCGCTGTCAGGCGGAAACCTTGTATGTCCAAAACCGTCACTTTTCAGGAAAAAAACCCTGTGTTTTTAAAATAATTGAACACCACGTCATCAAAGTTGGTGTTGTGTCTTTATATATGGTCAGATACTTGCATGTGTTATTATATTATTAATATTTTACCAAAATCAAGCTCAAATGGAGTTACGAGGTTTTTGACCAGCGAATGTCGAGATATGTGTTTTGTCCGTCATTGATTAGAATGGCCACATCTGAGGCAGTAAGTGCATTGCATAATGCTATCATCAGCTTACAGGTTACAAAGTTTATTGTCACTATGTGTGCGCTCAGTTTTTCCTGTCCTTGAATACATTTGGACAAAATCTCTTGTTATGAAAGATTAAGTGCTATGAGCAAGCTATTGAAGACAGAATTGGCTATGACTAGACGGCAAATGCTAGACTAAACTGCCCTCCAACCTACCGTGGTTTGCCTGCACTCTTCTCCGCTCCCACATGTCTCAGGCCTCAAATACATAAAACATTAGCCTTTATAAACTTGGTGTTTCTTGAGTAAAGAAAACGCTGTACTTATGCAAACAACCAGTTCTTTATTTAGCCTTGCATTGCAAACAACCAGAGTCTCCAAACAACTGCCTACTACTGCTGCGTATTCTTCTACAGTATAGCTAGCTGCTATACGTCATTTATCATCGCCGTTTCAATAAGGGACAGAGTTTTAACTGAGTTTTCTAATAAGTACAGGCAGAGGTAGGCGGTGTGTCCTGGGCGTAACTTAGCTACGCTGCTTCACTCGCTGGCTCGTTCTACAGCGGGCAAGCCAAACTACGTCCAGACTACGGCATCTTAAAATATTTAAATACAATAAATTTAAGGTTAACTTAAGATCAGACAGTTGCATGCACACACACACACACACCTCTCTGCAGCTGACTATTTCTCATCTTGGTTGGAAATTAACCTTGTAATATTTTTCCATTACTTTCAGGTACAGCATCATAGGGCCAAATCAACAAAGTAGCTCACATCTTGACTTGTACAGGCAACCTCTCAATTTAGGTGAGTACATGTGATGGCATTGATGAGGTCTATATTAACTAAGCCATAGTTTTTTGCAAAAATGTTAGCTAAGTTACATCTTCATCTTGTTCTTTTCTTCTTTTCTAGGTGTTTTGAGGAGGATAGTGCAACCCGTATAACTGCATTGAACTTCCAAATGGTGTGTTTGCTTATTTGTGATGGGATTTTTTGGTTGAATCCTTGATGTAAAATGATATACACTCAGTGGCCACGATATTAGGTACAATTGTACACTCTAGTCCAATACAATTGTTATTCCATAAAGTGTACTTTTATGATGCCTCTATAATCTTCAGTTTTTGTTGACATTGTCATAGAGGTGTTAATTAAATATGTTTAACAATGAGGTAATGTGATAGTTTCTAATTTTTTGTCCTTCCCATTTACATTCATGAGGGGGGCAGAATATTAGAAACACTTCTCAATATAATGTAGTCCAGTACATCACCTTTAACTGTGACCTCAGTTATCAACATATTTGAATTTACACATTTCTGGCTATGTCACCCAAAACTGAACATTTTAAACTTTGTGAAGGTAGAATTTACAGCAGAGCTGTCATATTGAATTGCGATAGATTGTACACGTGTACCTAATAAAGTGGCCACTGAGTGTCTTGTGCCTTCATTCTCATCTGTGATATGAACACCCTGGAAAGCCTTGTATCGTTTATGTGATGGTATTGTTTGTGGTACAATACATAACTGAGCCTTGTGCCTTTATTCCGGATCGGTATAATGTACTGGAAAGCCTTTTGAATTTTTCTTAACTGTAAAATGTCAAATGTACATACAGGAACTGTGAGCACACACACACTCACACATCAAAGATGCTGCTATTACTGCTATCTTTTTGCTGCTACTACTGCTGTCTTTCTGGCACTGCTTTTATTTATTTATTTATTGATTTGTTGTATTTATTTGTTTAATTTAACTACAGTGGGAGAAGCCATGTGAAATTTCATTGTACCTGAGTATAATGACAATAAAGATCATTCATTCATTCATTCATTCATTCATTCATTCATTCGTAACTCATGTTCCTAAAAGTTGTAAGGTGTTGAATTTTAAACATTTGCATTTTTCATTGTTAATGTTGTTATATTTCTCAGATAAAGATACAAATCTGTTTTAAGTTACTGAACACAATGGAAAGCCTTATGCCTTTATTCTTCGTAAGTACTGTTGGGTTTACTGTACACTGGAAAACCTTGTGCACTTCGTTTGGATATTATGTTTAATTTTGCCATCACTCAGGTTTGTCGGCAATTGCTGGTCTGGCTGATGTATCCCTTTGTCTTTTGAATTGCTGATGGAACAAATACATTTAAAGTTTCTGTAATTTTGAAGTTACTATTGGCCTGTCCATGTTTTGTAATAGATTTTAATGGATCTGGCAATAAAGTTTTCAGAACTGTGCTTGTATGTGTTGCTTTGTGATTTATTACAGGAGATAGAATAACCAATTTGAAATGCATTACTTTTATGTATAATACTTGAATAAACACATTATGTTTATGTAGAAGTTCCCCTTGACTTTATATGTAATAATTGAATAAACACATAATGTATAAGTTTAAGTATAAGTTTGCATTAACTTAGTCAGATTTGATTAAATTATTTAATTTATTCACACTCAACATGATAGAAAAATGTTGCATTAAAAGTGACCATTTACATTGAACTTATGTAATAAAATTAGATGGAAAATTTACATGTAATTGAAATACTTAAAGTCTACGTTTTAGGCTAATCATTTTTTTGAGTGTACTCTTTATTCTGGTGAAATTGAATGCATTCACATTACCACAACATAAAAACTCATCTCCCATAATCTGGTTCTTATTACCGTTATGCATGAAAAAAGTAAAATATTTCTGTAGATTTCTTTAGAGATGAATGCATCATTTAGCATATTATTAGTCATACTTACGTTGTTCATGTGTGTAGTAGAATTAATTCGCAATTGACAAAGAAATGATTAGAAAAAATGGTACTTCATAGGGATATATTTTGGTAAAGAGAATTTTTTTTTCCAAAAAGTACATTATGGTGATTGTGTCATACACCTGTTTGTGTAAATGTGAAAAGTTCTGTAAAATTGCCCTTTTAATTAGTCTTTTTCCTTCTTCATAAAACATATTGGTAATGAGAATTATACTGGCGCATGTCATTATAAAACCTTCATAAAATGCTTGAAGTGTTTGTTTTCAGGTGAAATTTGATCAAAATTCAAACTATAGACTGCATTATGTATTGCAGTAAAAAAATCACAAGTTTATTTATTTAATTATATAATTATATTTTGACATTTAATTTAAGAATTATTTGTGTGTATGTGTGCTTCAGATTTCAGGTTGATTCTAAACATTAGTAAGGGATTGAGTAATCTCAAATCGTTCTGCTATTTCATAATTTTAGCTTTTATAATTTCATTAATTGTCTGTTTTGCATGCAACATAATTCTAACTCATTTGATCATAAAAATGTTAATATATTGTTTGTCTGTTTACAGGTTTCAGGTTGCCTGTCCACATAGGTAAAGTGTAAGTACTATCAAGCTTTTTTTTTTCCTTTTTCAGGTTTCCTGTCTACATTAAATAAGCAAGGGGTAAGTAAACACAACATTGCCACCCAATTACAGTTATAGTAATTGCCTCTTCTTTAGTAGTGTGAATAGTTTTGCTCAGAAAAATTCCAAGAAAATCAAGAAAATCCCAAGCCAAAAAGGTGCAGTGGAAATTGCTCACTTTTGCTCCAGAAAAAGATGTCATGATGTTTGATAATGATGAGAGAGCAATCAGTACTGATAATCAACCCTCTGATGTGCCAAGTGAGATTGCAGTGACTGCTTCATATAGCCAGGCTGATCGCAGGTTTTCCGAGTATAGTCGTAATAGCCAATGTGTAGCCAATTCACTGATGTTTCTGGCCCAAGCAAGTTTAACTTATGTCTTGAGAAAGGGAGACGAATTGTATTATCAAATTAGGCGCAGATTGGGGTTCAACAAAATATTTGTTAGTAGGCATTTACATTTTGATGAACTGCCTGATACAGTTGACACGGATAGCGGCCAATACACTGTGGTGAAATCAAGCCCAGAGAGTGGTTTCTTACTGAGAAGTGCACCGTCAGGAATGGAATTCTTTTTAAATCTTTCAAGTTGGCTCCAGTGTTTAGGAACTACATATTCTCAGGCTTTGTTGATAGTTGGTTCTCTGTGCATAAGTATTTTTAAAGACAGAAATGGTAGATATGGATTTTTTGATCTGCACTCGTGAAGTGCTACTGGAGCATGTTATCAGGAAAACGGGACAGCTGTGATGGTTACATTCAGTCGAGTGACAGATCTGGCACACCGACTGGTCCAGCTTTTTCATGACTCGTTATCACTCCCTTCAGATGAACAACATGATCTTTTGCCAATCTTGAACTTTGAGAGAATAACTGCTGAAGACAATGTAATGGGAGTAAGTGCAGAGAAGAGTGGTGAAGCTCACGTGACACAATGCGTAATAAATGTAGAGAACAGTGCTGAGGCCGATGTTGCACAAATGGGAGTAAATGTGAAAGACAATAATGAGGCTCATGTGGCACAATGTGCATCATTTACTGCCGAAGATCTCATAAAACTTAATAAATACCAAAGAAAAAGAGCTGCTAGAAAACTGAATAGATTAAAGGCAGATAATAAAGACAGAGGGACCAAAGAGAGAAGATGGGATACTGACAGAAAGAGATACAGGCTTTATTCATCTAAGAAGAAGGCTGACATGAAAACTCGGTATAGAGATGATGCCATTATTCGTTTGGCACAGAAGGTATGCATGAGAACCCATTATAGACAAGACAGTGCTTACCAGCTGAAAAAGAAAAATGACATCAGAAATCGTTACAAGGAAGACGCATCTTTCCAGCTCCAAAAAAAGGAGAAATTAAGATGTCGTTACAGGGATGACACTGCTTGTCACACCTGCTCCCAGTTAGCCTGTTCAGCCACGCCCCGCTCAGCGCGCTCAGCCACGCCCCGCTCTGCAAGCTCAGCCACGCCCCGCTCAGCCTGGCTCCACCATACCTGTGATGCGTTCAAGCAATCAAGCCCTGCCTTTATAAGGACTCTGTTTTTGTTACCTCATTGTGAGGTATTGTCTCTTTGAGTCTGTACTGAGCCGTTTATTATTCTCGCTATCGTATTGTTCCTGTGTTTTTTGACCTCGCCTGTTTTTGGACCTTGCTCTTGTGTTTTGGATTCTGGTTTGTTTGCTCCTTGGATTTACCGTTTTCGACCTGTTTTGTCCCTGACTACGCCTTTTTGGATTCTGGAATTAAACTTGTGTTTCCGCACTTGGATCCCAGTCTGTTTCATTACACTGCTTTTAAAAAAAGACTACGCCAGAGGTCATTACAGGGATGACACAGCTTTCCAGCTCAAAGAAAGAGAGAAATTCAGACGTCATTACAGAGATGACACTGCTTTCCAGTTGAAAAAAAAAGAGTACATCAGAAAGCGCTATAGTCTTGATGCCACTTTCGCTTTTAAACAGAATGTCAACATAAAGGCCTACTTTAAAAAGCAATATGCCCTGGACAGCAGATTCTGTATTGTACACCATATGGTGCGAGGCTGCTATTTTAAATTCACTCACAACCTCAAAGCAGAGCACAGCATAAGATGTGGCAGTCACATTAAGAGCAAATACAGGACCATTGCAAATTTCACAGGACAGCAAAACAGTGCAAACTCATCAGATCACTTAATAAAGGAAGCACAATCTATGTTTAAATCAAATATTCAACAAGGGCCCACCTATATTTGTACTGTCTGTCACAGATGTTTGTTCCCTGACCAGGTGAGGAAATGTGACTTGTCAAATTACTCCAAAGATTCTGAGCTTGCTTCCTTGTGCTTAACTGGCACTTATCTTCATGCTTGCGAAGACAGCTGCTCAGAGCAAGGAGACTGCATAGTGCTTGAAAGGAAAGAAGAATGGATTTGTCACTGCTGTCATGAAAACCTGAAGTCCGGTCGCCTGCCGTGTATCGCAGTGGTAAATAAGTTACAACTTAGCCCCATACCTGATGAACTGCAAGGATTGAATGTGCTTGAGAGACATGTCATTGCGAAATTCATACCTTTCGCAAAGATCATTTCTCTCCCAAAAGGACAACAGCGTGCAATACATGGAGCTGTAGTGTGTGTCCTATCTGAGGTTGAATTAGCTGTTCAGTGTTTGCCCAGACCCCCATCAGAATCACAATTCTTGAAGGTGAAGTTGAAGAGACGTCTAAGCAACAAAGGCCATTATCAGTTTCAGAACCTGGACATGAAGAAGGTGTGAACTGCATTACTGAAATTAAAGGAGATTCATTCGGAGTACAAGGATGTGTCTTTAAGAGAGGAAGCAGAGTGTGAATCCCTTGAAACCATGGAATGGGGTGCAACAGAAGATGGTGAAATTTCAACTGGTTCCCATGTGGACAACAACAACGATGAACAGCAGGACAGTGAGGAGCAAAACTACAGTATTGCTTTCGATACATGCTTGCAGCCAGCTGATGTGGAGACAATATTTACTCAATTGCACCTGACCAAGGAAATTGCCCAGTTAGCTTTTTCAAGACTCCTAAATTGGAATCCATGGCATTTCCAGTGCAATTTAACACAGGCAAGGACACGACTGATGAGCCGGAATGACCCAAGAAGATTTCTCTGAGCAGAAATATCAATGCTAGGCTGTTCAGTGCCGATAATCGCTTTGCTATGGACACCAATTACATTTTCTTTGCTCAGTTTGTAACGGAGATGCACTTAGCTATGTCGAGTATGTCAATTCAGCTGCGAAAAGGCAAGGTATATACCAAGGATGGACGCAAGATAAACACAGCATTGTTGAAAGACCGGCATGAAGTTCAGAGGCTTGTTAAACATGGGGAGGCTATGAGATTTATGCAGCCGCTTTGAGGAACTCCTGCCTACTGGGAAAGAACAATGAAAGATCTTTTTGCCATGTTGAGACAGTTAGGAATCCCTACATTTTTTTGCACATTCAGTGCAGCTGAGATGAGGTGGCCAGAGATCATAACAGCTATCAAAAGACAACAGGGCGAAACTGTAAACTTTTCTGACTTGGACTGGGCCGGTAAATGTGAAATCCTACGCAGTAATCCTGTGACGGTCATAAGATTATTCGAAAAAAGAGTGGAGGCCCTAATGAGACATTTAATTTTGTCACCTGCTCAGCCTATAGGTGAAGTGGTGGACATGTTTTATAGGGTAGAATTCCAAGCCAGAGGATCAGGCCACATCCACTGTCTTTTTTGGGTCAGAGATGCACCAGAGTTTGACAGTGACCCTGACGAAAAAGTAGCTGCGTTCATTGATACATACATATCATGTCAGCTGCTGGATGACAAGACAGACCCTGAACTGCACAACATTGTGAAAGAGGTGCAGTCTCACAGCAGGAATCATACAAAGTCATGCAAGAAAGGCAAGAAGCATTGCTGCTTTGGGTATCCCAAACCCCCGGTGAAGTCCACTTTCATAACAAGACCAGGGCCAGCTGATCCTGATGAACCAGAACCAAAAGTGCAAGCCAAAGCCAAGCTGAAGCATATTTGGGATTTGTTGAATGATCCAACGGCTTCATTTGGAAGCACAGATGACATCCTTTCAAAGTGTAACATGACCTACGAAGAATTTTTCTCTTGCCTTCACTTGATTTCAGACTCCAGATGTTGTCATGATGAAACGTGGACCCAAGGACTGTTGGATTAATGGCTACAATGCACACTTGCTGAGAGCCTGGAATGCCAATATGGATATTCAGTACATCTTGAATCCCTACAGTTGCATAATGTACATGTTGTCATACATTACCAAGGCAGAACACGAGATGAGCGAATACCTCAAACGAATTGTGAAGGAATCAAGCCATGAAAATGCATCTGAGCTGGAGGAAATGAAACAGATAATGCAAGCCTATTCCAAAAACCGTGAGGTAAGTGTGCAAGAGTCTGTTACTCGTGTGTGCAGCTTAAAACTAAAGTCTTGCTCTCGCCAAGTTGTCTTTATTCCCACTGATGACAATGCATTGAAGATGAGCTTACCAATGAAATATCTCGAGACGAGAGATCCTGACTCTGAGAATGTGTGGATGACTGGATTGCCAGAAAAGTACAAAGCCAGGCCTGAGACTCCTGAATTTGCAGCAATGTGCATGGCAGACTTGGCGTCAAACTACCGACTTTTCTATGGCAGACAAAAGAATGGTAAAAATGCCCCTTCAAGACAACATGGCATTTATTCAGAAGCGGACAAAAGGCAAACCTGCTGTCATTAGATATGCACGGTTTTCTGAAAGGAAGGAACCGGAAAAGTTTTATGGGACTCTTCTTAAACTTTACCTTCCGCATAGAAGCAATCATCAACTAAAGTCAAACACATTCAATTCATAACAGTCCTTCTTTGAATGTGCATTTGTCACCCTGCCTGGCACTGATCTACTGACACCTGTTTGTGAAATTGTGAAGAATAACAGGTCTCAGTATGAAAAAGACAACGAAGCAATTGAGAGAGCAATAGAGGACTTTGCTGTAATTGGACTCATTGAGGATGCATGGGCCACTTTGGCTCCTACTACAGAACTCGTTCGGATTGAATGCATTTCAGAACGTGAACCAATGGATGCAGATGAGGTTAATGAGCAAGACGATGTTCCGGAATGCAGCAGAAATTCTGACAGGACAACAGCTATGCCACTCGTAGAAGGCCCTCTACTAAGTGCAGCAGCTGTGCAGCAGATGTACCAAAATCTTAATCAAACCCAAGCGGCTGTGTTTTACACAGTAAGAGACCGGTGCTTGAGGCTTGTAAATGGAGAAAGACCTGAATAGTTCTTTTACTTTGTTACAGGTGGAGCTGGCACCGGTAAATCTCATTTGATCAAATGCGTCTATAACGAAGTGACGTAAATTCTGAGAGGACTGCCTAGTATGAGTGAACAGGGCGACATATCAATGCCAACAGTGCTGCTGACATCTTTCACAGGAACCGCCACATTTAACATCTCTGGCAATACTTTACCTTCAATATTCAAACTGCCAAGGAACCTGAATCCACCTTACCAAGGACTTGGAAATTCTTTGGATGAAGTCAGAATCACTCTCTCACATGTGCAGATAATAGTCATTGATGAAATTTCCATGGTGTCCAAAGAGCTTTTTGCATATGTGGACTGGAGACTTCAGCAGATTAAAGGCAGCAAGAAGCCATTCAGAGGAGTGTCAGTGCTAACAGTTGGGGACTTCTTTCAACTGCCGCCACTGGGAAAGGCAAAAGCACTGTGCATCTATGAGGACAATACAGTGGATATTTGGAGAGATCGCTTCCAGATAGGGACGCCATAAACAAGCAGGTGGATCAACACAATAATGAAACTATATCCACCCTCTGTCCCAGCATAACACATATTGATGCGGAAGACTATAAAAAAGATGAGCGAACAGGACAAATGAAAATGCAAGGAGCTCCATTTCAAGGCCGCAAAGGAGATCTGCCTGACACATTACAGCTGTCAGAGGGTGCGCGTGTTGTCCTCACGAGAAATTTGGACATAGAAAATGGTTTGGTTAATGGGACATTTGGAAAGGTCTCAAAGATTTTTACCAAAACAGGTAAAGACAGCAATCCATTCGTGGATTTAATCGGGTTGGAGTTGGATAACCCTATTGCAGGAACCAAGAGACACAATCGAGTCCCTGGAAGCCCTAAAAATGTTGTCTACATTGAGAGGGTGGAGGAGCGATGCAAGAAGAAGGGATTGGTACGCCATCAGTTCCCCTTGAAACTGGCCTATGCTTGCACTTCACATAAGGTACAAGGAATGACATCATCAGCAGCAGTGGTATCTTTGAGGCGTGTTTTTGAACCTGGTATGGCCTATGTGGCTCTCAGCAGGACCACCTCTTTGCAAGGCTTACACATAATTGATTTTGATGAAAAGAAGATATTTTGCAATAAAGAAGTTTTGTCCTCACTGGAAAGCATGCCAAAAACAAAAATGGACAACATTATGCCACTTTTGATGCACGTCACCACTGCAGGCACTACAGACACTGCAACGCTCACTGTGATTCACCATAACATTGAAGGTTTACACTGCCACTTTGATGATATGCGTAAACATCATGAGATCTGCCTTGGTGATATTTTGTGCCTCACTGAAACGCACTTGTTTGGATCAGCTGTCCCTGAGGGACTCCATCTGGAAGGCTACAACATGTACAAGCGAAACAGACATGTGTCTTACAACAGTTACCCACAGTTGGCAAACCAAAAAGGTGGTGGTGTTGCAATGTATGCAAAGAGCCATATAAATGCCCAGGTGGTGCAGTATGTAAAGGATGTAACTGACATGGAGTTCCTGGTTCTGAAAGTCACATCCCCAGTACGACTTATAGTTGCTGCCATTTATAGACCCCCAAACTACAGGACAAGTGACTTCTTACCACATCTGACAAAGCTTTTGGATGCCTTTGGAATGATGGATCATGACCATGTTGTGATCTGTGGAGATTTTAATGAGAATTTTTTGTCAAAGAATGCAAAGCCAATTAATGATTTACTCACAGGCAGAGGTTATTCGCAGCTGATACATGGAGCAACAACAGAGAAAATGATCTCATTTTTACTCCTCAGCCACAAAAATGCCTGTCGTCCAGCATATTGCATTCCTACTTCAGTTATCACAGTCCTGTCTATGCTATTGTGAAGCAGTGATATGAAGGCCTGTTGCATATCTAAGAGACTTCTTTTGTGGGGACTCAAGTCTTTCCCCTTTGTTCTTGTTTCAGTTATTCGTAAGTGTAGTGGTTTGTTTTTATTTTCTTTATGGTATGGAATGGGACCTGGCGCTCTTTGAACGCACAGCCGCCCATCAGGAACAGTGGGGTGCTCCTGCCGTCCACAGCCCTGGGGTCGCACTGTGGTTAGGTGCAAAGAACCCCTTTACCTCCCTGCCAGGGTTACAGTTTTTCTTTGGTCTGATTCTGTTTTTCCTTGGTTATGTTTTCTGTTAAATCCCCTGCCTCTGAATGATTAAAAAAACACTGGTTGTGTTTCCTTGCAACAATGTGCTGGGTTCTCTTGTATGGTTAGCCGTAACAATAGGTTTGCCAACTCACCAAGGACACTGATGCAACCAGATCTGAGCTTCTGGTCTGGTCACCAAAAGGAAGAACATACATGTCCATGCACAAAGGTCTGCTTCTTGTTGGTCCAGTGGGGCTACTCACAACTTTATTCACCACATAGGCTCGTATGATGTTGTTTGTGTAATTGATGGCGTACTTAGGAATGCCATACAGAACCGGTGGCACTGAGCATGCATTAACCGTGCCAGTGGGGCTACTCACAGCCTTAGTCACCGGGTAGGCTCGTACGGCACTTTTGCTGCTGTTGCACTCAAACAGCTACTTGGAGCCACAGGTGAGATTTGATTGTTTGGTAGTGAATGAGATGCTACTTCTCGCATACTCTGTACTTCCAGCCTGTATAAACACAGCCTAAGTTTGTACGGATGACGCTTTCTGACATGAGGAGCCATTATGTGCCACTATATAAGGAACTACTTGGAGTCTGGATAAACAGGACCAAAGTTTGGAATGGTTACACTCTCTGACAAGTGAAGGTTGGATGCGCCACTCAACAAAGTACTACCATTGAAAGTTATTGCATTTACTCCCTGAAGATCTGACAACTACGGCCTCTGGCAAAGCTTCTGTTTTTCATACATCCTCTGATGCACAAACTTGGACACATCATCAGTGTTGTATCCTGGAGTCCTCAGGTGTTTCGGGTCTCACAACAGACACCCTCTTCCAGGTGACCCGACCGAGGTTGATCAAGCCTCAACCTGTGTCCAAGTGGCATTCTACTGACCCCACTGGTCACCCCTTCTCAGCCGGAGCCATCTAGACGCTTTCTCTGCCGCCTCCACGCTGTTGCTGATGGCTCTTCTCCTGCTTGCTCTCGTAATGCCCAGGGTTCCGTAGGCCTTGCTGAGGGACTGGCCTGCGAACCCCCGGCTGCCCACCTCCACTGGCAAGCACCCGGTTCTCCACCCATTCCTGTGGCAGTCTTCCACCAGCTCTTGGTACTTCGCCCTCTTCCTTTCATGCACCTCCTCCATCCTCTCCTCCCAGGGCACTGTTAGCTCCAGCAAGATGAGCTGTCTGGTGGCCTCAGAGATGATGTCTGGTCTCAACAAGGACTGGACGATGTGTGATGGAATTTTCAGCTGCCTCTCCAGGTCAACAGCCATCACTCAGTCTCGTGCCGTGGAGAGCAAACCAGCAGAGCATTCCTTAGGTCTTCGGCCGATCTCCCTCCTTGACAAACATGATTGTCCTTGGTGTGGCATGGGCGTATCTGCTGTCACTGATCCCCTTGCTGATTGCCTCAGTGATGGTCTTGAGGACGTGGTCGTGTCTCCAGTGATAGCGCCCCTCGCCCAGTGCCTTGGAGCAGCTGCTCAGGATGTGTTCGAGGGTCCCTGTCTTGGAACACAGGGGGCATGCGGGTGTTCCTACTTTGCCCCATGTGAACAGGTTGGATGGGCTGGGGAGGACATCATAGACCCCCTGAATCAAGAACTTGACCCTCTGGGGGTTCCACTTCCAGATGTCCTGCCAGGTGACATTCCTCTCCATCATCTGCTCCCACTTCAACCAGGCACCCTGTTGTCGCATTGCCACTGATCTGCTTGCTTGCTCTTCCTCCACTGAAGCGTGCTCCTGCTCCTGCAAGAGCTTCCGCCTCTCCTAAAGTACATTGAAAACATATCTGTTCAAGGTAGCTCCTAAATAGTAATAATATGTTTATTGGGAAATCCATACAGAACCGGTGGCACTGAGCATGCATTAACGGTGCCAGTGGGGCTACTCACAGCCTTAGTCACCTGGTAGGCCTGTGTGGTATTGTTGATGCTGGGTATAGAAACGCGCCTGTATGGTATTGTTGCTGTAATTGGTGGTTATGTGTTTGTACTTAATCTGGCTTTCTTTTTCAGAAAATCTTCAGCGGTTTTACTGCATCACAGCTGGACTTGCTGTATATTTTTTTTAATATTTGTTGTTTCTGTGTAATGGTTATGTTTTAATACATTCACAGGGTTCAAGAAGCTGTTATGGATTTGTTTCCAAAAAAAAAGAAAAAAAAATGTTTACATGGTTTTGCCTTCACAGGGTTTCAGAAACTGTCATGGATATTTATCCCCTGCCCCCTTCCCCCAACACACACACACATGTAGAGCTGCCTGTAGAGCTCTCACTCGAACACACCAACGACGGAAGTGAGCGAGTGGCGAAGGGTGGCGTGCCGTCTTACCTTTGGTGGTTAGGGGAACAGAATTCATTAAATATAACTGTTTTGATACATCTGACTACAATTTTGTTATTGCTAACGTATTTTAATTTAGTAACTTAAATGCCTCTCTGCTAATCGCTAAGACAGAATGCTTATATATGCAACCGAGGGACTTTAGCCTCTGGTCTCGCGTAGTGTTGCTTTATATGGGTTGCAGTCTCTCATGGAGATGCATACATGCCTGTGGCCTGCGCTTGACCTAAAGTGGCACTAGTTGTATAGGCGAGGGACTACGGAGTATACCAACAGCATAATGATTCTATGAACGCGTAATTAGCAGTTATCTTACCGTACAGTGATCAGCTGCAGCAAGTAAGACGGACGATGAGCATCGAGTTACGATAAATGAATTTATTGTTACAATGTATGGTTATCCAAAATAATAAACAGTAGACAATGGAAAAAACAGAGTAACGGAGAGGCAAAGAATAATGAATTGGCTATGCGCAAAGTGCGCAGGGAGGTCGTAGTAACGAGTCTCCCAAACTATGCCAGTTTCCCCTATATACCTGAACATCAAATGTGGTATTTGGACTTTGGCGCCATGACCAAATATGATAAGTTCTGAAAACAACAGTGTAGTCACGATTCAGCAATTACAAATACCGTCATAACCAGGGGGGGTAGGAGGGGTGTCAGCGGGTGAAGAATGCGAAGATAAGTGCATTCCTCACTGTCCACTTTTGTGCCGCCTATCACAATCTTTATTATGAACCCGTCATACCTCCCTGCTACATACATCATTGACATGCATGTGAAATTAGCTTTCAAATGACACCAAACATGATTATGTTGCACATGAGAATGGCCATATTCTATACTTTTGCCAAGAGATGAACAGAGTCCTGAATATGGCTGTGCTGTAGGTTGCCTGGCAGCAGACAGAGTCCAGAGTCCAGGATGCAGGTTTTCATATTGTGATACAAAGTTCTAAAATTTTATAGTTCAACCAAACAGATCTGCAATCTTCTTAAACTGTTAGTGTGGTCAAAAATCAAATTTACATTAATTTTTCATTTATCTACAATGTAGTCCATGTTCCAAGACATGTTTGGTATCCACATTTTGCTTCTTTAGTTTCCTACTGGAACTACTTATAATATTAATAACAATTGCTTGATGGTTACGCCACCAATTAGCATCATACAAACTGCATGCTGAAATGATCATACACCTGTCTTAAAGTGTCTAGCCGTTAAATAATCTCAGCCTTGCCTATGTGGTGTCTGACACTGCATGACATAGAAATTTCTAGAAAAGCATTTTTCTTGCTAGGGAAGAAAATGAGTCAGGATTCATCATTGCTGCCACTACTGTTTCAATTATGCAATGTATATTTATCCATTTGTCATGAGGGAGAAAGCACGTAGGCAAGTCAACTTGAGTTTACTTAAAGACGTGATGCAGCTGAAGCAGGTGGGTCTTGATGTAAATGCGATTTTTGTCCACACAATAGTTATCAAAAAAAAAAAAAAAAAAAAAAAACAGACAATGATGATGTAAAACAGACATGAAAGCCTGAGAGGATATGCTTCAATGATGGCTGTCTGCAATCTGAGTCTGTACCATTGAAAATATTGTAGTGTTTTATTGCCTTATATTCCATGAAAGAATCATGTTTTTTATTGATATTCTAACATGGTTTACTAAAGAGTTGCTCATTTAGAAATAGTGTTTAGAAATGAAGTTTTTGTCTTTGAAAATAATCCTTTTGTCTTTCAGAGCAGAATGTGCTGCTGTGTTGTTTTAATTTTCACTCAGAGAACAGATGCATTGACTTGCCATGGTTGGGAGTGACATAAGGATTTACCTAAGTGTTACTTTTAACATTGTGGCGCCGGCAGAGCTGGAGGAAGGAGCTCGCTCCTCTGCTCCTTCCACTGGACTGCTGTCTGTTCCTGTTCCCTCTGTCAGTCTGCAATGGCTGCAGCAGCATCGTTACTACAGTTTATCTCACTTTCCAAAAAAGGGAGAAATAAAATATCCTTTGGCTTCTTTTTGGCATCCAGTTGTTTTGTGTTTTTCTTCCACTCGCCACCTGCAACCACCTACCCACACCCTAGCAATACCCTAGCAACCACCTAGCAACACCCTAGCAACCATTTAGCCACATCCTAGCGATCGTCTCATATACGTTACCATGTTTTCGCTGCCGGGTTGCAAGCACACTCTGCATTTTCTTCAGGAAACGCACTTTTCTAGTTCTTTTTCTTCTTCTTCTTCTTCTTCTTATTCCACCAAATTTGGTGGTATTTGACCTCTAGGGGGCGCTGTAATTACCAAAAAAGCATTTTAGCTGATAACTGTTATTCCATCAAATTTGGGGACGCTTCTCCTCCCACAGTTTTCGAGATATCCACCCCAAACCAACTGTAACCCGTCCGGTCTGACCCCGATCAGGTTGCTTGTGTACAGCTAAGCCATACCTGCACTCGTTCTCCGTTTTTTGTCGTTTTTTCATCCCTTTTTTCCCATAGACTCCCATTCATTTTCAAAATCACCCCCCTCACCCTTCCCACTCGCTCACTTTTAACCCCACAGCCACCACACCTCACATGTTGCCTCGGGACAAATCACCCAACACTCATCCAGGACCGTTTTGACCCGTACTCGTCTTTTTATCATTTTTTTAATCAGTTTTTTTACTCATTTATTCATCCCTCCATCCTCCCATTGACTTCAATTCATTTTTCAAAGTCTATCGTTCAATCACCTTTTGGCCTACGGCCACAGTACCTCACATGCTGCCTCAGGTCATGCCACCAAACACTCATTGAAAGCCATTACTGACCGGCACTCGTCTTTTTGTCGTTCACTCATCCCTCCATCCTCCCATTGACTTCAGGTCATTTTTCAATGTCTTGCCGCTCGGTCACCTTTCAGCCTACAGTCACAGTACCACATGTGCTGCCTCAGGTCATGCCACCAAACACTCATTGAAACACATACTGACCCGTACTCGTCTTTTACTCGTTTATTCATCCCTCCATCCTCCCCTTGATTTCAGTTCATTTTTCAAAGTCTTACCACTCGGTCATCATTTGACCATTAGCCACGGGACCTGAAATGCTTCTTTGGGTCATGTGACCCAACACTCACCAAAGGTGGGTGTGTCCCTAGCAACCGCCTAGAAACCACTTAGTAACACTCTAGCATCCGCCTAGCAACACCCTAGCAAGCAAGTAGAAACCACTTAGCAACACTTTGGCAACCACCCAGCAACGCCCTAGCAACGCCCAGAGACCATATTGTTTACCTTAGAAACCACTTAGCAACACCCTGACAATCACCCAGCAACACCCTTGCAACACTTTGGCAACCACTTAGCAACACTTTGGCAACCAACCAGCAACGCCCTAGCAATGCCCAGCGACCATGTTGTTTACTCTAGCAACCACTTAGCAACACCCTGGCAACCACCCAGCAACACCCTAGCAACCAAGTAGCAACCACTTAGCAACACTTTGGCAACCACCCAGCAACGCCCTAGCAACGCCCAGCGACCATATTGTTTACCCTAGTAACCACTTAGCAACACCCTGGCAACCACCCAGCAACGCCCTAGCCACGCCCAGCGACCATATTGTTTACCCTAGCAACCACTTATCAGCACCCTGGCAACCGCCCAGCAACGCCCTAGCCACGCCCAGCGACCATATTGTTTACCCTAGCAACAACTTCGCAACACCCTAGCAACCACCCAGCAACGCCCTAGTAACAAAGTCATACACCTTAGTAGCCATCTATCTCGCCCTACTAACCACCTAGCAACACCCTAGCAACCACCTTACATACCTTAGCAACCACCTAGCAACAGCCTAGCAACCACCTAGTAACACCCTGGCAACCACCTAGCAACAGCCTAGCAACCACTTAGCCACATCCTGGCGATCGTCTCATATACGTTACCATGTTTTCGCTGCCGGGTTGCAAGCACACTCTGCATTTTCTTCAGGAAATGCACTTTTCTAGTTCTTTTTTTTCTTCTTCTTCTTCTTCTTCTTCTTCTTATTCCACCAAATTTGGGGACGCTTCTCCTCCCACAGTTTTCGAGATAACCACCCCAAACCAACTGTAAGCCGTCCGGTCTGACCCCGATCGGGTTGCTTGTGTACAGCTAAGCCGTGCCCGCACTTGTTCTCCAGTTTTTGTCGTTTTTTCATCCCTTTTTCCCATAGACTCCCATTCATTTTCAAAATCACCCCCTCACCCTTCGTGGCCTTCCCACTCGCTCACTTTTCACCCCAGAGCCACCATACCTCACATGTTGCCTCAGGACAAATCACCCAACACTCATCCGAGACCGTTTTGACCCGCACTCGTCTTTTTGTCATTTTTTTAATCAGTTTTTTCACTCATTTATTCATTCCTCCATCCTGCCATTGACTTCAAATCATTTTTCAAACTCTTACTGCGCGGTCACCTTTTGGCCTATGGTCACAGTACCTCACATGCTGCCTCAGGTCATGCCACCAATCACTCATTGAAACACATACTGACCCACACTCGTCTTTTACTCGTTTATTCATCCTTCCATCCTCCCATTGACTTCAATTCATTTTTCAAAGCCCTATCACACGGTCACACTTAGGCCGTCAACAAACTTCCCTCATATGCTAGCTCAGGTCATGCCATCCAACACTCACTGAAATCCATACTGACCCACACTCATCTTTTACTCGTTTATGCATCCCTCTATCCTCACCTTTCGGCCTACGGCCACAGTACCTCACATGCTGCCTCAGGTCATGCCACCCATCGCTCATTGAAAACCATACTGACCCGCACTCCTCTTTTTGTCATTCATTCATCCCTCCATCCTCCCATTGATGTCATTTTGTTTTTCAAAGTCTTACTGCGCGGTCACCTTTCGGCTTATGGTAACAGTACCTCACATACTAACTCAGGTCATGCCACCCAACACTCATTGAAAGCCATACTAACCCACACTCGTCTTTTTGTCATTCACTCATCCCTCCATCTTCCCATTCACCTCAGTTCGTTTTTAAGATCTTACCGCTCGGTCACCTTTGGCCCGATAGCCACCGTACCACATATGCTGCCTCGGGCCAAATCACCCAACACTCATTGAAAGCCATACTGACCCCGCACTCGTCTTTTACTCATTTATTCATCCTTCCATCCTCCCATCAATTTCAATTCATTTCTCAAAGTCTTACCACTCAGTCACCTTTTGACCAATAGCCACGGGACCTGATATTCCTCTTTAGGTCATGTGACCCAACACTCACCAAAGGTGAGTGTGTCCCTAGCAACCATATTGTTTACCCTAGCAACCGCCTAGCAACCACTTAGTAACACCTTACAAACCACCTAGCAACACCCTAGCAACCACCTAGCAACCACTTAGCAACAATTTGGCAACCACCCAGCAACGCCCTAGCCACGCCCAGCGACCATATTGTTTACCCTAGCAACCACTTAGCAACATCCTGGCAACTGCCCAGAAACGACCTAGCAATGCCCCAGCGACCATATTGTTTACCCTAGCAACCCCCTAGTAACCACCTAGCAACACCCTAGCAACCACCTTATATACCTTAGCAACCACCTAGCAACAGCCAAGCAACCACCTAGTAACGCCCTGGCAACCACCTAGCAACATCTCAGCAACCACTTAGCCACATCCTAGCGATCGTCTCACATACATTACCATGTTTTCGTTGCCGGGTTGCAAGCACACTCTGCATTTACTTCAGGAAATGCACTTTTCTAGTTCATGTTGAGATAGTTTCAATTCATAAATATCAGAATGTATTACATCTTAAAAGGCTAAGAGTTGTATTTTGGGAAATTTTATGACAATTTTACCTATATCCAAAACATTTTTCATGCTTTTGCAGTGCATGGGACCTTTGGGGGGGCGCTAGAGAGCTAACAAAACAGCTGATGTTGTTCATGACTATTTAGTTGTATTCTACACTTATAGCTGTAACATTGTGCTAAATTTCACATTTGTGTTCTTAGGTTTAGTTGAGTTATGAGAAATAAATTGGACCCCGGGTCATAGTAACCCAAAGGTAATAGGTAAGACAATAGGAGGGTTAATGGGACACTGAATGCAGCCTGTGTGTGTTATCTCACAGAGGGCTGCAGATAATGGTGTCAGTGTTAATTAAGCGGGGGGTACTGCCCGGACTGCTTTGCTCAATGAGGAGTTTACTGTACCAAGGCTCGTTCCCACCATGCTGGTTCCTGCCATGGTAGTGAAGGCATTGTGTGCTCTGCTGTAGTGTGTACTAATGCCAGCTGAGTAGAAGCACCCCAGTGCATCTCACAGTGGAGTGGCACGCATATCTTCAAGGCTGATCCATTATGGAGAGTCTGAGTCAGTATGTCTAAAGAAAGGCTCGTGAAATGTGTTCCGTATGACAGCGTGCCGATGTCCAGCCAATGCACTGGCATTGGAAATGCGTAACTTTTGTTTGCTCTTGTGTGCATGACAGCACATATTAAGCACAGAATAGAATAAACATAAAATAGGAGGTTCTGAAATATGAACGTTGCACTTTGATGAAAAGTGGACAATAAATCAAAAGTGAACTCATCTGTTTCCTCTTCAGTTAGAAAAAAACCCGCTTGTTGGGTTGCCTCTGACTCCTGATTGTTGTGTTTGACCATGGCATGCTCTGATAATGTCAGAAACTTTTCCACTAAAATGACTCATCTGTCAGGGAAGTGTAGGGAAGAAGCTAAACAACTGCATGAAAATATCTGAACTAATCTTAGAAGAACATCTCTCGATTACACCTGAGCCATCCCCCTTGCTTGCTAAGACAATACCCCACATGCAGGCTGTGAAGGTGTGAAGTCAGATAATCCTCTTTTGAGCTCTGACCAATGAAGTGACCCAGAATAGCTCTTTCAGTTGTGCCACACCCATACATATACACATGAAACTTCAGTCTTTGTAGCAGAGAAGCTGAAAGTACAATATGGACAAATTCCATTCCTTATCTTGGAGGAACAGAGGAAGAAAAACCCCGCGTGCACTACAATGATGTGAAGAAGCTCTGTGGTGCATTTCCCATGAGTCTCTGTAACCATCTAAGGGTGTACTCACACTAGGCAATCTGTAC
The DNA here is from genome assembly GCA_019176425.1 of Megalops atlanticus. Lineage (NCBI taxonomy): Eukaryota > Metazoa > Chordata > Actinopteri > Elopiformes > Megalopidae > Megalops > Megalops atlanticus. Next base: position 120,978 of record JAFDVH010000057.1, on the reverse strand, counting down.
TGTGCCCAAGCACGCTTGACCCCCCAAAGTCCAGTTCGTTTGACTAGTGTGATCGCTCCGTACGGTACGCTGAACTGTGCCCAGGCCCGCTTGAAGAGGTGGGCTTGGGCACGGTTCACTTGGACTCGGGTATGGTACGCATCAGTGTGATCGCTAACCGTGCCCGAGCACGGAACACGAACATGACGTCCATGATCCGACTGTCCCATTTAACAAATATATCCGTTATATAGCAACAGTTAGCTGGATATCTGTTAGTTACACGCCCAGTCATAATAAATCCTTTAAGCCATCATTTGACTAGCTAGCTGACTTCCTTAAATATAACAAACTGGCTACCTCCAAAATGATGTTTGATTGGTTAGTTCTGTAGCTTGATTACTAGCAAGAGAAATAAAACTAACCATAATTTACGTGGTGATGTAAGCATTGCTGTTGTCAGGGGCTTAGTCAGAGTATCACAAATGAAGCAGCCAAACTGTTTAAGTAGCTAGTCTTAGGTAGCCTGTTAGCTAACTAGCTATGTTTGTCAAATCTATCGCTAGATAGCGTTAGCTCCCCAGTCAGTTAGCATTGATTATGCAACGCAGCAATTTTCAGTTAATCATGCTGCACATATAAGAAGATTTTTATGGAGGCAGCTGACGTTAAGGGAGGAATTTGGAGCTTTACTTGCCGACTACAATTCACGTGAACAATAAGGTGAGAATCAGACCTGTTATTAACCCAAATATTCTCGAATGAATTGAAAAGTGTACTATCCAAGTAGTAATAGAAGATGTTTGTTGTTGTGTGTGCGCTACTGTCATCATTACAAGTAGTAGCCCTAACTGGTTAACATTAGCTAACATTATTGTGATTAGGCTACTGTTATCTGACACAAAATATTGGTGTGTCCATTAGCATAATGACTGAAACGTCAGCTGCCTCCGTAAAGATCTTCTTATATGTGCAGTACGATTAACTGAAAATCGCTGCGTTGCATAATTGATAAATCTATAAGGCATGTGAGAGGGTTGTGTGTCACTGCGCCCAAAACGACTCCAAATATGCCACAAAGTAAGTTTAATCATGAACTCCATTGTGCTGTGTGAGACCGCTTTGCCTCAACACAAAAAGTCGCAGTGTGATGACATAAGCGTGCTCGGGCCCGGGCGTTAAGCGCAATGTGAGCGCAGGCCAGCGGGGGAGTGGGGAGGGGGGACAATCGTGCTCGGGCACGGTACAAGGCAACCGGGCCTAGTGTGAGTACGCCCTAACACATGCCATGCACCCATGGATGCTGCCGGAGTAATGCACCCCACCAGTGCGCTGGAACCTAACAGCTGGGGGATTTTTTTCTGACTGGATACCAGTCACCTTGGGCTTTTCTACCACTGAGCTGTAGTGGTATGTCCCTGGCCTGGTACTGGAAAACACTTACCAACAGCACGAGAAAGTGAAACTATGACGCTATGTAAAACAAACCCCCGAAGTCCTCAGGATATAAATGAAGGGTTTCTGTATCAGAGGGTAGTCAGCCGTAAAACAGCACTGAGCCTCCGGTTTGCTAAGCATGAAACCCGCTCCTACATTTACTGCATGGAGGAGGAACTGACTCATAGCAGTAACCCGTTGCTAGTGGCTTTGTGCACTCTTTTTAAACAGGACACTGTGTTTCAAAAAAGGGACTCCTTTCACCCAGGTTTAGTAGACCTAATGAAAAGGGATGGGATGAAGTGATTTTACTTCTCTGAGAAAGAAAGAGAACTCTGTGGATGAGTGTGTTTTTGTGGTTAGAACAGGAGGCCCTCTCTCAAGCCTTCTTGTTGAGTGCGCAGAGCCAGTGTTGCAGGGACTCACTAAAGGGGTGGAATGTGGGACACACTCAGTGAGGGGTGGAGCAGAGGGCGGGGACGAGGGATGGGGAGAATGCTTCACCTTTTCCATGATGAAGCTGAATATAATTGGTTTCCATGTGGAGGATGGAAGGCTCCATGTGACCGTCAGCACAGAAAGAGGCTTCTAACTGTAGGGGATATGAACACATATCTGCAACCAAGACTATGTTATTTACAATGCTTACTCCTGGCACCTTCAGAATGTATATGGCCCTGGCCATCTGGTAAGGAGAGTATTGGGCTCTACATGACCCCTCACCCTTATCAGGCCATAAAAGAACCCCAAGCCATCTGTAAATGGACTTTGTGACACTGCTCTTGATTTAGGACAAACACAAACATCCTGGCACAGCCATGCATGTAATGCAACTCTTAGCAGAGTGATGCACTTATTTGGAAGTCACTCTGGGTAAGAGCGTCTGCTAAATGACATAATGTAATGTAACGTAATGCCTCTGAGACACTTGGCACCTGAAATGTGAGCCCCGATGGGATTACAGATTCTCAGGTCTTTGTCATGTGGCATCTACATGGGCTCCTATCATCCAATCACATTGCGCAGCAATTAGAGGCACGAGTTTTCTACCAGTGACCGACCTGTGTGCCCACGTGGACTATAGCGTTTGAAGTGGCTCTATATAAGTGTGGCAAGAGCAATGTCCTAGGCCCTCTCTCCCGGCTCTTAGCTTCTCTGATGGCCTCACACCTCAGCTATCCCTGCTAGGGGACCCCTCCTTGCACTGGGAGGGGGGAGGGGGGGGTCCTTTCTCCCTGAAACAGATGCACCTGTTTTTTTCTAAACTCAGCAAGCTCTGGAAGAAGAAGACTCCTCAACCACTGATGCCTCCTGAAATCACAACCGATGCATCGTGAATTCATCGCCGATGCATCGTGAACTCATCTTCAGCTCTGGATGGCCAAACTCTTTGCAGTATGCTCCATTATGAATCCACAACCAGCTGTGGAAGCAAGTCCCTCAACAATGAATGACACAACCTTTGAGACCGAAATGCCCCAACGCGAAGTTGGAGGCTGTCGGAAAAGACGGCTCTCATTGAATGCGAAGACGATTGTGTCTCTTTGTCATTCTTGTGGTGACGACACTTGTACTTGGCAAGAACGCCAGAAGACCTAGCTGCGGGTAAAATGTAGCGCTTCTTTTACGCATGAGTGCGACCCAACACGAAGTTGGAGGCTGTCAGCAAAGACAGCTACTACGGGTGAGAAGATGACTGGATCTCTTCGACATCCCCACGTCGACAATGTGTGTCTGGCAAGGAAAGCCAGAAGAAGCGGACCTCCAGTGACGGACCTGGATGCCACTTTTGTTTCCCCAACGATGATCGGGCAACGGATCTCTCCTGTGTGTCTCTCTGTCTTTGGCAAAAAACCCAGAAGCCTCCGGTGGAAAATGGACTGCAGCCTCCCAGTAGGCCTACCACAAATGAGCTTCCATCCCCTCAAGTCTGATGGACTGGCCCTCCTCAATAGCTCGATGAGTATTATTGTTTAATACTGGCATCGTTTCTAGCTTAGCTGAATTGATCCTAGTTCGAGATGTGATTAGACGCATCCATGATTCATACAATGATAGTTTTCCCCCGTTACAGTTACCATTACGAGACTGGTTATGGTTAGAAAGACTCACAAATAGTTTTTTTTCTTTTAATTTATTCAAAAGACATACGGTAGACATATATATTCACATAGCACATAAACAGCAATTAGAAAAACAAAAAAAACAATCAACAGGGCAGGGTAGATGTGTGTGTGTTTGTGTGTGTGTCTGGGTGCGCACATGCATTTTTTCGTGTGAACGCGAATGTCAGTACATATGTGTATGCGAGTAGGAGCTCTCCTGACTACAACGGGTGAAAAAGTTATGAGATTAGATTAGTATAGATTGTAGTAAGTGATAAATGGCTCCCATGTTTCTGTGAACATTCTGGATTTATTTTTGACAGTCATGATTGATTTTTCCATTTGGAATTGATGAAACATTAAGGAGGTCCACTGTGCCAAAGATATTTTGGTTTTATTTTTAACTTTGTTTGCAATGACCAACGAAAGTAGAATTATTTTCTCTGTGGGGCTCATGGTAATCTGCAGACTGCTAAAGTTTCCAAGGAGACATAATGTTGGATCAAGGGGTAAATTGACACCAGTGATGCCAGATAAAGTAGAGATAATCTGTGTCCAAAACTGCAGTACAGGGGGCCACTGTCAGAAAGCATGCAGATAATTGTTGGGTGATAAAATTGTAGGCTACAATATTGGAAAATTTCAGTCAGCTATGCCCATGAAATACAGTGTCCTTTGGGTGTAGTGAGCTCTGTGTAAGACTTTGTACTGAATAAATTGTGTTCTAGGGTTAGAGGAACACTTAAATATATTTTCACAAACAGTGGTCCAAAATTCAGGTGAGGTGTCTACCCTGAGATCAGCAGCCCATTTCTCACATGGAATGCATATTGCAGTATCGATTGAGAGAAGATGTCTATAGATTTTTTTTTTTTTTGAGACAGGCTTCCTCTGCCCTGTTATATTTTGGAGTGTGTCAATTATAGCTGATTTACGAGATAATTGTATTGGAAGGGAATGTTTGGATTTAATTGATTGACACAGTTGAATATATTGAAATGACTAATGGGGAGGGAATACCTCTGGGCTAACTGCGAAAAGGGAATGAACTGGTTCTTGTGTGAAAGCTGTCTAAGCATTTCAATACCTTTTGAGGACCATAATGGAAAGTAAATAGGTTTTTTATTGATAATGAAGTAAGGGTTATGCCATATAGGGGTGGATGAATCTAACTTGAACTCTAGATTGTACATTTGATGGATCTTGAGCCAGGCCTCCATAGTAGAGGAAATGCAGGGGTTGTTTAACCCTCCTATTGTCTTAAGAAATACTAACACCTATTACCTTTGGGTCACTATGACCCGGGGTCCAATTTATCTCATAACTCAACTAAACCTTTGAATACAAATGTGAAATTTAGCACAATGTTACAGCTATAAGTGTAGAATACAACCAAATAGTCATAAACAACATCAGCTGTTTTGTTAGCTCTCTGGCGCCCCTCAAAGGTCCCATACAGTGCAAAAGCATGAAAAATGTTTTGGATATAGGTAAAATTGTCATAAAATTCATTCCCGGTTTGACCCTGCTTGTTCCTGTTTTTTGATTCCTGCTTTGCCTTCGGACTGCCTGCCTGGTTTTGACCCTGCCTGTTCTACCATTTCGCTCTTGTCCTACGATTCCAATAAGACCGCCTGGAACCTGAGCACTCGTGGTCTGCGTTTGAGTCCATGCCTGAGCCCTGACAGTCACTTGTATCTCTGGCAGATCTCTGGGGTTTTATTATCAGACCCTGTGCAAAGATGACATCGCGCACGTTTTGGGGCTGGTGTCAGCACTAGCTTTGGTGTTTGGGCACATCTTTTTCTTGCCTGAATCACCAGCAATGCTGATGTTACATTACGTGGAATGCACTTCCTCTGTGCCATGACAGGTGCACACAAGATCTTTCCCTAACTGTTCAAGGAAGAGTCCTATGCTTGTGCAAGGTCAGCTTCTGTGCTGCTAATAGTTGAGCATGGGTAAAATGTCAAGTCAATCATTTGAGGTCAGGGGCCATCAGTGGTTTTGATACAGTATGGAAAAACATGGAAATTGTGTACTGTTACCAACCTAGCATGCTAAACTAGCATGCATGCTAATATCTTTGAAATGGTCCTAGTACCAGTTATTTATGAGTATGAGGAAATACTTGAGTTTGTGGCACTCTGAGTTAGACAGAGCTGCTCATAAAGATCAAAAGTTATCTTGGGTCATATTGACCCTAAGACAATAGGCGTTACTTTTTTGTGGCAGCTACACTGAAAATGATTTTTTTTTTAATTGCCAAATTTCCATTTTTGGGGTCATTTTAGGAAAGTACATAGGAGGCCATGTACTTGGGTTAATGTTTTATATCATTTTCTTAGGTTTGAATATGATTTCGGGTCATTATGACCCCAGGACAATAGGAGGGTTAAACATTTTAGTTTCTTTACAGAAACCCCTATAAAGGGCTAATGTTGCAGTTGGACTGGATTGCATGATAGTTCAAGTTCTAACCATGTGGATGATGGGGTGGATTGATTTGAATTGATCCATTTTACTAAATAGTAGAGTTTATAGGAAATGGCATATAAGAAGAAGTTTGGTGCGGAGAAGCCTCCCAGTTTTTTATCTTTTTGGAGGGTGGCTAGTCTGATGCGGGGAGGTTTATTTTTCCAATAGAATTTGTTCATGGCACTGTCCACTTTTGAAAACCGTTTTGCATGAGGGAAGATGGGAAGCATGGACAACGGAAAATTAATTTGAGGGAGAATGTTCATTCTAACTGCTGAAATGCGTCCCATAAGAGAGAGGGGGAGCCTGTTCCATCTTTGTAAATTCTAGCACACTGTATGTAACAATGGATCAATGTTGAGTTTTGACAGCTCTGACAGATTGGGGGAGATTATTAAACCAAGGTTTCTAAGGCCTGTGGTATTCCATTTGAGTGGTAATGTGCTGACCAGCATGTCCGATTCAAATTTGTTTAATGGCATCGTTTCTGATTTGTCCCAATTTATTTTGTACCCAGAGATATTTCCAAATTTATAAGCTTCAGGGCAGTTGGGAAAGAGGAAAGTGGATTTTGTAAATACAAGAGAGTGTTGTCTGCATATAAACTAATTTTATGTTCAGTTGAAGCCAGGGGGATGCCAGTGATGGTGTCAGATTGTCGGATAGCTGTAGCTAAAGGTTCAATAAAAATAGCAAAGAGTAGAGGGGAGAGGGGACATCCCTGTCTTGTCCTACGTGAAAGTCTGAATGGTTGAGAGATTTTGCTATTGGTTAAAACTGAAGCAAGAGGTGTGTCATACAGGGTTCTAATCCAACGGGTGAATACAGGACCAAACCCCATTGATGATAGAGTGAAGAAAAGGAAAGCCCAGCTAACTCTATCAAAAGCCTTCTCTGCACCCAAAGAAGCCACCACTGTAAGATACAGGCTTTGTTTGCTATGATGTATCAAATTAATCAGCTGCCTGGTGTTGTCAGAGGCTTGCCTCCCTTTAAAAAAACCAGTCTGATCAGGATGTATCAATTTATGAATGACACATTCTACTCTATTAGCAAGAGCCTTAGTAATTACTTTAAGGTTGACCCCAAGAAGGCTTAAGGGCTGATAGCTAGAGCAGTCAGTGGGGTTTTTATCTTTCTTAAGTAAAAGAGTGATGAGGGCTGTGTTCATATGGACAGGGAGAGAATTTACAGAAGTGATACAGGTGATCATATCATATAGAGTAGGGGATAGTAAGTCCCAGAAATGTTTATAGAATTCAACTGGAAAGCCATCCAAGCCAGGTGCTTTACCATTAGCCAAGCTAAAGAAACCTTGCAAATTTCATCTAGAGTAAAGGGAGAATCCAGCATATCTGATTCCTTTTTGGAAAGTGATGGCAAAGTGATTTTAGTGAGGAAGGAATGAATTGCAGACAGATCTGGGTAGCTCTCTGACTTATAAAGTTGTTCATAGAACTATTTAAAACATTGATTTATTTCATCTTGATCAGTAGTGAGAGAGCCATCCTCCTTAGTTTTTGCACTAATAAAATTCCTTTCCATATTTTTCTTCAATTGCTGAGAGAGGAATCTACCAGATTTCTCTCCCCATTCAAACTGTTTGTAGCCAGTTCTGTGTATTAAAAAAGCCGTTTCCTCTGTCAGTTGTAAACTGAGTTTATGCCTTACTCTTAGAATGCTGTTATAGTTCTCTTTAGTTGGGGAGTTTTTATGACTTTCCTCAGCTTTTTTCAGGTCTAGTTCTAAATCCCGATATTCTCTTTCTTTTTCTTACCTTTTATGAGAGGCATATGAGATAATTTTGCCTAGAAGTTGTCACACCCACTCCCAGCCAGCCAGCTTAGCCATGCCCAGTTCAGCCCCGCTCAACCTCACCTTCTCATCAAGTACACCTGTGACTCGTGATCAGTTCCTGGCTACTTAAGGACTCAGTTTGTGTTGCCTCATTGTGAGGTATTGGTCTTGTGACTCTGCCAAGCCTGCACTTTGCCATACTGTGTTTTGACTGCTGTTTTTGACCCTTGCCTTTTCTTTGGACCTTGCTTTTATGTGGATCTGTTTTGTACTGCTGCTTCCCCATTACCGACCAGTTTTCATCCCTGACTACGATTTGTCTTCGGAGATTAAAGATTGTTGACCGTACTTGGATCCCAGTCTGTTTTCATTACAGAAGTACAGCCTTCCCAGTCTCCCAATGCAAGGTGGGAGGGCAATCTGATGATTTGTTAATTTCAAAAAAGTCTTTCCATTCCTTCTTAATAAAAGCACAAAAGTCATGGTCCTCAAGTCCTCCTATTATGAGGGTGGAGTCTGGGTATGAGTTGATTTCAGTGAATAAAGCATGAAAAAAATCATGGTCATCTTCATTTGGGCCATACACATTGACAAAAGTTAAGGCTGTATTATGTTGGAGACCATGGACTATCACATACCTGCCACCTGGGTCAGAAGTGGAATTAAGCATAGAAAAAGGGATTTCTCTATTAATTAAGATGGCAACCCCTCTGCTTTTTGAATTGTAGGATGCAGAGAAAACCACAGAAATCCAGCTATATTCAGTCAATTTCATGTGCTCAACTTCAGAGAGATGAGTCTCTTGCAAAAAGGAGATACCAGCTTTCATCTTTCCTAGTAATTCAAAAACTTTGGTCCTTTTATGAGGAGAATTGATACTGTTGACATTCAATGAGACTACAGGAAACTTATTTGTAATAGACATAAACGTAAGCTGCACTATATAATGAGTTCTGTAATTCTATGATGTCTGTATGGGCCGGGGTGTGTGTGCGTGTGCGCACGTGTGTACATGTGTGTGCAAGTGAATGTATAGGTATGTGTACGCACACATGTGTATGCATGTATACAGTAAACAGTGTGTTTGTATGGCGACAGACAAGATCAGACGTGGGGATATGTGGGAGAGGGAATATAAGGGCTGCATGCATGTAGCATAGTGTGATTGGAAGGACAAAAAAATGGGTATGTATGTATGAAATCTTAAAATAGGTTAAAGAGAGAAAAGAAAAAGGAAAGGGGGGCAGTCATCACAGTAATAATACTCACAACAACAATTAACAACCAACAACAGAATCCAAAATCTAAGGAGTAGACAAACAAAAAAAAACACAGGATATAGGAAGGAGGGTGTAGTGAGTTTTTGTGTGGCTGCATAGGGGTAAAGAGAAAAATAAAAAGAAGAAAGAAATAGAAATGAAGTCAAGTGGGACTGGTAAGTTCATATGAATTCTTTAGGTTTGGAACAACCAGGGGGTTACTTGGGGATCTCTGTACAAATTGCCATTGATATATAATCTGTCCCTGTTGAGAACAGCCTTTCCCTCCTCTCTCTGCTTCAGGGAGAAGAGCCTTTCTGCGTTCATTAATCATTCATGCCGAAGTTTGTTCCTTTCAGCCTCTTTCCCATGCTCAACAAAAATTCCTTATGGTTGTAATGCTCAGACTTGACAACAATAGGGCGAGGAGCACCTGATTTAGACTTGCCAAATCTATGAACACGATGAAAGGTGATAGAGTTAGCCTGGTCAGATGGAATTTTTAAGGCCTCAGTCATGAAGTGATGTACTTCCTTTTCCGGGTTATCTGGGACCCCCAATGGGATTCCAGAAAAAATTTAATTGTCTCATACTTCTTGTTTGAAGATCGAGGAGGGACTCTTTCAGAGACTCATTCTTTCTCACTAGCACATCAATATTTGACTGCATTTTGCATACAGAAACTCTGAGTTCATTATTTTCCTTTTTCAAAACAACAATCTCTTTTTGGCTGAATTTGAGACTCTGTGTTAGGTCCACAAGTCTGGTATTGATATCCACAACCATGTCTAGCTTTTCATTCATACTTCTCAGAATATCATTATCCACCTCAAGAAAATGGCTATCTTCACCATCTGGTGTCCCAGGTTTCTTCCTTTTACGAAGTTTGGGCTTAGCAGTGATGATTGTAGAGCAGTGTTTCTCAATCCTGCTCCTGGAGGCCCACTGTCCTGCACGTTTTCCATCTTTCCCTGCTCTACCTACCTGACTGAACTCATCAGTGGCACTTTTGATTAGCTGAGCACACCTGATTTAATCAAGAGCATGTTAATCAATTTTCAATTTCAATTCAGTTTATTTATATAGCGCTTTTTACAACATAAGTTGTCACAAAGCAGCTTTACATCGGTATTCCAGGCCTGATACCCCCTAAGAGCAAGCCAAAGGCGACAGTGGCAAGGAAAAACTCCCTGGGCCATATGTATCAATCTTTGTGTACAACTTGCCGTAGGACCATGCGTACGCACAATCTCACAATTTGTGTACGAAGGTTTTTCGTCAGTGTTATCAAACACCACGTACGCCTAATTGTCTTCATAAATCAGAGCGTAAATCAAATCAGCGTGAGATTATGTGCACATGAACGAGCTTAACGTCCACTCCCACAATTGTTCTTATATGGGCCGAGACACGCCTTTAATTCATCTAATTAGCATATTAAAGATCCCAGGTAAATCTGAGTGAAATGCAGAGATTGATGTTAGGGAACAATGGCAGGACGTAAGAAAAGAAATTATTCGGACACGGAGATAGAAGTGATGGTTGATGAGGTGGAGGGGAGAAAAAATGTCCTTTTTGGGGGCCAGACTAGCGGCATTTCAAATCGACAGAAAAATGTGGAGTGGCTCAAAGTGGTGACTGCTATGAATGCAGTTTCACCAGAGGTGCGTACGGTGGAGGAGAAGAAAAAGAAGTGGTCGGATTTTAAACCTGAGGTCCTCGCACCATTTAGGGAATCGGAGTGCTCGGAACGTAGGTCTACAAGACGCAAAATAATAGAATTTATGAACGATTCTAACCACTGAGAGATGACTGCTAAAATCAACAAAACAATAGCCAACAGTGTCAGGGTCATTAAGTAAAAAAAAAACAAAAAAACAAAGATAATCAGATCAGATCGTTTTGTCTGTCTTTCTGCTCATGCCATGCATGCAGCTCTCTTGCTCTCTCTCTCTCTCCCTCTCTCTCATTGACCAAAACTTTACTTCCCTGTGTTGTTTCCAACAAGTATTCCAACGTTTCCAATATTTTTGTTGTTTGTGCTATTTTTCTATAGGGTACATAAAACTTAAACTTGCCCCCTCATGGCGCCGGGTGCGGACACACTGGTCCTGTGTGCGCTTATTCGTTTTTTGGCCTCTCTTTTAATACTGGCTTCAGTATGATTTTGAAACAGCAGTTTTGTGTTGTTGTTATTTAGCCTTTCAGAGGCTACTGCATAGTTAAATCAATGAATTTCATTAAACCTACCACCAGACCAATTTCAGGTGGTGACCTGGCAATCTGCCCCAAATATTCCTATTTCATATAATGGCCATGACGCACAAACACATGGAAAAGGTAAGGTAGGGAATTGTTCCACCTCGTCAAAACGCGTAGTGTCAACGGTGCGTACGCACCGTTGACACATGTGGCCCCAGTTTGGTATACTTCAGGAAGAGGTAGTGTATTCCAGTGTTTGGGGAGAGCTGAGTCAAAGATTCAGCATGCAGCCATGTTAGTCAGCCATTTTGTGGATCTGCTCACTACTGCCTCCTCAGTCCAATCCCAGATTTACAAATAGTTGAGCTAAACTTGTCAAAAAAGGTAACTTGTACAGTTAGACACAAGTCTAATGCCAGTGCACGTCAAACTATGGTTATCACTTCATGATCTCCTACAGTTTGACTCAGTTGCTGAAAGCCACTCCAAAACACACACTTAATATTGTCATTACATTTCTCCCTTTCGTGTTGTCCTGTCTGACAATAACCTTTTTCATGATTTAGTCATAAATTAATTTCCTGTTCGTCGTCTGTTTGTCTAGATATTCTAGTTTATTTTGTTTTGTTTCATCAGTATTGTGTCAGTTGTGTTAATAAACTTGTTTTATTAATTACATTGTTGCCTCGTCTGTATTTTGTATTTCCAAACAGGGCTTTAATAGGCTTAAAAGACCTCATTTTATTAATTAAGATTCAAGATTCAAGATTCAAGATTCTTTATTTGTCATTCGACATGTTAAAAACACAAAGAACGGAAACTATGTCCCAGGACCAGCGTTTAAAATAGATAATAATAAATAGATATATAACCTAAGCCAAAAAAAAAAAAAAAACAGCAGCATTTTGGGATAAAGTGCAGTAGTGCAGAGGACAACTTATGGCACCGAGTTCATGAGCCTCACAGCCTCAGGGAAGAAGCTGCACCTCAGCCTTGTTGTCTGAGCTCTAAGGCTGCACAGCCTTCTGCCTGAGGGGAGGAGGGTGAACAGGTCATGGGCTGGGTGGGTGGGGTCCATCATGATGTTCGTTGCTCTAGTTCTGCATCTGCTGTTGTAAATGTCCTCCAAAGAAGGGAGGCTGCTGTTGGTCATTTTCTGAGCAGATTTAACCACTCTTTGCAGCGCCTTCTTGTCAGCCACAGAGCAGTTGCCATACCAGACAGTTATAGAAAATGTCAGGACGCTCTCCACCACACACCGGTAAAAAGAAGTCGGCACAGCAGCACTGAGGCCGGCCTGCTTCAGCTTCCTCATAAAATATAGGTGTTGGTGAGCCTTCTTAATGATGCTGGCTGTATTCGTGGCCCATGTAAGGTCATTGGATATATGCAGACCCAAGTATTTAGCTGTGCTCACCAGCTCCACAGCTCCTCCTCCAATGAAGAGGGGAGGAGGGGTGTGAGCTCTCCTCCTAAAGTCCACCACTCTTTTGTCATGCACAGGTTGTTTGCATCACACCAGTCAACGAGTTCTTCTACCTCCCTCCTATACATAGACTCGTCGTTGTTGGAGATCAGACCAACAACGACCGTGTCATCCATAAACTTCACAATATGATTGCCCGGGTACCTTGCAGAGCAATCATACATGAGTAAGCGTGTACAGGAGGGGGCTCAGGACACACCCTTGTGGAGAGCCGGTGTAAAGTACGATGGTGGAGGACGAGACGCCATGGATCTTCACGGACTGTGGCCTGCCTGTCAAGAAGTCCAATACCCAGTTACACATAGATGATTTCAACCCCAACAGTAGCAGTTTATTGGCTAGTGTCTGCGGGATGATGGTGTTAAACGCAGAACTAAAGTCCAGAAAGAGTCCCTGCCCTCCAGGTGAGTGAGAGCAGAGTGTATGACAACTGATACTGCATCAGACACAGACCGGTTCTTCCTGTATGCATACTGCTGCGGGTCCACAGTAATGTCAACTGAGTCCTTAATGTGGGCCGAAACCAGCCGTTCAAAGCACTTCATGACAATCGGGGTGAGTCATTCATGCCTTTCACGACTAAGTTTTTAGGAACCGGGACAATAGTGGACCTCTTGAAACAGACAGGCACCACAGCTTGGGACAGAGAGGTGTTAAAAATATCTGTCAGCACCCCAGTGAGTTCCTGAGCACACTCTCTTAGAACCCGTCCTGGAATGTTGTCAGGTCCTGCTGCTTTCCGAGGGTTAATCCTCTCCAGCGTCCTCCTGACGTCCACCGCAGACACAGTGAAGGGCAGTTCACCTGGTGGGACTGTGAACCTGGTGCTGTAGGAGGAGTTGGATGACTCGAAGCGGGCGTAGAAGGTATTCAGAGCATCAGGCAGTGACGGATCTCGAGGGCAATCAGCATCCCTCCTTTTGTAATCCGTGATGCTCTTTATACCCTTCCACATGCTTCGGGGGGTCATTGGTGGCAAAATGACCCTGTATCCTTTGGGCATAGGTCACCTTTGCCCTTTTGATGGCTATATCCAATTTCCTCTTCGCTGCTCTCAGTGCCACTGGATCTCCAGACTGGAAGGCTCAGTCCCGTACCCTTTAAAGAGACCGCACCTCTCCATTTAGCCAGGGTTTCTGGTTAGGATGGATGGTTATCTCCTTTGTGATGGTGACATCATCAATACACTTGCTGATGTATCCACACACAGATGAAGCATAGTCCTCCAGGTCCACCCTGCCCTCATGGGTTGCTGCTTCTCTGAATACCTGCCAGTTGGTGCACTTGAAACAGTCCTGGAGCATAGAAATGGCTCCAATAGGCCACACAGTGATGGTCTTCCATGTGGGTTTGTTGTCTTTGAGCACAGAACGATGTCTGGGAACCAGCAGGAGGGAGGAGTGGTCAGAGAAGCCGAGGTGGGGGCAGGACACCACCGTGTATGCCTCCCGTCTATTGGTGTAAACGTGGTCCAGCGTGCTATTGCCCCTGGTCGCTATGGAAACATGCTGGTGAAAGTGTGGCAAAATGTCCGTAAGTTTAGCCTGATTAAAGTCCCCTGCTACCAGGATGAAAGCCTCCGGGTGTTTTGTCTGGAGCTCACAGATGTGGTCATGTAGCTCCCTGAGTGCCATGCTAACGTTAGCGCTTGGGGGGATGTAAACACCTACCATATACACAACTGTGAACTCCCAGGGCAGGTAAAACGGACGGCATTTCAGCGATAAATATTCCACTGACTCAGAACAATGGCTGCTCACCGGACTGCAGTTTGTACACCAGTGCTTGTTGATGTAAATACAGAGTCCTCCTCCACGAGTTTTCCCCGACAGGTGGTTTCGGTCGGCTCGGAAGAGGAGTAGCCCCTCGATCTGGTAAGCTGGTCCGCCATGTTGTTGTCAAGCCATGTCTCCGTCAGGAAAAATACACAGCAGTTCCGCATCTCTCTGTAGCTGCTCAATTGGAGTCGCATTCGGTACATCTTATTATCCAATGATCGGACATTTGCCAGAAAGAGTGTCGGAAGAGCAAGTCTGTTGTTAGCCTTTAGCCTAGTTAGCAAACCGGCCCGCTTGCCTCTCTTCTGTTTACGAACACACCGCTTCCTGAGTCCTCTGAGCCGGTGTTTCTTGCTCCTCCAGACCGCTGTCCTCAAGATCCGCAGTCTCCCGAACATAGCTTTTAGCTCTAGTTTAACTGCTATTGTGGGAACAGCGAGTCGAAAAAGTTCGCCTGAACTGTACCTCACTACACTAGTAGTAAATGTACTTATCGCCGGTAGCTGAGAAGCCGCTGCACTGCTATGCGCCGCCATGTCATGGAACTAATTATTATGTTTGGTTAGGAATGTTAACTATATAACTGCAGTGAGTCTGTTTTAACACATCCCTACAAACTTCTCACATCTAGATTTTGATATTTTCTACAATTCCTCCTTGCATTACAGTTCGAGTTCACTTAAATTGTGAGGGAATAGCTTGCTTCAGGTCACACCTGATTTTCAATGGGGTTGAGGTCAGGGCTCTGACTGGACCATTCCAGGACATTGGTCTTCCTTTTCTTTCCACACATTCCACTGTGGATTTGGCATTGTCACTGTCATGCTGAAAGGTGAAATTCTTCCTCATCTTCAGCTTCTTTGCAGAGAGTAGCAGGTTTTTTTCCCCACTAACAATTAAGAATACCCTTGAGGAAGTCCACAACCTGGAGCAGCTGAAGAAAAAGCTGAGCTACACAGATGACATTATAACCAATGTTCACAAATTAGCTTTCTTTCAATTCTGAAAGGTGTATTACACCTTGCATTTGAATATGTTTTTCATATTAATATGTTAGTATTATTGTCAGTCTTTGTTAACAAAATGTTTATTTTATTTGTAGCCTTCCCCACTGGCCTCTCCCAGGAGCTATCCAACAGCCTGCTTTGTGTTCTGCAAAGAACAATGAAGGACTCTAACAGCAGAATGTAGCACAGACTTACAGATACATTCTAAGCCACAGTCCCTTCTTTGAGTAACGTATTCAGGCCTCTTGTTCTGCATATGTGTGGCAAAAACTACAAACCGATAATAAGACAAATCTGGGAGTTGAACTACACCACCCTTGCTTGGAGGGGCAAGGGACCCTCCTAATCACCAAAGTGGGGTTCCCCAAAAGGCAAGTGTCCAGAATAACCGGGACAAGGCTGGTGTATCAAAAAAATATATCTTTTATTTTCACAATCCGTGTTTACAAACAGAAGAAATCATTACTGTGCCACGGGCAACACTACACTAGGCTGTCATATCATCAGACTGGGCAAAACGGGGGCATAAAGGGCCTATCACGACCAAACAGCGCTTCACGCTAAAGACTAGACTCAGGCATCAGGTGGGAAGGAGAAAGAAGCACCACAAATTTCACTGCACTCCAATAAATACAAAGATAAATACCCAGACCCCATATCCACTACACACGTGTCAAGTAGGCCTGAATGCCCATGCTAAGCCCAGCGTACACACAGGAAATTTTGTTGTCTATACAAATAAAAATTGGCGTATCCTATAAAAACCCATACATCAGCCACACACAAACGACAGCGGCCCAGTTACCCGCAACCATTCACAACAATGCTTACGATCTAAAAAAGCTAAAACAGCCTTGGAAGACAGTGGCCTCACGGTTAATAACAAGTACAAATATTCCCAAGATCGTCAAATGTGCCCTTTAACCGGAGTACCGAAATTCACAGATGTTTAAAGTATTATCCGTCAATTAAGAAAAACCACACAGATTTTCAACGTGTGAACACCAGCCATGCATGGGTAAAAGGCATTATCAGTTATCTCCTACAATGGGAAAAGCAGTGGTGAGCTAGTGAGCCACCTCTTTCTTTTGTGGTGTCCGTATCATCACGTAACAATTTATTCTCACACACGTTGGCCAACTGCGCAAGGAATGAGAGAGAAAAAGCACACACGGTTTTAGAACAAGGACAATATGCTGTACACTGTGTTTCAAGCATTAACTTTTTGTACCATCAAATTCACTACCTGAGACGGCGGTCCTCCCGAAAATCTCCCCCTCACTCTCCTGCGGAAGCAGCACCTAAATAGCGGTGCTTCTCAAGGTGCAAACCGCCCCGTCGCCGCCGCCAGCCAGAAAGTCCACCAGGCCGCGGCTACCAGCCGAAGGGTCCACCCCGTCACCAGCGCCAGCCAGGAAGCCCACCAGGCCGCCGCCACCAGCTGAGGGGTCCACCCCGTCACCAGCGCCAGCCAGGAAGCCTGCCACTCCGCCGCCTGCGACAGAGGGGGCCTCCACGCCATCACCGCCACCTCAAGCCTCGCCCGAGACCAGACAGGCTGTCGACAACCTGTACCTGCGGAGCTGTGGAGGGCTCGAGGCGGACCAGAAGTGCCAGCTGCGGGAGCTACTGGCACGGTTCGCTGACATCTTTGCGGCCAGGGATGAGGACTGCACGCACACCAGCCTGGTGCGCCACAATATCGACACCAGCGACGCGCACCCCATCCGCCTCCGCCCCCGTCGTTTGCCCCTCGCCATGCGTGCAGCGGCAGAGCAGATGGTGAAGGAAATGGCAGAGGCGGGCGTCATCGAGCCCTCCAGTAGCACGTGGGCCGCTCCTGCTGTTCTGGTCCGGAAGAAAGACGGCACCTGTCGCTTCTGTGTAGACTACCGCCTCCTCAACGGGGTCACCCGCAAGGACTCCTACCCCCTGCCGCGCATTGGCGACGCCCTCGACCACATTGCTGGGTCCCGCTGGTTCAGCTCCCTCGATCTCCGCAGCGGTTACTGGCAGGTAGAGTTAACGCCGAAGGCGCGCCCCAAGACCGCCTTCTCCATCGGCCAGGGGCTGTGGCAGTTCCGGGTCATGCCCTTCGGCCTATGCAATGCTCCAGCCACCTTCGAGCGCCTGATGGAGAGGGTCCTGGCCAATATTCCCTGGAGCCGTTGCGTCATCTACCTGGACGACCTCCTCGTCCACGCTGCGGATTTTGAGGGCGCCCTGGCTAACCTGAGGGACATCTTCTGCGCCATCTGCCGGGTCGGTCTGCGCCTTCACCCCAAGAAGTGCCACCTGTTCTGGCAGAAGACGTCCTTCCTGGGGCATGTGGTCAGTCCCGCAGGGGTCGCCACTGATCCGGTGAAGATGGCCGCGGTGAGGGACTGGCCTGTTCCCCGCAGGAGCTGCGGAGCTTCCTGGGGCTGGTGTCCTACTACAGGCGGTTCATCCGGGACTTCGCCACCATCGCTAGCCCGCTTCATTGCCTGACCCAGAAGGGCCAGACATTCCATTGGGGCGAAGATTGCGCCGCCGCCTTCAACCAGCTCCGGTCGGCACTTGTCGAGGCTCCCATGCTGGCGTACCCCGATCCGCAGCGTCCCTTCATTGTGGACACTGATGCCAGCAACATGGGTTTCGGCGCGGTGCTGTCCCAGGAGGGGGAGCACGGAGAGCAGGTCATCGCCTACTTCAGCCGCTCCCTCAGCCGGCCGGAGCGGAACTACTGTGTTACCCATCTGGAGCTGCTGGCCGTCGTCCTGGGTCTTCGTGACTTCAGGCCATACCTGTACAGGCACAAGTTCGTCCTGCTTCAAGGAACCAGAGGGGCAGCTGGCTCGGTGGCTCGAAGCGCTGCAGGACTACCACTTCGAGGTCCGCCACCGGGCCAGGCGTCTCCACACCAATGTGAACACCCTGTCCAGACGCCCCTGTGAGGGAGAAGCATGCTGGTTTTGCCAGCACGTCAAGGACCAGGACACAGCAACCCGACGGTAGCGGCCTTGCAGACCCTCCCCTCGGATGATGGCAGCACCTCCTCAGTGGGCGACGGCGGCGGCGTAGAGACCCTGAACCAGCAGGGTCAGAGTCAGGACCCCGTCCTCTCACGGGTCCAGGCCTGGGTGGCAGCGGTCCAGCGGCTGACGTGGGCCGCGGTATCAGCGCTGGACCCCGAGACCAAGGCCCTCTACTCACAGTGGCTCAGCCTCACCAGCCGGGATGGCCTTCTTCATTGCCACTGGCAGTCCCCCGAGGGCCACCCTGATGTCCTCCCACTCCTGGTGCTGCGCCAGCTGCGTCCCAAGGTCCTCCAGCTCGTCCACGGCTCGGCGGGGGCGGGCCACTTCGGGGTTGCCAAGACCTTGCGCCGGCTGTGGGCCCGCTTCTACTGGCCGGGGTGTCGGCAGGATGTCGAGCTGCATGTCCACCGGTGTAACTCCTGCACAGCCCGGAAGGGGCCGACCCGGCACTACCACGCTCCCCTGCAGCAGTACCAGGTGGGAGCCCCGATGAAGTGTGTGGGCGTGGACGTCCTGGGTCCTTTCCCTACCACCGACCGCGGGAACCGCTAAGTGCTCGTAGCCATGGACTACTTCACCAAGTGGCCCAAGGCGTACGCGGTTCCCGACCAGAGTGCCGCCACCACCGCCGAACGACTCGTCGACGAGATGTTCTGCCGCTTCGGTGTGCCAGAGCAGCTGCACAGCGACCGGGGCAGAATTTTGAGGCCGAGGTCTTCGGTGAGGTCTGCTGGCAGCTGGGCGTCAAGAAGACCCGGACGACGCCACTCCATCCCCAGAGCGAAGGGCTGGTGGAGTGGTTCAATCACACCCTGGCCACCCAGCTCGCCATCCTCACCAGTCGTCGGTAGCAGGACTGGGACCTCCACTTGCCCCTGGTCCTGTGGGCGTACCGGACGGCAGTGCAGGAGTCCACTCGCTGCACCCCTGCGACCCTCATGTTCGGACGCGAGCTCCAGACCCCTGCGGACATGGTGTTCGGCCCACCCCCCGAGCCCGAGGTGGAGGGCGCGCCTGGACTGGACTACTTACACCACCTCCGGGAGCGGCTCCGGGAAGTACACAACCTGGCCAGGCAAGCCCTCTCCAGCGCCGGACTCCGACAGAAGCGAGCATACGACGCACGGTGCACGGGGGAGGACTTCACTCCGGGGGCTCTGGTGTGGGTGTACAGCCCCGAGCTCAAGAAGGGCTTCTCCCCCGAACTCACCAGCCAATGGGTCGGGCTGTGCACTGTGCTGGAACGGCTCTCCAACGTCGTCTACCGGGTGCGGCTGGTCCGCCGAAACAGGGTGGTGGTCCTCCATCGCGACCAGCTCGCGCCCTACCAGCCCCTAGCTCCATCTGGGGGGGCAGGGGCTGAGAACCAGCTGACAACTTCCGCCACGGTGCCAGGGGGCGCCAAAGGACTGGAGCAGCGGGCTCCGTGTCAGCAGCGGCTTCCCCAACACTTATGGGACTTTGTTGTCGGCAGCTGGGGACAGCAACCCTCTTAGGCGGGGGCAGTGTGACGTGTTGGGGAAGTGGGCAGAGCACGACCAGCATGCTCTGCGGGCTACCAAATTTGCATTTGTACAAAGTTTCCCACCATGACTGTGTTTACTGTTGCGTTCAGTTAGTCCCTTCTCTTTGCCCTAGTGTTCTGGTCTTGTGTGTTGCT
This sequence comes from Megalops atlanticus, assembly GCA_019176425.1. Lineage (NCBI taxonomy): Eukaryota > Metazoa > Chordata > Actinopteri > Elopiformes > Megalopidae > Megalops > Megalops atlanticus. The sequence goes on along the minus strand of JAFDVH010000057.1, from coordinate 100,770 downwards.
AATAAATGGGCCAAATTTACGGCAACTCGCAGCGTCGTTCTTCCTGAACCCTGTGATCGTTACAGTATATAGTCAGGGAAAAGTGTCTTTGAACTGGAAGTGTGATTTGGGGGTGTGGAGTTCTCACCTGTGACAGTCCACTGCTCCCTCTCTTTTCCCATCCTGGGTGATGATGTCCCTTCCTGTGAGTGTCTTCTAATGTAGCAGATGTACCGAGGGGAGTGTATGGGGGGCATGCCTTAGCACTCCAGGAACCTGTGCCTGCAGTGTGGGATTGTATATTGAGAGACAGTCCATTTGGTGTGTGTGTCACAGTCCATCTCCAGCAGGTGACTCATGCCTCCACCTTACAGTCCTTAGCATAGATATAGATCTGTAACACATCAGACTTCTCCTCAGATAATGGATTTTGAGGCCTCGGGATCATAAGATCATAAGGATCTGAGCATAGGTTGTGACCGAATTCTGGGAATTCTGGGAACCAATCTGAACAGATGGGTTTTGAATCAGCAGCAGTAGATGAAGTGTGATTCTGTAGTTGTGATGATTGAAGATAGCTCATACCACCACTTCAAGGCCAGTGAGGGAAATAAAAACACAGTCTAACATTTTACTGATTACATTTTACATTTTACATGAGTCCATATTTAACTGGACGAGAGATTAAAAATAAGTTCGAGCAAAAACTTACATTTGGACACACTTGCCAATGCATGGTTTCACATCATCATAACTAGCTTTGTTGAGCTGGACAGTTTGTTCACTGTGTGGATTGTTGTCAAACTACAGTATTATCAGCAATTTTCACCATTGTTGAAGCTAGGAAGAGGATGTGTCTTGCAGAAACAGGAAAAAAACATCCTATCATTATACAAAGACTGGAGAAGCCATAAAAAGCAATGACAAGACCCAGACAGCAGGTATTGAGAAAACAGAATTAGGCCCAAAACAGAGCTATGGAGCACTTCAGTAGAAAGTGTGTAGTGAAAAAGAGAAAAAAAGATGGTGAGGTAACAAAGAGAATAAATCAAGGTAATGAGATAACCAAGAATAAGCCTTATCAGAATTTCCCAGATTGTCAGGAGTATAAAGAGAACAGAATTTAGGAATTAACAGTGTCAGAAGCAGAGAAAGGCATTATCTGCAGATAGAAAAGGTCTGTGGTGTGGTACATAAACATTGAAAAAGAACTGGCTACAGTATAAAAAAAAAATCAGTAGAGGAAATGCATTGTTCTTTTCTTAAGTGAGTGAATCCCATTAATCTTATCTATAGGTAGTTCACAACGTTGATGAAATTAATTTGTCTGAATATCACACTCAATCTGGTCAGTAAGAAGTGACATGGTAAACACAGGGTTTTTCGCTTGTCTCAACTTAAAGCTTTCAACCGACTGCACTGAAGCAAAAAAATAATAAAATAAAATAAATTAAAAAAAAAATACGGCAATCATGTTTTTACGTATGACGTAAGTATCTGTCATTCTATGACACCGCGTACCTCTGTTGGCTCTGAAGCAGGCTGGGTCGTTGTTTTTCCTGTGGCTGAAAATTTTGAGTCTCGCTTTATTTTGGTTTCTTCTACTCAGCTTGATATCGATTTAACAATTGTACCTTTCCTTGACCTGGTAATGGACTCAGACGAGGGTTATTATTATGAATTCGATGACGAGGAAGAGGAATGCAGCGAAGACAGCGCTGAAGGGGAACCCGAAGACGACACCCTGGAGCTCGGGGAGGTGGAGCTGGTTGATCCTGTAGTGGCCGGTGGTGAGCGGGACGAATGCGGGGAGACCGGAGGTAGTGGCCTAGGGCCGGGTCAGGATGAAGAGGACTATCGCTTCGAAGTGCTCACTGCCGAACAGATCCTCCAGCATATGGTGGAGTGTATCAGGGAGGTTAACGAGGTCATTCAGGTGAGGTGTTTTGAGGCAAGCCGGCTACAGGAAAAGCCGAGGATGCTGGAAAGTTGGTAGGCCACAGAGTCTGAAAAGAAACGCCAGGAACCAGCTAGATGTTGGCCTCTGGTAGGGGATTAGTCAGATAATGTGTATCTAGCTAACGATAATCTAGCAAACAAAACACGGACGTACAAGTAGCTAAGATAGCTAAGTTACATCACCTAACATCAGTGAACTTACGTGCACTAAGTCTGTTTACTAACGTATCAGCTAGCTAATGTCAGCAGACCTGCATACCTAAATGGTTAACAGTAACGATTTTGTTGCGATGAATATTAAAATTGCGGGTTGAGTTGATTAGCCAGAATTTAGGGCAGCAGTGTGGCATAGTGGCTTGGAACAGGGCTGGTAATTGAAAGATTGCCGGGTCTATTCCCCACTGGGAAAGTGCTGTTTGTACCCTTGGGCAAGATACACAACCCAGAATTGCCTCAGTAAATATCCAGCTGTACGAATGGATCAAATTGACGCACTGGGTAGGAACGTCTAAATGACAATAATGTAGTGCAGTGTAACTCTACGCTGTCTAGGTAGTCGACGCTAGAATGGTTAGCTTTCTGGCTAGTTAGATAGAAGGTTAGCTAAGTTAGTCCCAGTTAACTGACATTCGCTATCTGTCTTGGCAGTGCTAGCTACAATATTAGCTAGGTAGCGAGCAACTTAGCTAGCTAAGAGGCTAGTCCGTACTTGTGTGAAAGGCGATGAAAAGATGGCTAACAGCGACACAGTTTTCTGGCTAACGTTGGATAAGTAGCAAGCTAATGGTAATTGGTTGTTGAATAGGCATACAAGGTGACGTTAACTAGATCAGTGTTTCTCAATCCTGTTTCTGGAGGCCTATGTCCTGCACGTTTTCCATCTCTCCCTGCTCTACCTACCTGACTGAACTCATCAGTGGGACTTTTGATTAGCTGAGCACACCTGATTTAATCAAGAGCATGTTAATCACACTAATCAGGTGTGTTAGATAGAAGATAGAAGAAGGATAGATAGAAGATATGCAGGACAGTGGGCCTCCAGGAGTAGGATTGAGAAGCACTGAACTAGATGGCTATCTTGTTCCCTAGCCTGGATGTTATTTCTTGTCCACAAACTGTTCGCTGCGCATTGTTACAATATTCATTTGATGTAGGCATCTAGCTAGAGTAACGTTGCTAATTAATTCACCAGCGAAGTAGCTAGCTAACTACATTCACATAATGTTATTTCTAGGTCTGTCAACAGTATGGTGCAGCCCTGCCGTGAAATGCACTCCCATCTTGTTGGCGCGAGTGCAGAGTTTGATATCACAAACTGCTCAACAAGGTTTTTGGGACACTGTCAGCATCCTACACTTGTAAATATGTCGTAGCCTACTGTATTAGCCTAGTATTTCATTTATTTGTAACCAAATCATAATAGGTTACGCTGTGCAAACAAACGAGTATTTTTGTTGTACCCCGGACTTGAGTGAGTGTGATGCATGAGGGCGCTTAGGCAAAGTTTGCGAATAACATACGGAGGAAATGCAGACGGATTCGTGGATTCGGTTTTAGGAGAAGTGTATTTTACAGGTGTTATCAAAACGAATGCATGAAAGGCGTGCTCCATGTGGCCTATTTCTATTCGTGTCGTGTACAGGATGACAAAATTACATATGTTATTGATTATGTGGTCCCTTAGTGTTGATAGCCTACCCGTTTACGTGCCTTTGCATTCGCTATTTGGTGTACTGCAACTGATGCAACTTCACTGGAGATGATGGAAGAGCACGGTTTCGAAGCTGTGGAATTCACTGCTGTAAAAAGTCACTGTAGCCATATCTGCCGTATGTGAATCATAGCTACAGACCGTTTTTAGACAGGTAAATCACTTGCCACACTGCCATACTATAGTGTGTTGTGCAGATAATTATTAAAATAGGCCCATGATATTGTTGTGCTGTTTGAGATCATTAGTAGTGGTATTATTTGTAGTAACATTCCAAACATGCACTGCTAGTGTGGGTTAAATTCAAAAACATTTATTTGGATGGTGTTTCTGATGCTTCTGGTGCTGCTTCTGCTTAGCAGCATGCTGGACACCTAAATTCTTTGTCCATTGGTGGCCTCTGTGTGCAGGAATGGTTGAACCACCTGTCACAGAGGTCACAGCAGATCTGCAAAATAAAAATCATGTTAAGTACTCCTATCAACGTGTGTGGGGGGGCTGAGATGAAATGACACTGTCTGCTGTAGGCTATGGTCAGATAGATCCAATTGCTGCTTAAATGTCCTACAGACCACTGCAGCATGCACCACAAAGTTCTGTGCATGAAAGAGATGCCTATAGTGAAGGCAGTTAGTTATTGAAGCCCAGTATGATCCACAAGATACTAATTTACTTTATGATGCAATAGCTCAAAGCAACCACAGTCCTCTGTCATATGAATATCCTAGCTATTTAAGTCTTTACATGTATTTGTATGTTCTATTGCAATATCAATTACCCAATTGATGTCATCATGCTGCCTCTCACCACAGCTAAGACATACATTCTCACATACATATATTTATGAACAGAAATTACAGAAATTGGTGATCCTAGCGCATGGAGGCTTGCACAACAGTTAGTAGGTCGTCTTGTGTTTTTTTTTTTTTTTTAACGAGAGCACATTGCAGAACATCTGTTATGACATACCAGTTTCCTCAAGGAGGGTTTCAGCTGTTTGCTGTTGTCGCGTGTCGACAGCTTCCTCCGTCAATACCTAGCTTGCCACCCATGAGAATGCACTCGGCAAACTAAGGAAGGTTTGGATTTATAATGTTTTTACTCACGTTGCTGTGCAAATGTTAATGCTATAAATAATGTTTGTATGTATGAACTACACAATGACAGCATTTACAATGGGATTTAACACTGGACACACTGTAAGCTTTTAAGTGATACTGTGCACTCACTTTCAATGCCAGGACACTGCAGGAAGTGCCATCCTGCTGGCGCTTATGTGGCACAGTGGTGCACGTCCACCTTGCAACGTTGCACCCCCTTTGCCTCATGAATGCCCTTCGCAATGAAGACATATTTTTGTTTTAGCTGTTACACTTTCACTGCTCAGTCCCTTTGAAATACTTTGTTTTCAACATGGTATAACTGAGCTATTAGGGATGTGCAGAGAGCCCAGTATTTGTATTTGCATCTGTATTTGCTGAGGCAGCAAAATTATTTGTATTTGAGTAAAAGTCGAAATAGGCGTCTCAATCCTGTTTTTGTTTTTATTACACTTCTAATTTTAGGATATTAAAGGGTTAATATAAGTGTTCTTCAATAAACTATTATAATAATTATGAACACTTAAATGTAATATTGGTTTATGGTTTTCGTAAACCCAGCAATAAACATGTATAACCATAAACACCATTGAAATGGAGGTAACTGAACTAGTAGACAACGGAGCTAACTATAGATCTTGCTGTCTGCTAAAAGGAGAGTAGCCTAACAGGCTATGCAAATATCTCAGTCCTTGTCAAGTGTAGATGCAATTTGAAACAATCACACAAAAGGTAGACCTAATTCTACACTGCCAACAATATAGGCTAATTTACAGGGCTAACAGGGGAACGCTAGCCTAATCTCCTCCCGGTCAAACAAGCTCTGCTGCGTCTGCGTCTTCTAAGTTGAAACAGTGGCACAGGAGCTTTGCTAGAATGGCTATAAATAGCACTATTTCTCCAGTGTGATATCTGCAACCGTGTGACTCACAGGCTGCCTGAGCAGTGAGCACAGTGTGTAGGTGAACTAGCAAGTAACTACACTGCCAGAGCTAATGTAGGCTAATCTCGTCCTCCCGGTAAAACAAACTCTGCTTCACATATTTCAGGTCCAACAGGAAAACGAAAGACAAGTAATGTTATAATAAACTACCTCAGCAAACCAGTTAAGGTAAGGTAAAAAAAAAAAAAAAAAAAACCCTAATCAAAACAAAATAGTGGCATAGCAATGTACTGTTTTGCCTATATTTTAATCAGGCTGCCCTGCTCCTTTTCAGTCTGTGCTCTCTCACCCCTCCACTCTCCTATTGTCTTCCTGTCATGCCAGCACAAGCAGGCGGAGTACAAATACCCACCGCGCTCACAGTTATGAGGAATACCAGCTATTTGACATGTTTTTTTTTCTTCCCGAAAACAAATAATTTTAAAAATATTTGTATGAAATAAATATTTGTAAAAACCCACTATTTGTGCTTTGCCAAATACCGTATTCGGATTCGGCTCCACCCCTATGAGTTACCTTGTTGTTTCCTGGCATTGCTTTATTTTGGCCTTTGATGCCCCAAAGGGGTCTATAAAGATAGACCTCCTCTCATGAGGAAACATCACCTGCAATTGCAGATGTATGTAAGTGTGCTTTGTCTGTTATTAGGCGAAAGTAGTCACCTGAAGAGGTTAGTTTCTCATTGCTCTTACCATCAGCATCCAGTGGTGGTGCTCGTTCAAAATGCCCACAACGATTTTGTAAGCCATGGGATCGTGAGTAACCTAATTGATTTTCTCCATATAGAACATAAGAACATACAGTATTATGATGAGAACAGGCCATTCCAGCCCAACTAAGCTCGCCATTACAATTAATTGCAATTGAAGAGTATCCAAAACTGCATCAAGTTTGGACTTGAACACAGCAAGGGTCTCTGCCTCAACTACATGACCTGGCAACCTATCCCTGTATTGATTACTCTTTGTGTAAAATAATACTTCCTTATATCAGCACGAAACTTACTCTTAACTAGTTTCCATTTATGTCCCCTTGTTCTACAGACTGAACTCACCCTAAAATGTATTGTAGTTAACCTTATTGAGTCCTTTTATAAATTTAAAAATCTCTATTAAATCACCCCTAAGTCTCCTCTCGCTAAGTCTAAACAGGTTAAGTAACTTGAGTCTTTCCTCATAGCTTTTATATTTAATGCCAGCAACTAATTTAGTTGCCCTTCTTTGAACTTTTTCAAGAACCTTAATATCTTTCTTATAGTGCGGTGCCCAGAACTGCACACAATATTCCAAGTGAGGTCTGACTAAAGCATTGTATAATTTCAGCATAACCTCCTTAGATTTATAATGAATACTTTTGGCTATATATCCCAGCATCCTGTTGGCCTTTTTTTACTGCTATAGCACACTGCCTAGATCCTGTTAAGCTTGGGTCAACTATTACTCCGAAGTCTTTTTCAAATTGAGCACATTCTAGTTTTGTTCCCCCCCATGAAGTAGTCTCGTCTAAGGTTCTTATTTCCCACATGCAAGACTTTGTAACGGTTCATAATTTTGTGTATGTTAATGTGCATTATATACAATTGATGTTAATGGGTATCGGGTCCTTTATGTTGTACTTTTATTTTGGAAGCAGAGAAAACTCATGGCAAGAGTGATTAATCAATAAGGGTGAAGAAGGGTATTGTGGGATGCGGAAAACTCTCGGCAGGGAGGAGGAGCGGGGTTTTTTTCATTTTTGACCGAGGACGCCGTTTTCCTTTTTTTTTTTGCCTTGTCTTTTTACTCGTGATTTTTCATCAGAGGATATCGCCGGAGCTTCACCCCCAACGGACAGTTAAGCCACGGACTGGTGACTATTATGCACACACTGCTTGTCATTGTAACTGTAAATTCTACTTTGCGTATGTCAGTAAATGAACGACCCGCCCCGCATAAGTTTTGAGTCTCTTTTATTTATGTAAGTGTATATAATGCCAGTGGGCTAACGGAATCCTTACAACTTTACATTTAGCTAAATTGAATGTCATCTGCCAGGAATCTGCCCACTTTTGGATGCTGTTTAGGTCTTCCTGTATTACCTTAGTTGATTCTGTACTGTTGGCTAGACCCCCTAGTTTTGTATCATCTGTAAATTTTACTATTTTACTACTAACCTCTGCATCAAGATTTATACATTTTATGTATATACATTATACATTTATGTGTATAAGGAATAGCAAAGGCCCCAACACCAATCTCTGCAGGACTCCACTTCGTACAGGACCCTGCTCTGATACAATTCCTCCCACAGTTACAGTCTGCTTTCTACTAAACAACCAGCTTCGAACCCACTCAGTGATGGCTCCTGTAATTCCTGCAGATTTCATTTTCAGTATGAGCCCTCATGACATACTTTGTCAGATGCCTTATGAAAGTCCAAATAGATAATATCATAAGCTTGGTTTGAGTCTAAACACACTGTAGCTTCTTCAAAAAAGTCCAGGAGGTTTGTTAAGCCTGACCTCCCTCTGCGAAAACCATGCTGGCTATCATTTAAGATACCATTTTGTTCAAGGAATAATTCCAAATTGTCCTGAATGATGGATTCCAGTAATTTACATGTGAAGTTAAACTGACAGGCCTATCATTTTCTGGAGCAGTCTGGTCTCCTTTCGTGTAGATAGGTACTACACTGCCATGTTTCCAGTCATCCAGTATTTCTCCAGTTTTAAGGGATTGCTTAAAAATAACTGTCAGAGGCTTGTAAACCACTCCTGCTAGTTCCCTGAGAACTCTTGGATATATTCCATCAGGGCCTGCTGCCTTATTTGTTTTAAGTTTTTGAAGTTTATCTAGTACTTCTGCATAATTTAAATCAATTTCCTCCATAAGACTCTGAGAACTGAATGCACCAGAAGGCATATGTGAAAACACTTCAATAGTGAAACTCTCCACAAAGTAACTGTTTAGTGTATCAGCAATAGCTTTGTTATCATAAACCATAACTCCATCCTTATTTTTTATACCTCTTATTTCATCCTTAACTATCCTTTTCCGACTGTAATATTGAAAAAAGTGTTTAGGGTTGCTCTTTGCATCTAGTGTAATCTGTCTTTCAAAACGCCTTTTAGCTTCCCTCATTTCTTCCTTGACTTGAGCTCGCATATTACTGTATTCAATCTTGTTACTCTCTGAGTTGTCCAGCTTGTACTTTGTACTGCTAATTTGTGTTTGTTTGTTAGTTTGCTAGTTTGTTAGTTTGTTGCCACGGCTGTTTTCCAGTTTGTTCTGGTTCCTGAGGGGGCGGGGATGTAGCCAGCCCGTAAGCCACGAGTGTTGTGAGCCACAGGGCTCTTTAGTTGTGTTTCCACTAAGTGGCAGCTGTAGTGGCAGCTGGAGAGGTCTTGTCTTCCTTGTCTCGTCTTACAAAGACTCGGTCGGACTAAGACAAGGGAGTCTACCTGCGGGAGTCCACCGAGGAAGGACGACGAGGGGCATTACTGCGGTCTACTCGCGACCTACCCTGTGGTTGGTTTTTCTCTCAGTCTCCGTGCTCTAGTTGTTGTGTTGTTTTTCTGGTTCATTCAGCCATTTGTATATCTACCTGAGTTTGTGCTACTAACACATATTGTTCTGCTTGTCTTTTCCCTCTCCCACACATACACTAATCATGTGCCATCTACCCATTCCTGTCCGAGTCTCCCCTCCCAGTCTTCGCAGGTGGCGACCTATGCAACCTCGCAGTCGTAACCTGTCTAACCTTATTCATCCAGCTCGATCTACTGATATTACTGCTGTCATTTCTGGTTGCCTCTGGAACTGCCAGTCGGCAGTACAGAACGCCGACTTCATCTCTGCTCAGGCTTCCATGCTGTCCCTGTACTTCCTAGCCCTAACTGAGACGTGGATCACACCAGAGAACACCGCCACTCCCACTGCCCTCTCCTCTGCCTTCACCTTCTCACACACCCCCAGACCCTCAGGGAGGGGTGGAGGAACCGGTTTCCTGATCTCCCCCTCGTGGAGTTTCTGTGTTGCCTCCCTCCCTCAAGGCTCGGTACTTCTAAAGCACCGACCAAATAACGTCAGTACTACCGAGTATCGAAGTCTGTTTACGCATTCGGTGCTACATTTCGGTACTTTGTGATAAGGACTCCCTGTTAGCTTTCTCATTTAAGGCTTTGCTCACAAAGAATCGGTTGATCGTTCAACAAATATCAGACGTTTTCAGCAAACTAGCCAGCGTTAAATACTTGATACCTAATGTTGCTAAAGGGGAGTGTGTGGGAGAATGAGCTAACGTTAGCTATACATGGTTAGGGGCTAGGTATATTGGGGAGCTGTAAAAGAGATTGTATATAGAGACTGGAGAGGTAGAGCGAATCAGAAGTTGCAGACACCAGAATGGAGGCTAGCGCACCGCAACATATCCACTCCTCATTGATTACAATGGGGAAACTCCTGTCTTTTCCCACCAAACTAAGGGGATTACAGTCATATTTCCAACCAAGTTACACCCATAATGCATATAAGAATAAGAATCAAGGCATGAGTTTACTTGACATGATTCGGCAACGAAGTTAATGGAACGTGTATAACTGATGAATAGTCTACAAGAATTTACAGTCGTAAAGTAGCTTGAACTTTAATGGTTACTGAACTGCGTATGAACATCGAGATATAGACGGATTGAGCCAGCACTTGCCAGTCAGTGATAATGAGCACAGATGGTCTTGTAGCGAAGGCTATCATAAACAGTTCCCTTGACAAGGGAGTTCCTAGCTGGAATGCTTTAACTTTCTGAATGAATGAGTGGGCAACTACACCAAGGACATTCTGATACGTAGATATGTAGCTAGTAGGGGTGCACGATTCAGAAAATGTCACGATTCGATATCGATTTTTTGGCTCAAGATTCGATTCAAAAACGATTCTCGATTAAAAAACGATTCACTATCCAGAGCACAAATAAATTTGATTCAAGTCTGCGGTTCTGAGTTACTTTCCCATATGATGGCAGTAGACAGACAATTAAGAGAAAAAACACAATGGATCAGATGTAGGTTAATACTACTCAATGCCAACCTTGAGTAGGATTTATTGTTTTCATTCAACCAACTCATAAGAATGGCAGCCCTTAGGTAACTGGTAAACTGTCTTCATACAAAACTAAAAACATTTGCCTTCAGCTAGAAATGGCAGGCCTGAGGTAATTGGTATAACTGTCTTCATACAAAAATGAAAAACTTTTGCATTCAGCCATCTCATCATAGTAATGGCAGGCCTGAGGTAACTAGTAAACGGTCTTCATACAAAAAAACATTTTTGCATCTATAAACTGCAAAGTGCCAAACTTCAAATAACTTAAGTTAAAGTAACTTAAGTTCAACTTAAAGTAAAAAAAAAAAAATTGTATAAAATAAGAGCGTTTACATTTAGCTGTAAAGTGCTGTACTCCAAAAACAAACAAAAATTGCAGTTACATTTGGCTCAGGTAGTACATTAACTACTAGACTGCCTGTTGAAATGTGAACTGATGGGCACATTGAACTCCTAAAATCATGCCTCCTCTTTTCCAAACTGTAGCAAATACAGTCCATTCAACATTCAACAGATATTTGAGATATTTTAGAATCACAGCATGGATAAACATTCAGGTGTGTGTGTGTGTGTCTGTGTCTGTGTCTGACCAGTTCATAGTCCACCACTGGCTGGAACCTTTAGATTCTTCTGCAGAAACAGAAGTTGGTCTATGTGTTCAGGACTGAGCATGCTCCGCTGTGCTGTTACTATGTCCCCAGCAGTGGAGAACACTCTCTCTGATGCAACACTAGTACCAGGGATGCATAGATAGCGCTTAGCTAATTTAGCCAGGAGGGGAAAGACAGTGTTGTGGTTCCTCCACCAGATGAGGGGGTCTTCTGCGAGTGATAGTGGGGGGGTTTCCAGATACTTCTTCATCTCCTCCTCAGCTCTGGTGTTGGCAGATTTAGGCGCTGCCCTGGAATCAGTGAATGTCTTGCCTAATAGGTTCACCAGTGAAGTGTTCCTTCTTTTGGGAACAGGAGGGTGTTGATCATCTAGGCCTTTATCTGGGGCACCAGGCTCCTTAGCATACTCCTTAGGTCTCTCTTCCTGTTGCAGTGAAAAACGTTAACAGAAAACACAATCAACAAATAAGCCTCATATTTGAATTCTAAGTTCAGTGTTATTATTATCCCTTGTATAACTTGGTCCATCTGCGAGATCAAACTGAATATGCCACATGTAACATTCCTCTCTCTCTGTCTCTCTCACATGTGGTTATGCTTATGAAATCTGTATTATAAGATAATGATATATGTAAACACATAATTGTGATCCGCTTCAAGACCCTGACTCTCACCTTTTCCGCTGCAAGAAAGACTGCCCCGACCTACCTCCAGGACCTCATCCTGCCCTACGCACCCGCTCGTCAACTCCGCTCTGCTACATCCGGACGCCTCGCTCCACCCACCAATAGTACGAAAGGCCCACGCTCCTCACAGCGACGCTTCTCCATCATCGCCCCCCAGTGGTGGAATGAACTCCCCACCCCCCTAAGAACAACTCCATCAATCCAACCCTTCAGACGTGCGCTGAAGACACACCTCTTCAGACTCTACCTGGACTGATACCTCCCTCTTCGACCTTGTAACTTTGATGTTGTGAATCTGACTCCTGCCTTGTACTTGTTGCTCACTTGTCTAGGTAGTATAGCGGTACTCCATTTTTCTTTCTGTAATTGTATTTGAGATGCAATCCTAGTGCAGATTAGTTGGCTCGCGTCACTGACCTTGCGCTCAGCTTCAGCACTATTTGCATTATATGACCTTTACACATCTTGCTCTTGTGCCTGTTGTTTGCTCACTATTTGCACTTTTGTACGTCGCTTTGGATAAAAGCGTCTGCCAAATAAATAAATGTAAATGTGATATAGTGCAACTTATTTTTTCAGACTTTTTATTGTTAAGGATTGAAATAATTACCTCAAGTGCTGCAGCTTCAGAGATCACTTTGGAGTGTATGTCCCACTGCTCATCTTGGGAGAGAAATGGTAGGGCTTTAAATCTTGGGTCCAAAGTAGAAGCTGTGTACAGCATATTCTTCTCCACCACAGTGCAGTATCTCTTGGACAGGTCTTCGTGAACGGCCTGTTTGATTTCTCGGACAATTGGCGTTTCACCACTGAAGCCTGTTTCTGTGTCGTGGAGTAGCTGTGCGTGCAATGGAGCAATCACGGACAATGTCGGTGTGCCATCCTCACTCATGATGTTCGTTGCCTCCTTTAATGGCTTCAGGGCCATAGCATTTTCCTCTGCATTACTGTCATCCGCTTCGTTTAGTGTGCAGATGTCAGTTCCACCTTTTCTCACCTCAGGAGAGAGGAGAGCAGCACAAATGGCTGGTTGTTGCTCGAGGAATCTGTCCATCATATCGAACGCGCTATTCCACCTGGTAGCAACGTCTGTCTTCAGCTTGTGAGGTGGCAGGTCGAGGAACTTCTGTTTCTGCTCAAGTACACGACTGGCGATGGCACTACAGTGAAAAAATCCAGTAATTCTCTGAATCCTCCCCAGCAGACGTGACACACTTGGCAGTTTCAGAGCTCTCTGAGCAGCGAGGCTAATACTGTGTGCGAAACATTTAACGTATGTGAAGTTGCCCAGCTGCGCAGCAGCAATCATGTTAGCAGCGTTGTCGGTAACGATCACCAGGTCAGAGGTAGTGAGATGCCATTCTTGAGCGACAGTCTGAAACAGCTCATTCATATGTGCTCCTGTGTGGCTTTCATACAGCACAGGAGTTTGCAAAACACGAGTCTCAAGCTGCTAATTGTCGGTTATATAGTGAGCAGTACAAGTGACATGATTCAACTGCTCAGGATGTCCATGCGTCACAGGTTAAGGCAACTCTTGTTGCTTTCTTCAAGGCCTCTGAGACCTGTTCCTTTGTTGCTTTGTAAAGTTGAGGTATCGCTTTCTCCGCAAAAAGGCGACGATATGGTAGTGTACCTCGGCTCAATTGTGCGCATCATGTACTGAAAGCCTTCATTTTCGACGGTGCTGTACGGGCGCAAATCTTTTGAAATGAAATAGGCTATGGATTGAGTTATTTTCTTTGCCGTTCAGAGTTGGGTGGGAGTTTAGAACATTGAAACAAAGTGCGTTGGTTGGCTGGAATGTTCACTACTTTTGGCTGTTCGTCATCTTTAATGTTAATCTCCAGATGATGGCGTGCCATGTGAGTTCTCAAATTTGTAGTGTTTCCAAAATACTTAACCTTCGCTTTGCAAAGCCTGCATACAGCATGTGTCAGTGCTTCCGCCCCCTAGCCGCTGTGTTTTGTGTTTTTCTGTCCATGTGCTTTTGTTTTTTCTTGTGTTCTAGCCCTGCCCTGCTCCCTGCCCGGTCTCCGCCTGGCTGATTGCCTCATCACCTTCACCTGCCTGCCTGCGCACCTGTTTCCCATTCCCGTTGTCAGCCCTGCCCTATATCTTCCCTGTGTATCCCTGTCCTATTGCTAGTTCGTCACAGTTGCTTTTGCCTGTTTCGTCCCCGCCGTTTGTTGCTTGTTATCTTTGCTATTTTTTCCCGTTTTGACCTGCCTGTTTTTCGACCTGTTTTTGCCTGCCCCTCTGCTCTGTTTGCCTGTGTATCTGGCTGCCCGGTGTTTGACCCTGCCTGCTCGTTTACCTGCACTTGGATTTGCCCCTTGGACTGCTTCTCTGGTTTTTGACCCTGCCTGTTTTCACGATAACGATCTTGCTTGTGGACTTAATAAATCTGCCGGTTCACGACGATTTTTTGTGGTCTGCGACTGAGTCCTTGCCCCAGCCCTGACAGCATGGTTCTTATCGAGCTCTGGCTTCCCCTCGAGGCAATAAAACCCAAAGTGTGCCCGAACGCTTGCTTTTAGTGAGGATGGGGCAGGCTGAATTGTTTTTTCGTTTAGATGTGCCATTGCCCGTGCTCGTTGCATTCACTCACTGCACTGTTAATGACGAGCAAGTTAAGGCGTCAAAATAGTTACAGAATAGGAAGAAAAATATGAATCAATTTTTGGAACTCTATGAATCGATATTGAATTGGCAGAGCTTGAATCGCGAATTTTTGCACACCCCTAGTTGTTGCCATTTTTCTGACAGACTTTTTCTGTGCCTCAGTAGCATTGCCAAACCAGCAGATGATGCAGAAGGCTAAAACACTTTCAATAAAAGCACAGTAAAACATTTGGAGAATTTCCTTGTGGACGTTAAAAGATAAAAATTTCTTTAAAAAGTACATTCTTTGTTGCGTCTTAGTGCTTATGAGGTCAGTCCACAGGTCCCATTTAAGCTTATGGTTGAGCACAATGCCAAGGTACTTGAAATTTGTGACAAGTTGTATTCGCTCCCCATTGATAAAGGTAGGGTTTTAGGATTGAATCTTCCTAAAATCAATGGACATTTCTTTTGTTTTAGTGGTGTTTAGGAGAAGGTTTGACCTCTCACCAGTTTAGGAAGTAGTCAAGAACTGGCCCATGCTCCTCTTCCCCATCATATAGGAGGCTCACCAAGGCAGTATCATCTGCGTACTTAAGTGCTTATTCAGAGAGTGACGTACTTACTCTGAGCTGCTGAGTTCTGCAGCTAAGAAAATCAACAATCCATGAAATCAAACCAGCATCAACTGAAAATTCTGTAGCCAAAATATCTGCTAAAATACTGGGTTGAATTGTGTTAAAAGCAGATGAGAAGTCCACAAATAAAATCTTGGCATGAGTTTTTGGTTTCTCAAGGTGAGTATGCAATAAGTGCAATAGAGTCAGAACTGCATCTTCCACCCCCCTGGAGGCTTGGTAGGCAAATTGCAAGGGGTCCAGGAGGTGCTGTGTTTGTGATACAATGTACCTCCTCACTAGGCGCTCAAAGCACTGCATGACCAGTGATGTCAGTGCTATTGGTCGGAAGTCGTTGGGCCCTATGGGTCTGGGAACTTTTGGCACGGGCATAATTGTAGATGTTTTCCATAGGGTAGGGACTTGAAAAGATTAAAAGAGGACTTACAAATGTCAGTAAACACAGGTGTTAGCTGTTCAGCACAGTGCTTTAAGACTCTTCCACAAATATTGTCCGGGCCTGGGCTTTTTCGTGGGTTACAGTCTCTAAAAAGCTGCTGGACTTCTGATTCCTTGATGGTAAGGTTAGGTGAGGGGGGGGCATCACAGTGGCAACCTCAGCACTATTGCCACTCTCAAAGTGACAAAAAAAGGTGTTAAGCTGGTTTGCCATCTCCAGTTTCTCACTACCATGCAAGACAAGGGTAGGTTTCCCCCTGCCCTTGTGTGGAACATTGGTCATGGTCTTAATTCCCTGCTATGCCTCTCTGGAATTGCCAGATGCCAGAGTGGCCTCTCTTTTGTTTATAGCTGTGCTTGTCCAGCTGAATTTGTCTTTTGATCTGTCTCTGTGTGTCCCTTCTAGCTGTTTCATCCTGGTTCCTGTAAGCTTTTTTTCCTGAATTATAAGTTTCTTTAATTTGTTGGACACCCAAAGCTTACCATTAGGATACATTTTAAAGGTCTTAGTAGGTATCACAGAGTCTACACAGACATTGATGTAATCAGACACTGCTACAACCTGATCCTTAATATCAGGGCTATTAAAGACCTCCCATAATGTGCAGTCGAAACATCCCTGCAGAGCCATTGTGCTGTCATTGTTCCACACTTTGAAAGACCTTTTTTGAGGTTTCTCCCTCTCTAGTAGCCTCTGATAGACAGGGCGGAGATAGACCACACTGTGGTCAGACGCCCCTAGTGGTGGGAGCAGGGATGCGGTGTAGGCGTCTTTGACAGTTCCATAACACGTGTCTAGGGTCTTTTTTCCTGGTGGGGGAGTCAACATACTGATAGTATGTGCCAAGGCACTTTTTAACAGAACAGTTATTAAAATCTCCAAGAATAAACTTGAGTGCATCAGGTGAAAGTGACTCAAGTTTCTGTGAGAGGTTAAAAATAATCTCTAGTGCCTTATTGGAATTTGCCTTTGGGTGTATATATATCACAGTGAGGAAAATTTGAGGAAACTCCCTGGGCAGATAGAAGGGTCGCAGAGAGACACACAGCAACTCAATGTCAGGGGTACACAGTTGCTCCCTCACCACAACTGCCCGACACCACTTGTCCCTGATGAGGAGACAGACGCCGCCTCCGCAAGCTTTCCCCGGTGATGAGAAACGCCGAGAAACCTAAAGGCTCTACCTCACTGGACACGGTGTTACTGTCCAGCCACGTCTCAGTAATTGCCAAGACACAGGCGATCCGGTACTCATACAGGTAGCGGGTGTTCGCTAACAACTCGTCTGTCTTTGCTCTCAGGGACTGCGCGTTAATGAGCAAGATAGTGGGCAAGAGCAGTTTGTTTTTCAACCTCTTCAGTCGATGATGAATACCGCCCTTACATCCACGTTTCCGCTTCGTCCGTGTAGTACCTCTCTTCGGATTTGTTCTAAGACAGTTAGGTATCGAGTTTGCAATGTTTGAATAGTCCGAGGATATGTGATTGCGTAACAACAGTAAGAATTCTCTGCTGTATTGGATTTCACAGGCTACGCCGCCAGCAACATAGCCGTGGTTGCGTCCTTGAGTAAAATAAATGTTTACAAACACCGTAAACAGTCCGATTACGTACCATAAAGCGAGATCCATAGTTGATGCTTCAGTGCGGCAAGGTGCGAAGTAGAAATCAATCACATCCACATAAACAGCACGATAAGAACACAATAAAAGCACGATAAAAGCACAAATGCCAAGCGTGAAGCCGGCGAAGCAGCCACAGAGCAGCGCCCCGGAAGTCAACCCGAGCAGGGAGCTGGTTTCGAATGGTTTTTCTCGAATGACCATATAATAAAAACATTGCAACTCACCATGTCGCTGAATCAGTAGTCGCCCTGAGCTTGTTTCCATATATAAGACGGTCCCATCTCGGGGTGATGGGAGACAGTGACACCCGAAGTGTGTTCCTTATGTCCAGTTTACTCCGTAATGTCGTTTTTGTTGCCGTCATTGCGGAAAACCCCGCTTTGCAGAGATAGGATGTTGGAAATGGAAGCAACGTTTTCAGTGCTTTTGTGGCTATCTCAGGATATTCAGCCTTGATTTTAATTTTTTTATTCATGTCAGCTAGCTAGCTAGTACAAAGTTTGCGGGCAACACAGCTCACGCAGACCGTAGTAAGTGATGAGCTCGCGGTGCGCGCGTTATTGTAAACTGTTGTGGGCGCGTGACAGAGATATTAGAGTGGTGAGAAAAGGACCAACAGACTGCACCAAGTTCAATGTAATTACTGCACGAAATAGTCTATAATTGTATATAATTATTATTTTAATAATTTAAATATTATTAGCCTATTATTTTATTTTACCGATTAAAAAAAAAAAATACTTATGCTTTCCGTGCGGCCCGGTAGCGAATGGGCCCGCTGGTTGGGGACCGCTGTTGTAAACTAACTCACATGCTAACAACCAATTACACATATAGAACGGCTGTTTCTTGGCTATATCAAAAAGTGTACTGAAATTTTTGAAGTCAGTCACTCCCAACTCCCGCGCTGATTTGAACCACCAAGTACATCAAGAAAAGTCCCGCCTTCGACCTGGTTGCTGGCCAATCATAGACTAGGATTTTTGGGTGGCACCCAGGATGGCCAATCAAATCTCCAGGGTGGCCAGTGCCCCCCGAAGCCCCTCTGACCCCGCCCCTGCGCACTGGTGTTAGCATACGCGCTAAACGGCTGATCACATTGGTGTGACCGTACGCGCCAAAGGGTTAATCAATGATTTTGTTTTGAAGGAGTAGTTACTTGAGAAAAAACAAACAAACATATATTTTTTAAAGGCAGCTGGACTCGGTCAAGACCAATTGCCAAGGCCGAGTGCCGATATCAATGAGTCCAAGACAAGTCCGAGACAAAAGAAAAAACATCTCGAGTCCAAGACCCTGCCGTCGTACAAGCCCAGAGCACAGTAATATTAATGTGGAATGGCATCTCCATGGCAGTGGAAGGTCAGAGAATGTATAAAAATGACTACATTTCTAATGATCACCAGTTTCACTCTCCCCTCCACCTGTGTACAAATAACATTAACGTTAGCTTGTAGCAGTAGCTTGCATTAGCCCCATTTGAGACTAACAATAAAACTTTATTTCCAACTCATCTCTAGCTTGCGCTGCAAAATGTATAAGCCATGCTGATTCCGTCTTCTCAGTCATGACTTCATCCACAGTTTTCTTCTCCTTTTTTTTCGGCGCAAAACATAGCACACACAAGTGCAACAAGCTGAAAACGATGGTCCGCCTCCAAGTTTGTTTTGCTCAGAAGTCAGGTTTGATCACGCAAGTTTCTGCGAGATCCCAAGTCCCTGGAATCGCCACTCTTAAATCGTTTAGTATAAATGCCAAGTGTGTGGTCCTGCGTCTTGACTGAATCGTCTGGTGTGTGCGTTCTTATGATTAAAATATTAAAAATCGGTTAAATCTGTCGTTATGTCTGTGGTCTCCCACGTTTTTAAAATCGGTTAATTTGAAAATCCTCTAGTGTGCACCAGGCATAAGTGCTGTTAGTGGGGTCAGTCCAAATGTATTTAAAGAAAGCCTGAGTGTGGAGCAACAGGGCACAAACCAAAATTTTAGCTGGTTCCTTTAACTTCCAGTGAACCAGTCTACACCAGCAGGAGTAGTCTTGTAATATAAATATGTGTCATTTTAGGACTCCTCAAAAGGGCTCATTTTAATTACAGTAAGTTCATGAAATCTGCCCTCATTCCCACCTTGTGCAGTTGCTCAAGAAGATTAGTATATTGCATTTGGTGTATCATTTCAGACAGATGTACAGATGCTCTGATGGACTGATACAGGTCAAAGTATAGGTGAGTTGTGTCTACACAGTGCATAGATATGTGAGATAGATAGTGGGTAGTTTACTGTTTCCTGGGGACCTAAATGGCCCATCTGGTCCAGTCGATTTGCACTCACGCACAGTCTTCACATAGATGCGTCAATATCCAAGCGGGGAAGTCCCCTTATTAAATGATTGTGACAGTCTGTTTTTACACACTGAGAATAAGCTCATTTCCTCACACCAGGAGTCAGTTGTTGCAAAAGTAAATTGTTTACAGCAGAGGCAGGGAATTGTAGGGGCCTAATAAATGCTTTTTTGTTTAGATTGCAGTAATACCTTACAGTCACTTTCTTAACATAATCTCGCTTACCCCCAGGTCTGAATAGTAACTGAAGACTTAATTGACCTGTTAAGCCAGACTTGATGGATGGTTTGACGTGTGTGAGGGTTTCACTTTGATTGTGGTTAGAAGGGAGGATATGGTTAAACATGGTAAACATGTCATCTTTTTTGCAGCCCCACAAATAAAAAAAAAATCTTTAAGAAGTTCTTCTTTAAAGCTGTTTGCGATTCTTCACAAATCACTTACAAGGGGCCTCCAGTTTTTTTTTTTCTTTCAGCTCACCCAGGAAGCCAGGTCTTTGGTCCATTGCTGTATTTGATCCCAGTGAAACATGGGATTCTTAACAAAAGGTCCCACAAGAAGGACATGTTAATTGCACAATATTGCTGACCAACATTACGTGTCTTGTAGCATATTGTAATGTACAGTATCAGTAAAAGGTCTGGACACACCTGATTAACATACTGGGAAACATGCACTCAAAGATTGGGTACTGGTACAGTATATGTTAATCTGCACTTCTCAGTAGCAGAATAGCACTAACTTCCATTAACAACCTGATTATACACTTGTTGTTTAGTGCTTAAATCAGGAATTGATAGATAACCAAGGTTAAATAGACTATACACAAATGTCTGAATTTGTTTGACATACATTACCAGTCAAAAGTTTGGACATGCCTTTCTTTCTTTATTTTTACCATTTTCCACATTTTAGAATAATAGTAAAGACATCAGAAATATGATATAACACATGGAATTATGCAGTGACCTTTTTGAAAGAAATTCATACATTGGCATCACTATTTATATTTGTCTAAGAAACTAATTCCAAGGATTTAAGCGTAAGACTTTTGATCAAGATGTCTTTGAATGTATGTTTCCCATTCTCTTAGTCAGGTGTGACCAAACTTTTGACTGGTACTGTATACATAAGTGTAGTCAATGGCAGTTTAGTACTGAGTTATGTGCCAAAGACTTTTTTATTTTAGGAAGAACAAAATGGCAACATGTTGGTTTATTCTCTCAGACATCATTTTTACATATTCTTTAGTGGACAAAGAAATAGTGGAAGTTATTGATTGGGTTGATTTCATCTTGAAATCTGCTTTGTTGATATCCTGTCTGATTTAGCCTCAGCTTTGTTCATTTTCAATGAATTGGTATGAACAGCTTCTAGGAGCTCTTTGAATAAAACATCAATGTCTTATGTTGGGTTGTCTTACCTTGAATTAGCTGCTCAAATCATGACGACAGTCCCCTTTTTTTCCTAGAATCCTGCAACTATAACAAGAATACTTCTTAGCCACTTCAATTGGGACAAAGAGAAGCTGATGGAAAGGCAAGTTTGTGTTTTTTGGCTTTCTTGTGATGTGTGACACCTGCTTTGAGCATTTTTCTTATTCGAGCAATGTATTGGTGCTATAAAGTGAATCAGAAATTTTCCATCTTGTAATTATCTTGTTTTAGTCAATTTAATACCACTACATTGAAAAGCTCCTAACTATTATTAAGAATTTAGTTTGTCATGTGTTACTTAAATGAATGGTATAGTTATATAGG
This sequence comes from Megalops atlanticus, assembly GCA_019176425.1. Lineage (NCBI taxonomy): Eukaryota > Metazoa > Chordata > Actinopteri > Elopiformes > Megalopidae > Megalops > Megalops atlanticus. Next base: position 79,295 of record JAFDVH010000057.1, on the reverse strand, counting down.
CAGTTACAGTTCTCCCCTCAATGTGGTCAACATAGTACACTAACCTTTAACTTATTTATTCCTAGAATGGTTTGATCATTTTCAGTTTATTTTGTATGGGTGATCAGTATGCTGACATAATTACCATTCCCAGAATGTCCTGTAAATTAAATATTTTATCATTACAATTTAAAACATTGCATTGCAATCAATTAGGTGCTCTTAAACAGGGCCAGATTTTTTGCACAATAAAAAATTTTCCTCACCATGGTCAAACTATCAGCCATGTTGAAAACAAAAGTTACCTCTTTTTGCCTTTTTTGGTGTGTCGGGAAGGGTTACATGAACTGTGCACAGGCAGTGCAAAGTGCAGATAATCCATTTGTGCTTTCTGCGCAGTTAAGTATCAATTACTACGTCCATCCCCCTTCATTTTACTGGTTAAAAATTTTTAATGGTGCTTCTTATGTAACTTATCACACCATTTGCATTGCATTGAATTATATAGCCATGCAAACTATTTGATTCCATTTTGAAATGCGGAATTCCATTTGAAATTTTTGAAATTTTCCATTAGAAATTCTGATGTGAATAAAGCTAATCAAAATATATTTTGCAAGTTTGGCATGCTCACTTGAAAGATCTTATGCAGCCTTTCCCAGATGCATCTAGTCACAAAGCCAAGCTCCCTGCGTAAAAATTCTGTCAGAGTTTCTGTAGGATATTTTGAAGTAGTATGATATGCAAATCTTGATGAAAACTGCCCTGTCCTTGCAGTGTAGCCAGTTGTGCTAAATCCCCTTGAAAGCAAATTTAGGACCACTGAATTTAATTAGTCAAGTCAAGAGAGATTTTATTGTCAGCCCATCCATATACAAGTATACAGTAGGGTTGAAATAACGTTTCCCTGGGACCCATGGTGCTACATTCAATCAATGAATAAATACACAAGACAATAAATAGACAAAATAACAAGACATTAAATGGTAAAGTGGTAGACAGAAGAGTGCAAGTAAAATTGTAAACAGAATTACACCTTTTAAAGTGGCTATGTGCATTTAAAATTTTGGGGTGCTCAGTCCACGGGAGTGGGCAGGGGCATGCTGTGCTCCAGGGGTGTGGGTCTGTTCTTGTGCAGGTGCAGGAGGGGAGGAGGGGGCAGCGAGGAGTTGAGGAGCCTGACTGCCTGAGGGAAAAAGCTGTTGCAGTGTCTGGCAGTGACGGTACGGATGCTCTGGTACCTTCTGCCAGATGGCAGGGGGGTGAACAGTCCGTGGGAGAGGTCTGTGGCAATGCAGGTTGCACGCCAGATGCAGTGTTTGTGGGAGAGTTCATCCATGGTTGGGAGAGGGACCCTGATGAAGCTCTCAGCTGCCCTCACTATCCACTGTAGGGACTTGCGGTCCCTATGGTCCCCAGCGACATTGCAATTCCCGACCCAGGCAGTGATGCAGTTGCAGAGGATGCTCTCTATGGTCCTTCAGTAGAAGGTGGTGAGGATGGGAGGAGGGAGGCTGGCTTTCTTCAGCCTCCGCGGGAAGTGGAGTCATTGCTGGGCCTTTTTGGTTATGATGGTGGTGTTGAGTGTCCAGGTGAGGTCCTTCGCTATGTGCACTCCCAGGAACTTGACGCTGCTGACTGTCTCCACAGCAGAGCCATTGATGTTCAGAGGAGTGTAAATAGCAGGGCTCTTCCTGAAGTCAACAACCATCTCTTTAGTTTTCACAACGTTAAGAAATGGATTGTTGTCTCGACACTAGTCCACCAGCCGACTGACCTCTGCTCTGTATGCGGACTCGTCGTTGTGCCTGATGAGCCCCACCACCGTCGTGTCATCTGCAAACTTGATAAAGCTGTCCTGGGTGGCACAGTCATGTGTCAGCAGGGTGAACAACAGTGGGCTCAGCACACAGCCCTGGGGGGCGCTGGTGCTCAGCTTGATGACCCTGGAGGTGTTCTTTCCTATACTGACAGACTGAGGCCTGTCAGTCAGGGAGTCCAGGATCCAATTACAGAGGTGTTCCCCACCAGCCTCTGCGGAATGATTGTGTTGAATGCTGAACTAAAGTCTATGAACAGCATTCTGGCATAGGCCTACTTGTCCTTTCTGGCTAGGTGGGAGAGGGTGAGGTGGAGGGCAGTAGTGATGGCATCATCAGTTGTCCGGTTGGAGCGGTAGGCAAACTGCAGTGGGTCCAGTTGGTTCTGGAGATGGGCCTTCATGTGCCTCAGTACCAGCCTCTCAAAGCACTTTGTGACGATGGGTGTGAGTGCTACAGGCCGGTAGTCATTGAGGCAGGACAAGGTTGACTTCTTTGGCACTGGTATAATCCTGGTTGTTTTGAGGCAAGCAGGTACTGTCGCTGTGCTCAGGGAGATGTTGAAGATGTCCATGAGAATGCCTGCCAGCTGGTCAGCACATTCTCTGAGCACCCGACCAGGTATGTTGTCTGGTCCAGCAGCTTTACGTGGGTTGACTCTGCGAAGAGTATTCCTTACGTCAGCTGTGGATAGGCAGAGAACCTGGTTGTTGGGAGGAGGGGTGGTCTTCCTCGCGAGTTCCTTGTTCTGTGCCTCAAAACGTGCGTAGAAGCCATTCAGTGCATCTGGCAAGGAGGCATCACTGCTACAAGCCTGAGGTGTTGGTTTGTAGTCAGTGAAGGTTTGTATTCCCTGCCACACGTGCCTTGTGTCCTTGGAGTCCATGAAGTTGCTTTGGATTTTCTTTGCATAAGCACGCTTTGCCTCCCTGATGGCCCAGGACTGTTTGGCTCTGGCTGTGATGAGCCTCTGTTAGTAGCTAGCTGATTTTCCCATAGAGTTCACTCAGGGCCCCACTAGCATTAGCATTTGTGCTAGCGCTATGGGGGATGTAAACAGGAACGACAATCACTCTTGTGAACTCTCTTGGGAGGTAGAAGGGTCTACATCTGACTGCCAGGACCTCCACAAGTGCTGAGCAGTGCACAGAGACGATCGCCGCGTTCGTACATCATTCCTTGTTGATGTAAACACACAGGCCACCACCACGGGTCTTACCAGACAAAGTAGCAATCCTGTCCTACCGGAAAGCGGTTAGCCCATCCAGCTGAATGGCGGAGTTGGGGATACACTCGTGCAGCCACGTCTCAGTGAAGATCAGAGTACAGCAGTGCCTCATCTCCTTTTGGGAGGTCAAAAGCAGTCTTATGTAGTCCTGTTTATTGTCGACGGAGCAGACGTTAGAGAGAAAAACGGACTGGAGTGCCGGTCGGCTAGGGTTAGCTTTTAGCCTAGCATGAATGCCGGCTCACTTACCGCGCTTCCGCTTCTTCACGTCCCTCCGGGCGGTCGCTGTTGTCCGGCGATGCCATGGTCTTGCGGTCTGGTGTCCGAAGCGGTGCAGTTGGTCTAACGTGACTCCATCTGGTTGAATTCGGTGTTGATTGCCGATGTTGGTTAAGGTCTGGCGGTCTTATACATGTCTACCAGAGTTTGGTACACATGCAGAGTGAGGTAGCTATGCGGAAATCAATAAATGCTAACAAAAAAGCACCATGTTTGGGACCCGGAGTGGCTACTGCAACCTAGCGTGCCACCATCTTGGATCATCCACTTGACTGTCAAAACAATAAACATGCCTATGGTTTCCTACAATGGTAGCAAGTTATTAGAGCAAAAAGAACTAGCGTTGCTCTAGAATGAGATAGGGGACCTGCTCTCATATGACACGAGGCGCCATTTGATGCAGTATTGAAATTTTACAACACTTTAATTAAATGCCCCCACCTTAAAACCCCTAACTGTCCACTGGCAACTGTGGTTTGTGAAACCTCCCCCCCAGTCCTTATTGGCATCCTCACTGCCGAGGGGCAGAGGTACACTGAACGACAGAACTGCACCAAACTGATGCGTGACTGATGCGTGGCAGAACATTAGCTAAGAATGCTACAGTATTTACGCTACAGTATTTACACTGCTAATATTTATATTTAGGAGCATACCAGAGTTTGACTCAAGCAAAGCTTGTTTTGTAGATGCTCCACGGTTGCATCTGAATTTATGATGTTTTCTGGGTGAATCTGGGTACAATGCTACTTCTGTTCTTCACAGGTACTTTGATGGGAACCTGGACAAGCTGTTCTCTGAGTGTCACGTCATAAACCCCAGTAAGAAATCTCGGACGCGCATGATGACCACGAGGTCCTCGGCGCAGGACCTGCCCTGTCAGATCTGCTACCTGAACTACCCCAACTCGGTGAGTGCCTTCAGATGGAGCCGGTCTCTCAGCTCACGCACTCCACTTTCCTTTCAGCCATTTTCAGCTCTGCACTGCGTCAAGGGACCCCCGACACCTCTGTTCTGCTCATTGTTAACAGTGCCTACATCAGCTTTTCACACTGTGCTGTAGATCTAAAGCACTGTAACATCAAAAACCATCATTGGCGGGCTGTGAACATGAAGTGAAGCTGATAAGCTGTAAAGTGAGTCAGAGCTGGTGTACTACATGCCTCAGTGCTAATGCACCATTGTATCGACAGGCAATCAGCAAGTGAGCTAATGAGCAGCCATCTTCTAATCTCTTAACAGCATAACTAAACTTGTATACAGAGCAGCACACCTAAGGGACAAGCAAATTTTCAAATCTTGCGCTCAGAAAAGAAATGAAAAGATTTGCTACTGCACTCCTGCTGGCATTTTATAACACAGTGTCTGAGAGATGCCTTTAAACCTCACAAGGTTCCCCCCCAGGCTTCTTGCTTTCTCAGTTCTTTCGTCTGTGTGCATGTCATCTGTGCTACAGTCAGTGAAAGTCACACACTAGCTACATTTACATGCACACATTTTTTTCATTCGGAATGAAATCATTTCGATTGATGATTCCGAACATACTGTTGACATGAAAGCAATCGGATAGTTTGTGCGCTTTTACATGTCACAAGCGTCCAATCGGAACAGATACTCTGTCTACCTAACTGATGTTAGTTCTAGAGTGGACTGGTGGCTACACTATACCTACTACTTCGGGTTGCTTTATAGGATATTGAATAGAAACAGCAACCTCCGACTTTAACCTGAAAGGTAGCCGGCAAATTGAACACAAAAATCTAGCCTACAACCATAATCCAAATGTACAAGTAGGCTACTGTGTGTGAGGTGGGAGGGAGAGGTGACTTGAGATGTTTTCCTCAGAGACAGAACTCTCCAGTGTCTTAGGCGAGCTGAGCCCAACATCAACACCGTGTTGGGCTGCGGTAGCCAGCGGCCATTGTCCCATAATTTCCTCCATTATGCCAAAAAATGGAAAGTTGGTAGGTGCTGCACCACTTTCGTTTTGGTCAGATTTTGCCTTATAATACCCACTCTTCAGCCCCTTCCAGCGGTTCTTAATTTAGTCAATAGACCTGTTTACCCCCGCTTCATCAAGCTTCTCCAAAATTTGCTTAAACAGCTCGTTGTTGCGGGATTTGCCCCCATCTAGTCGCTCGACTATTCTTAATTCTTTGAGAATGTTTAACATAAGAGTTTAACATAACATGGAGTGTTGCACGACTGAATAATGACATTGGAACTGGACTGTTGTGATAATCCAAATCAGTCAAACTCTGTCTGAATGGAGCTGGTGATGCATTTATTTAAACTCAACTAGGGCTGGGCGGTATATCGACTTTTTAAGGTATATTGATATATTTTCAAACGAGATATAGGATGAGACAACACCATTTATATCGATATAGTTTGATGTTGCGTTACATAACCTGTTTCTTCTGTAAAGCCGTGCCAGTGTTTGCATCTCTCCTCTCTCACACTAGCCGCTGGTCCACACTGTTGATATATTATGCGGCTGCTAAGGATGCACCAATTGTGAAATTCTGGGCCGATATGATACCGATGTTTAAAATAACAATTTAGCCGATAGCCGATGCCAGTACCGATGTTTTCATACATAATTTTCATACAGATTGCTGTTTGACACATCCAAAACAATAGGTCATAGTCATGTCAGTTTAAGGGCTCCTGAAATTTGATTTGACATTTGACATTGACACCCACTCTTACACTCACACCTATGGGCAATATAGCATGTCCAATTGACATTACCTGAATGTGTTTGGACTGTGGTAGAGAACCAGAATACACAGGTACAAGGTACAAACTGAAGGCAGATGCACCCCTAACTTGAAACCTCCATATTGTTAGGCAGTAGTGCTACCCATTTGCACCACCGTACTGCCCCCCACTACATATACGTCAAGCTTAAACATAAGCAGTGGCATAAAATGCAGTGTGCCTTCTTGGGACATTGCAATAAGAAGTGCCAACGCTGTTGTAGGCGTGCAATTTTTGGGTATTTGAAAAAGTCCAAAATCATGGGAGAAATGGCAGAGAACATACCATATTAGCTGAATAGAATAAAATGTCCCTGAGTAGAAAAGGACCCCCCATTTTCCAACACCTGTTTTTGGTAACAGACTTTTTGAAGATCAAATCTTATTTTTTAAAGAAATCATTTCAGTTGATATCAATTTAATAAAACACACTGAATAAAACAAGGTATGCTAATGTTTAAATTAAATTGTCACATTTAAATAAAAATAAAATGTAATCGCATTTTCAAATAAGTTATTTAAGTAAAAATGAACTAGTCTACTGGGATTTCCAATACCACTGAACAATCTCAGATAAATGGTGCCATCTGCTGTTGTTAATGTATAATGACATTAAAAAGTCTAGGCCTCCCATGTAAGACAACCCAACTTTTCAGATGTAATTTCTGAAGTAGAAAAAAAACCCTGTCTTACATTCAGGCCAATATGGAAAGTCCAAGTGTTTCTTCAGCACTATTTAGTGCATTAGTTGTGGCAGTAGGTCAAAAGCTGCAGGAGATGTGCCTATTTTAAGTGCTACAAACTGATTGTATCTTAGCAGTCATGCAATTTGGACATTGAACCATGTGTTCATTTCCTAGTTAGGACCTGACCTGTAATGATGTAATGTTCTACAAAAACCTGGTGGCAATATCTGCTTTTCTTTGTGTGGTCTGTGCCTTGTGATTGTCCATTGGAATAAATGTCATTAAAAAGTACATGGAGACATGGGTGTTTAAACCTGTTTTTCAGTATAGCACCCCAAAGTGGCCAAATTTCACTAAACTTGGTGTGTTCCACCCAGGCCTCATGGTAAGCATGTGTAAACAAGTTTTATGCCAATGAACAAAAGCATTGCAGAGATATGGCTACTCTTCCTTTATGGCGCCTTCACGGGCGAATTTGTGGGTACACTGAGGCCATATTGTTCAACCTGGCAACTACCCTTTAACAGCTCTTAAAGACAATGGTCAAAAGAGGTAATACACGAAACCTCATTGTGCCATAACTCTAGGAGGAGATGGTTAAATGTGTTTTTGACAAAATCAAAGATTGATGAAACACAAAATGGCTGACGTGGGGGTTTCATAAGTTCCCACTACGTGCTTGGACCTGTAAAAATCAGAACAAACACAATAGGGTTCCAGCAGCTTCGCTGCTTGGACCTCTAATAATAAATAATAAGTATGGGCAAGCACACTACTGGCCCGTAAGACAAACACATACAAACGCTTTGGACACGTGCGCACGCACATACACGCGAATGCGCACATACAGTACATGCAGTCAGGGATAGGAAGGCAGAGAGCAACTCCAATACTGATATTACCCTTTGGCACATAACTTATAAAATATTTCCGACTGCCGCCCAGCGTGACTATTCTGATGTTTTAATCCCAGTTACAAGAATTCTGCTAGCAGCCCAATTAGTTATACTAGCTAACAAGGCTGGAAGTCTGTTAATATCTGAACTATTACTAAAACTGGTTTGGTAACTATAGAATTATAGAATTGAACCCGGTATACTGTATGTGCGCACTGTTCTTTGTAGTCAGTGTGTGTATGATTCGTGGTACTCAGAAACACAGATACATAAATGTGAACTGTCTTATTCGTGTGATTGCGACGCAAAGTGTTGCACTATTTCATTTTTGGGCTGTTTGCCCAAACGTTAGCATAATACATTGATTGCAAGGCATAGCCTATTGTATCTTAGCCTAATAGCGTCTGGGTCTAGGCCAGCGGTCCCCAACCTTTTTTGCACCACGGACCGGTTTCATATAGACAATTTTTTCCCGGACCGGCAGTCGGGGCGGGGGGTGTCACGACACGACCGGAATATCGATTACGCCTATAAGTTTAGTATAGCCGCTTTTTCATAACATTTTAGTTTAAGTGGGTCTAACGCGATGAAAAAAACATAAAGTGCATATTTTTCTCGAATGAGCATATAATAAAAACATTGCAACTCACCATGTCGCTGAATCAGTAGTCGCCCTGAGCTTGTTTCCATATATAAGACGGTCCCATCTCGGGGTGATGGGAGACAGTGACACCCGAAGTGTGTTCCTTATGTCCAGTTTACTCCGTAATGTCGTTTTTGTTGCCTTCATTGCGGAAAACCCCGCTTTGCAGAGATAGGATGTTGGAAATGGAAGCAACGTTTTCAGTGCTTTTGTGGCTATCTCAGGATATTCAGCCTTGATTTTAATTTTTTTATTCATGTCAGCTAGCTAGCTAGTACAAAGTTTGCGGGCAACACAGCTCACGCAGACCGTAGTAAGTGATGAACTCGCGGTGCGCGCGTGATTGTTGTGGGCGCGTGACAGAGATATTGGAGTGGTGAGAAAAGGACCAACAGACTGCACCAAGTTCAATGTAATTACTGCACGAATAGCCTATAATTGTATATAATTATTTAAATATTATTAGGCTATTGTTTTATTTTACCGATTTAAAAAAATAAAAATAATTTATTTATCCTTTCCGTGCGGCCCGGTAGCGAATGTGCCGTGCATTTTTTTCATCCTGCAGGTGGTAATATAGTGGCGTTTTGACTAGATGCGAACAATTCCCGACCTTACCTTGTCCGTGTGTTTGTGCGTCATGGCCATAATATGAAATAATATGAAAATATTTGGGGCAGATTTCAGGTCACCTTTGGTCTGGTGGTAGGTTTAATGAAATTCATTGATTTAACCATGCAATAGCCTCTGAGAGGCTAAATAACAACAACACAAAACTACTGTTTCAAAATCAAATAATACATTTATTTCACAGCAGCGGTGAAGCCAGTATTAAACCTGAGTGTCCTCGCACAATTTAGGGAATTGGTGCACTCAGAACGTAGGTCTACAAGACGCAAAATAATAAATTCTATGAACGATTCTAACCACTAAGAGATGACTGCTAAAATCAACAAAATAATAGCCAACAGTGTCAGGGTCATTGTGTCGGGGTCAGGGTCAAGAAAAAAAAAAAAAAAGATCAGATCGTTTTGTTTGTCTTTCTGCTCATGCCATGCAGCTCTCTCGCTCTCTCTCCCTCTCTCTCGTTGACCGAAACTGCACTTCCGTGGCGTTTCCAACAAGTATTCCAGCGTTTCCAATATTTTTGTTGTTTTTGCTATTTTTCTATAAGGTACATAAAACTTAAACTGGGGGGGGGCAGAAAATACAACTGAGGGGGCAAAGCCCCCTCTTGCCCCCTCGTGGCGCCGGGTGTGGACACACTGGTCCTGTGTGTGCTTATTCTATTCGTTTTTTGGCCTCTTCTTCTTCACTTCCTCCACCGTAAGCACCTCTGGTGAAACTGCATTCATAGCAGTCACCACTTTGAGCCACTCCGCATTTTTCCGTCGATTTGAAATGCTAGTCTGGCCCCCAAAAAGGACATTTTTTCTCCTTTCCACCTCATCAACCATCACCTCTATCTCCGTGTCTGAATAGTTTGTTTTCTTACGTCCTGCCATTGTTCCCTAACATCAATCTCTGCATTTCACTCAGATTTACCTGGGATCTTTAATATGCTAATTCGATGAATTAAAGGCGTGTCTCGGCCCATATAAGAACAATTGTGGGAGTGGACGTTAAGTGCGTTCATGTGCACATAATCTCACGCTGATTTGATTTACGATCAGATTTATGAAGACAATTAGGCGTACGTGGTGTTTGATAACTGACGAAAAACCTCCGTACACAAATCGTGGGATTCTGCATACGCATGTTCCTACGGCAAGTTGTACACAAAGATTGATACATATGGCCCTATATCTTGCATCTGAGCAAGGTTAGGCTTCTAATTAAGAAGGGTAAGAATACTTTTTAAATCTCAAAGTTTTAGTTTTATTTTTAAAGTTTTTTTGATTTGTCATGATGTACAATACTGTGTAGACCAGCTAGAATAAAAATCTTTGATATGTTTATGCTTCCAAGCCTCCAAGCCCATATATATATATATATATATGTATATATATACATATATACAGTGGTGTGAAAAAGTGTTTGCCCCCTTCCTGATTTCTTATTTTTCTGCATGTTTGTAACACTTAAATGTTTCAGATCATCAAACAAATTTAAATATTAGACAAAGATAACACAAGTAAACACAAAATGCAGTTTTTAAATGCAGGTTTTTATTATTAAGGGAAAAAAAATCCAAACCTACATGACCCTGTGTGAAAAAGTGATTGCCCCCTAAACCTAATAACTGGTTGGGCCACCCTTAGCAGCAATAACTGCAATCAAGCGTTTGCGATAACTGGCAATAAGTCTTTTGCAGCGCTGTGGAGGAATTTTGGCCCACTCATCTTTGCAGAATTGTTGTAATTCAGCCACATTGGAGGGTTTTCGAGCATGAACCGCCTTTTTAAGGTCATGCCACAGCATCTCAATCGGATTCAGGTCAGGACTTTGACTAGGCCACTCCAAAGTCTTCATTTTGTTTTTCTTAAGCCATTCAGAGGTGGACTTGCTGGTGTGTTTTGGATCATTGTCCTGCTGCAGAACCCAAGTGCGCTTCAGCTTGAGGTCACGAACAGATGGACGGACATTCTCCTTCAGGATTTTTGGTAGACAGCAGAATTCATGGTGCTATTTACACAGCAAGTCTTCCAGGTCCTGAAGCAGCAAAACAGCCCCAGACCATCACACTACCACCACCATATTTTACTGTTGGTATGATGTTCCTTTTCTGAAATGCTGTGTTACTTTTACGCCAGATGTAATGGGACATACACCTTCCAAAAGTTCAACTTTTGTCTCGTCAGTCCACAGAGTATTTTCCCAAAAGTCTTGGGGATCACCAAGATGTTTTCTGGCAAAACTGAGACGAGCCTTTATGTTCTTTTTGCTCAGCAGTGGTTTTCGTCTTGGAACTCTGCCATGCAGGTCATTTTTGCCCAGTCTCTTTCTTATGGTGGAGTCATGAACACTGACCTTAACTGAGGCAAGTGAGGCCTGCAGTTCTTTGGATGTTGTTGTGGGGTCTTTTGTGACCTCTTGGATGAGTCGTCGCTGCGCTCTTGGGGTAATTTTGGTCGGCCGGCCACTCCTGGGAAGGTTCACTACTGTTCCATGTTGTCGCCATTTGTGAATAATGGCTCTCACTGTGGTTCGCTGGAGTCCCAAAGCTTTAGAAATGGCTTTATAACCTTTTCCAGACTGATAGATCTCAATTACTTTGTTTCTCATTTGTTCCTGAATTTCTTTGGATCGCAGCATGATGTCTAGCTTTTGAGGATCTTTTGGTCTACTTCACTTTGTCAGGCAGGTCCTATTTAAGTGATTTCTTGATTGAGAACAGGTGTGGCAGTAATCAGGCCTGGGTGTGGCTAGAGAAATTGAACTCAGCTTTCCAAAGATGTGATAAACCACAGTTAATTTATGTTTTAACAGGGGGGGGCAATCACTTTTTCACACAGGGTCATGTAGGTTTGGATTTTTTTTTCCCTTAATAATAAAAACCTGCATTTAAAAACTGCATTTTGTGTTTACTTGTGTTATCTTTGTCTAATATTTAAATTTGTTTGATGATCTGAAACATTTAAGTGTGACAAACATGCAGAAAAATAAGAAATCAGGAAGGGGCAAACACTTTTCACACCACTGTATATATATATATATATATATATATATATATATATATATATATATATATATATATATATATCAATATATCAATGGAAGCACAAATATACCAAGCCCATATTGTTTTCGTTCTGTTTTTTTTTTTTTTATGCTTCCAAGCCCATGGGCTAGGAAGCATATTGTTTTCGTTATGTTTTTTTTTTTTTCCCTTCTGTTTTTGTCCCAGGCCAAACATGAAGAAATATACGTCCCATTTACAGCAAATTTGGTATGCATGTGTGTTATGACATGAACTTGTACATGGAAACTTTTGGGTTTTCTATGCCACCCCGATATTTACAAAAAAACCTCATTTTTTAAGGTGTTTTTCTATGCCATAAGCCTCCTTGGTCGTAAGTCTAGGGAATGTGAAATCTGGTCCTGGATGTAGCCCAAAGGGTCTATTAATCTGCTATAATTTGGAAGTTACCTGGATCAAAAGTGTACCTGTGCAATAAAATGATGAAAACAGATTTTTCCCACGGCTATAACTCCAAAACGGTAAGAGCTATTTACACCAAACCTGGTAGGCTTGTGGCTTATGTGTATGCAATTCTGTCATAGAGTTTGCAGATGTGGGGGGCGAAGCCCCCCTTTATAAAAAATTCTATAAAATATGATCTCAAAATATAATGGGAGTCTATGAGAATACTTGCAGTACTGCAGTCTTCCATGAGAGGGGCGCTAGCGGCCCTGTTTTGAAACTCACAAGACTCGGCAGATACAAGATGGCGGAGCACGCACATAGTCACCTCATAAAATTTAGGGTTACTTCGCTACGAATCTCAAGTTCGGTCTTCAACTGAGAAAAGTACTTATTAAGTTAACGTCCATGCACTTGACAAATGATTACATTCTTCTCCTCAATACATGTTGCAAGTCTTAATATTACCGCATAGCGATTCAGTGCACTACTTAGCTTGCTAGCTAGCTAACTACTGTATCTTAGTAGGACGGTGAAATGAATGACTATTGCATTACCATTCTTCTAATAAATATTAATGCACTAGCTAGCTAACTACTTACAAACGATTACATTCTTCTCCTCAATACACGTTGCAAGTCGTCATATCACAGTGTAGCGACTCAGTGAGTTTACGCATCATTTAAAGGTCTGTTTGAACGAATCTTATGACTGTCACATTAATATAATGCATGTTGTATCTGTAAATGAAAACATAGTTGACTAGCAAGCTAGATTCTGTTCATCACTGAAATTAAATACCCTTAACTCAGCTGCAGCTGATCTTTTGTTAAATTCTGTTTATCGTTGGAAAAAACAGAAACACTAGGTTAGAACATTTTGAACTCCACCATATTTGTCTGGTCACTTGGTATGGTTTTAAATAGGCTAAGCAAGATATTATGTTTCAAAAGTTTATTACGTTGTTCACTGCAATGAAAATGTTTCATAATGCAGTTTAATATCAAAGGCTGTTTGCTGATGAAAAACACAGTGTACACAATGAAGAGACTGTTCAAGTAATGAAATGTTAATTCTCATCAGTTCATTTATTTGTTATATTTCATTATACCTTTGGGGCTTGGAAGCATTTGAGGTAGCTTGCGACCTCTAGTTTTTTCCTTTTTTTTCACCTGATTTACAGGTACCGTTTACTTGAAATAAGAAAAGTAAAAACTTACAGTTGTGCAGTTTCTCGGTATGCTCTCCTGCCATCATTCTTGCAATGACTTCTGGGATATCAGATGCATTTTCGCTGGCCAAGTCACCAACCGATGCATCCTCGATAAAATGGGCGGAACAAGAACACATCCGGGCATTTTAAGCATTCGTGGTCACTTGCGTTTTTTGGTATTGGAACCGTACTTGGGCCATGAAAGATGACGTCAAACGAGTTCACGAGAACACAAGAACGGACAAAAACGCGGATTGATAAACAGCCTTGTAAAGGACTTGGCAGGCATGAAAACATGGTGGACTACGCACACAGGTAGTGGTGGCGAGATGAAGCTTCATGAAGCCTTGAATCTTTCCAGCCAGATGTGTTGAAAAGTGGTTCATTTCTCAAGGCTTCGAATGCACTCTAGTGACACCTGCTGGTCAATGAAAATACGGTGCAGGAAAAATTCTCGGGGCAGTGACCCCGCCAAAATGTGTGCTATACATGGTCTGCAAAGACCTGATACATTAACATGCATACACATAAAAGTATGGTCAAATAAATAAAGTAGCTCATTTTAAGTATTTATGCTGAGTGTTATTTCATAATGAAATCGAAACAGTTGATTTATGATCTAGCCATTAGTCTTTTCATAGAAATTAATGCAAGAACATATATGTATATACTGATATAGCATGTCATCTGAACATTGAGTCTTTGTCTGGGTAGTGTATGCCATTCTGACATTGAAGGAGTGAAAATGACCAAAAGAACAGAGGGCAGTGAAAGTGCTTTTGTAATTGGTCAGTGCTTCTGTAAAACAGAGGGCAGTAATGGGGTTTTTCAGACTGGATAAAGGGGGGTGGAAGTGATTTTGTTGGACTGGACAGAGGGCAGTGGATGTGCTTTTGTAACGTGAGGGGGAAACCTTAATTATTTTTATTTAAAAACAATATCTGCTCCACCATTGTCGGGCTTAAATGGTTCCTTTACTTTGACAATATCTCTCCAGCCTTAGAAAACACCCGCTCACAGGGAACGGATGATGCTGGCATACACAAAAATTTCTGTGCAAGCACATACAGGTTTGAGTAGAGAGCTTTATGTGTTGCCCAGTATTGTAACGGATCGTCTGATCTTGGAATATGCCACTCAGCCAAGTACCGCTGGACCTCCACCATGGCATCTGCAGTGGAACTCTGTTTTTTTTGTCTGCTGGACACTGGCATCTAAATGGCGCAACAGTTTACCCATTAAACCCATTAAACTAAAGGTAAATCAGAATATACTGTATAGAAAACGTGTGGAAAGGTCTGAAAAAAAACAAATTGATCTGTGACAACATGAAATAAAATAATTAGGCTAATGTTACATGTCAGGGAAATCATACAAGCTACAGATACCTTATTGGGGGAAATCAAATCAAAGTACTCCCAAGCGGGTGAAAACTTTCTCTTTCTAGCTGGCTCCATCTCAATCAATGTACTAGTAATAGCAAAATCAAAATCTCCAGCTACTGCACAATCTCCAACCACTGACAACAACCCACGAGTTTGAGAGGGGAATTGGGACATTTTAATAGGGGTGGGACGCTCAATACTGACGTTTTGACGCTGTATCGAGCTTCTGAAGTGCAGACGTTTCGACGCACTGCTTTGATATGTGGTTCAAAACGCCCATGTCACGTGACCATGGCTAGGTGAAGCTTCGGTGTGTTTCACCCATTTTGACAGGTTGCATACCCGCCGCTCCTACATTTGATTGTCATTGACAGTGTCTGGAACAAACCTGATCACACATCTGTCTCAACCCCAAACTCCCAGAATGCTTAAAAGTCACATCCCAACTTCGAGGGTTTTTGTGAGAGGAGAGAAATTTTGAGAGATAGCAACATATAGCGATTGACAGTGTGATTTAGTAAGTGATAGTTAGGCTAGATATAAGGTTAGTGATACATATTGATTGATAAGCTAGATTAAGATGAAGGGAGGTGTATGATTTCCTAAATTCCTGAATGTCATGTCTTACACATGAAACTGAAATACCAAGCAATTGAAATAGCCTCACAGATGTTAATAAACACAACACAACATAAAAAGGAAATATTTATTGAAACACACTGTTCATTACAGTTCCAATTTGCTGTCTCTGACAATCTGAAAGCTTTTGTTTGTTGTATGGTGATTTCTCCGAAATATGTATTGATCATATGTATTGATAGCCTGGCATAACCCACCAGAATAATACAGTATGTAGCTTAGAATTTATCAATGCTTGTCTGAGTC
This sequence comes from Megalops atlanticus, assembly GCA_019176425.1. Taxonomy (NCBI): domain Eukaryota; kingdom Metazoa; phylum Chordata; class Actinopteri; order Elopiformes; family Megalopidae; genus Megalops; species Megalops atlanticus. The sequence continues at coordinate 63,435 of JAFDVH010000057.1, read as the reverse complement.
GTTTCACAGAATAGCATTATCAAGATGTGATGATCGCAAAAGTGGCCAGTAGGTGTCACCGTGGAGATGGGTGTCAGATTGTTTCGAAACAATTTCCGGCACAATTGCTTCGAAGGTTTCAATGTTTCACAAAGCCTCGCTTTCCCCACCACTACATTTTATAGTTGCAGCGTCTCGCCAAATGTGAACTCCTTCTCGAAGCAGTGGACTCAAACGAGGCTTCAACATCACTGGTGACATCATCTCACCAAAACAATACAAGCCTCGATACGGAGCTCCGTCGGGAAGTGCTTGATGTTCTTGACAGAAGCTTCGAAGCCTCGGTATCAAGGGTAACATCACTACACACATGCACCTCACAAAATTTAGGATTACTTCGCTACGAATCTCAAGTTCGGTCTTCAACTGAGAAAAGTGCTTATTATGTTAACGTCCATGCACTTTATAGGACGGTGAATGTTCTCATCCTTGTGTCTGCAATCATTTCATTATTGTATTACCATTCTGTGCACATCTAGCGAGCTAGCTAAGTTAATGTCCATGCACTTTACGAACGCTTACATTGCTATTTTTCAATACTCGTCGTGTAGCGTTTTAATATCACCGCGTAGCAAGTGTGGTGCTAGCTAGGTTGCCCGCTAGTTTGCTAATAATTTAAATACTTGTGTACATAGAATGTACTTCTCAAACTTAGCTACCTAGCTAACTTTACGAACGATTACATTGTTCTTTTCAATACTCGTTGTGTAGCGCAAGTTTCTTGTGTTATTCACTGCAATGAAAATGTTTCATAATGTAGTTTAATATCAAAGGGTGTGTGACAGAGCTGGCCGATGCTCTGCACATAAATTAGCAGAAGGAGTAAAACTTTACAAAAACAATAATTTACTTAAAAACTACTCACAAACACAAGAGAACCAGTCTACACCCTCCAGCACACAAAATGGCTTCCAGCAATCTGAACCCTCACTGTATGGCCACACATCTGTATTTAATCAACCTAATTAAAGCAGGTGTGACCAATTAACTGGTTCTCAGAAAGACAAGACAATTAACAAAACAATTAAACAATTATTAAAGACAAACATGTAACCTGTTTCAATTGTAATTGATTGATTTAAAGCGCTTATTTTATGAGATGGAATGTTGACAATGAGGATCCTCAATTTAACCAGTTGGACATACAAATAACCCAATTTAACAATTAAACAAACAATTAACATTCAGTCCTGGGGTGGGTGAAGGGCTGCTCCTTCACATTTCCTTCCCCCTCTTCCAGTCTCAGGCCAGTGAGATGGCCAGTGCTGTGGCTCAGAGTCCATAATGTCCATACACAGTAGGCCTTGGCACCTCCATTGTGGGTCCCTCCTGACAGGACCACCGGACAGCAGGTAACTTCCTACCAGCTCTGCAGACTGCCACTCCCCCCTTTCCATCCTGGGCAATGTAGCTGTCCTCACTGGCTCTATCCAGCCTTCTCTGGGGCTCCTGAGCTACCCCCACCAAGGGCTATAGGATGGTCTCTCGCTGGTCCCTGGCCGTTCCCCTTCCGGTCTCCCGAACTGCTCCCCTTCTGCTGCCCCTGCACTAGCTCTCCCTCCTGGCCTCGCCAGTCCCCAAGGGCTACCCGAGCTATTCCCCAAACCGGGCCTCACAGGCCAGCAGTCCCCGGAACAGTTCCTCTCAGGCTTTGCAACCCCCAATGGCTACCTTGCCTTGTCTTCTCGTTCTCCTGGTTAACTTTCCCCCTTCTGCTTTCTCTCATCAAAAATCAAAACTGTGGGTCACTCCTTGCAGCAGGCAGTACTATCCCACTCTGACACCAAATGTAGTGAAGGGCGAGAGCAGTCACCCCACCCGGGTCTACGGGGTACCAAACATGCGACTTTGACCGCCACACCAAAGAGCCAGGCTCGTTGGTATGGCAGAGCGCATACTCAACCGTAGTGACGGCACTCTGTCACAGGGTGTTTGCTTGTTTGCTAGTATTGTGAATACATTCATGAATTAGTTTTGTAAAACCAAAGCGCGCTTGTTTTTGTTTTCCCCGTCCATGTGCTTTTGTTTTTCCCGTGTTCCTGCCCTGCCCTGCTCTCCGCTCTGTCTCCGCCCACCTTATTACCTGACCGGCTCCACCTGCCTGTCGGCACACCTGCATCCCATCACCTCATTAGCCTCACCCTATATAATCCCCGTTTGTTTCTTGTCTCGTTGCGAGTTTGTCTCAGTTTCATTACGAGCGGTTTTTTCCCGTTCTGCCTGCTTGCCTGTTTTTCTGATTTTTGCCTGTTCTTTCGACTTTGCCTTTGGATCTGTTTTTGGTATTGTTTGCTGTGTCTTGCCGGATTGTGACCTTGCCTGTTTTTTGACTCTGATTCCTGGACTGTGTTTTTGGCTTCATTAAATCCGTTTTTGCAACCTGCACTCCTGTCTGCGCCCAAGTCCCTGCCTGAGCTGTGACAGTAAATGAAAACCTAGTTGACTAGCAAGCTAGATTCCGTTCATCACTGAAATTAAATACTCTTAACTCAGCTGCAGCTGATCTTTTGTTAAATTGAAAAAGCAGAAACACTAGGGGGCAATTGCTCTGTCAGCTAGCTTAGCTGCGGTTTAGAACTGTACTACTTAAAACGGAAGTATCACGAGTTTAACACGCTGCTGAGTGCTAAACTGAATGTGATTGCTGTGTAACAACACGCACCGTTTCAGCTGATTTGCAGTTAAACTGTCTGGAAACCGGAAGTTGGAGATCTACCTGGAACCAGAGCCCATCTATACAGATATTCTCTGCCAGAATGAAGAGTTAACAAGAATGCCACTTAATGACTTAATTTAGGATTCTTTGCGAGTTGGATCCTCAATGTAATATAAATTTTATAGGCTATTGTAATTGTTATTAAGATGCGTTTTAGGATGCCTACGCCCATTCGCCTCCTGCCATTGACTTTTCATGCATTTGTGTTGTGCGTAAATTTCGCTTCGTGTTCGATTAAAACGCAGCTTCAGGCTGATATATTTCTTATACAATTGACTTCACATCCGCAAAAAATAGTTTACTTCCCTGCAATAAATAAGACCCTTCCTGGATCCTGTTGTCATTGAAGTGTCTATATGTAGATACAGATACAATAAAATTACGACTTTATTATTACCCTCTATAAGCATTTTGGTCTGGATCGTGTTTGAATGATTATCATTACTCAGGGACGTGCGTAGACATTTGTTTTGGGCAAGAGTGGTTGTGGAATACATAAATGTGTTCGATCGCATAATTGTTTGATATATATATATGTACACTATATGGACAAAAGTATTTGGCCACACCTGTTAATTATTGAATTCAGGTGTTTCAACGCTCTGCTGATTCCATAGCTGAAGAGTTCCGAGCTTCCACTGGCATTAATGTAAGCACAAAAACTGTGCGGCGGGAGCTTCATGGAATGGGTTTCCCATGGCCGAGCAGCTGCATGCAAGCCTCACATCATCAATTCCAATGCCAAGTGTCGGATGGAGTGGTGTAAAGCACACCGACGCTGGACTGTGGAGCAGTGGAAACGTGTTCTGTGGAGTGACGAATCACGCTTCTCTGTTTGGCAGTCAGATGGGCGAGTCTGGGTTTGGCGGATGCCGGGAGAACATTACCTGCCTGACTGCATTGTGCCAACTGTGAAGTTTGGTGGAGGAGGGATAATGGTATGGGGCTGTTTTCAGGGTTTGGGCTAGGCCCCTTATCTCCAGTGAAGGGCATTCTTAATGCTTCAGCATACAAAGACATTTTGGACAATGCTATGCTTCCGACTTTGTGCACTGGGGCACAGTCATGTTGGAATAGAAAAGGGCCTTCCCCAAACTTGCCACAAAGCAAGGACTATAAAGACATGGTTTGATGAGTTCGGCGTGGAAGAACTTGACTGGCCCGCACAGAGCCCTGACCTCAACCCCATCGAGCACCTTTGGGATGAACTGGAACGGAGATTGTGAGCCAGGCCTTCTTGTCCAACATCAGTGCCTGACCTCATAAATGCTCTACAGAATGAATGGGCACAAATTCCCACAGAAACACTCCAAAATCTTGTGGAAAGCCTTCCAAGAAGAGTGGAAGCTGTTATAGCTGCAAAAGGGGGACCAGCTCCATATTAAAGTACATGAATTTGAATACAATGTCATTACAATCCCTGTTGGTGTAATGGTCAGGCGTCCAAATACTTCTGTCCATATAGTGTGTATGTATGTGTATATATGCAAATATCCTGGTGATGAATAAAGAATGCACTATTTAGATTAAGCGTGTTTTGTCTTTGTGATTAGAAAAAAACAGCCTAGCTTTTTTCGAAGAAGATGTAGAACGTTATCTCTGCAAACCTTAATTATAGGACTATATGAAGAGATATGCCTATATAGCTTTTATTTCACACAGTCAAAGTAAGTGACGACATAGGCCTACATGGGGGCAGACATCAGGCTAACAAAATATTACTACAGTTTGTGTGTAGGATGTGGTGTAGGTCTCATTCTGCAGATAAAATGGTTTAGTCTCTCCTTAAACCACCTCCGTATCAGGTTTAAGCAAATACGTACAAAAAGTGACCTCTAGTGGCTGATATGAGATTTCTTGACGACACAGCAACTGAGATCAAGCTAAACCTCAGCAGTAGGTTAAAACACAGGTACCGATGGCACAGCAATGGGGTTTAAGAAGCCGAGTGACTTTTTCCGCAACATGCGCGTTTAAAACCGTGTTAAACTCTGAACCGCAGCTAAGCTAACGACAGAGCAATTGCCCCTAGGTGTTTGCTGGTTTGCTAGTGCTGTGAACACATTCATGAATTACTTTTGTAAAACTGAAGCGCGCTTGTTATGGAAGAACGTATTTAAAGAAAGGAGCGCATGCATTACCGAAGGAGCGACTTGTTCAGAGTTAAGAGTCTACTTAAGCTGATATTCATGATATGGTAAGCAGGTTGTTGCACTCTTTTTGCTTTATTCACTCTCAGCGGTGTGCCTTCTGTAGTGTAGTTTAATATATGAAAGCGGTGCTAGGTTGCTGGCTATCTTGCTAATATTTTAAACACTTGTGTACATAGAATTTACTTCTCACTACTTTACTACCTCATTTCATATGGTAAAATGTATTGGAAGGAAGAAGTGTGTTCGTCATGTAACAACAGTCCTCCTTATGTAGAATCTGCACGTAACTTGGCATTGCAACAAGATGTTTATTGTTACACAACATCTAAATTTGTGCAACTATAAAACAGCATATAGCTGTGATTAAACGAATGTATGTCATTGAATTGTGCTGTTGAAAGTACTGAAGGTGTTAATGTAATTATGGAATCATGCTGTGCAGAAAAAAATTCAGTTTGTTTAATTGTTACGTACTGTATATTTCATTACACCTTTGGGGCTTGGAAGCATTTGAGATAGCTTGCGACCTCTAGTTTTTTTTTTTCCTTCTGTTTTTCTCCCAGGACAAGCGTATAGAAATATAAGTCCGATTTACACCAAATTTGGTATGCATGTCTGTTGTGACATGAACTTGTGCATGGAAACTTTCGGTATGGAAACTGGTAGGTTTGTGGCTTATGTGTATGCAATTCTGTCATAGAGTTTGCAGATGTGGGGGTGAAGCCCCCCTCCATAAAAAATTCTATAAAATATGATCTCAAAATATAATGGGAGTCTATGAGAATACTTGCAGTACTGAATGCTTCCATGAGAGGCGCTGAAGAGACTGTTCAAATAAGACGTTAATTCTTATCAGTTTGTTTAATTGTTATATATATTGCATTACACTTTTGGGGCTTGGAAGCATTTGAGGTAGCTTGCAACCTCTAGTTTAAAGTTGGAATCTGCCAATAATAACAATAATAATACATTGTAAAAACCGTATTGGGGGCTGAATACTTTTTCAAGGCACTCTATATGTATTTTTTGTGTTTGTTTGAATACATACAGAGGAAAGTGCTCTTTGTAGAACATCTGAGTGACAAAATGAAAAATATCTGGAACAGGAATATTGTGTGTCTAGTGTGGGAACTAACTGGAAACACAATAATCCCTAATTGTCTATGATTGTTAATGATTAATGACACAGATGTTTTTCTGTTAATCACACAATGAAAGCATTATATTGAGCAGTGGGCAAAATGAGCTTAACATATTTTGATAGCTATGTTGTGTAGTAGGCATGTGTATCCACAGACGGCACTGTCTGTACAGGGAATATTGCTATCTCCATAGAGGCACCAGTCATTTGGCGATAGTTAACATTCATCAGCAAATATAAAAATGAATAAAATTAGGTCTTTAAAGCCTGTTAGAGCCTGGTTTGTCAGTACAAAACACAGACGAGGCGACAATGTAATTAATTAGACAAGTTTATTAACACATTGCAGTCAAACACTGAGAAAATGAAATGAGCTAAATTACAACAGCTAAACAAAGAGACAATGACAAGAAATGAATGAATAAATAATGGAAAAGGTTATTGCAGTATAGGTCTACACGAAAAGGGGAGTGTAAAGATAGGATTAGGCTTTCAGCAGCTGAGTCATGGAGATCATGAAGTGGTAACCATAATTTGACTTGTGCTGACAAAACATTAATTAGACGTGTGTCTAACCATACAAGTTATCTTATTTTGACATAAACTTACTCTAATCAGTTACTCTAATCAGTCTTATAATGTAACTGTAATGGGAAAAATGGTTGTTGTACAAATCATGGATGTGTCTAAACACATCTCATACAAGATCAAATCAGCTAAGCTACTCAGGATGCCAGTATTAAACAATAATACTCTTAGAGTTATTGAGGAGGGCCAGTCCATTAGATCTGAGGGGATGGGAGCTCATTTGTTGTAGGCCTACTGGGGAGGCCACAGTCTGTTTTCCACCAGAGGCTTCTGAGTTCGTCACAGAAGGGTATGGAGTGACATGCAGGTCCGTTGCCTGACCATTGCTGGCAAATAGGTTTCCATCCTGGACAGCACAGTGTACAGGTCAGGGGTAACAAACGCGGCATCCACGTTCATCACTGGAGGTCCATGTGCCTGGAGTATGTCAAAGAGATCTGGTTCTCTTCAGATACATAAGATCTGTCTTTACTGACAGCCTCCAACTTTGTGGTGGGCCATTTTGGTCTCCATGGGTGCATTATTTATTGTCGAGGGACTTGCTTCCAGAGCCGGTTGTGGATTCATAACAGAGTGTGCTGAAAAGAGCTTGGCCGTCCAGAGCTGGAGGTCAGTTCAGGATACGGTGTGCATCTGTGGTTGAGGATTCTTCCCCTTCCAGAGCTACCTGAATTTAATGCAATTTATGGAACACATATAAATACAGTGCATTCAGACCTCTTCACTCCTTTCACATTTTATGTTGCAACCTTACGCTAAAATCGTTTAAATTCATTTTTTCCCCTCATCAATCTACACTCAATACCCCATAATGACAAAGCGAAAACAGGATTTTAGAATTTTTTGCAAATTTATTAAAAATAAAAAACTGAAATATCACATTGACATAAGTATTCCGACCCTTAACTCAGTACTTAGTTGAAGCACCTTTGGCAGTGATTACAGCCTCGAGTCTTCTTGGATATGATGCAACAAGCTTTACACACCTGGATCTGGGGATTTTCTGCCATTCTTCTCTGCAGATCCTCTCAAGCTCTGTCAGGTTGGATGGGGACCGTCGGTGGACAGCCATTTTCAGGTCTCTCCAGAGATGTTCAGCTGGGTTCAAGTCCGGGCTCTGGCTGGGCCACGCCAGGACGTTCACAGAGTTGTCCCTAAGCCACTCCTGCATTGTCTTGGCTGTGTGCTTAGGTTCATTTTCCTGTCGGAAGGTCCACCTTCGGCCCAGTCTGAGGTCCTGAGTGCTCTGGAGCAGGTTTTCGTTGAGGATATCTCTGTACTTTGCTCCGTTCAGCTTTCCCTCAACTCTGACCAGTCTCCCAGTCCCTGCCGCTGAAAAACACCCCCATTCACTGTTAGGATGGTATTGCGCAGGTGATGAGCGGTGCCTGGTTTCCATCAGACGTGACGCTTAGAATTGAGGCCAGACAGTTCAATCTTGGTTTCATCAGGCCAGAGAGTCCTTTAGGTGCTCTTTTAAAAACTCCAAGCGGGCTTTCATGTGTCTTTTACTGAGGAGAGGTTTCCGTTTGGCCACTCTGCCATAAAGCCCAGATCAGTGGAGTGTTGCAGTGATGGTTGTCCCTCTGGAAGTTTCTCCCATCTCCACACAGGATCTCTGGAGCTCAGCCAGAGTGACCATTGAGTTCTTGGTCACCTCTCTAACCAAGGCCCTTCTCCCCTGATCGCTCAGTTTGGCTGGGTGGCCAGCTCTAGGAAGAGTCCTAGTTGTTCCAAACCTTTGCCAAGAATTATGGAGGCCATTGTGCTCTTGGGAACCTTTAATACAGCAGAAATTTTTTTGTAGCCTTCCCCAGATATGTGCCTTGACACAATCCAGTCTCTGAGCTCTGCAGGGAGTTCCTTCAACCTCATGGCTTGGTTTTTGCTCTGATATGCATTTTCAGCTGAGAGACCTTATATAGTTAGCTGTGTGCCTTTCCAAATCATGTCCAAACAATGGAATTTACCACAGGTAGACTCCCGTCAAGGTGTAGAAACATCTCAAAGATGATCAAGAGAAATGGGATGCACCTGAGCTAAATTTCAAGTGTCATAGCAAAGGGTCTGAATACTTATGTCAATGTGATTCTTATAATCATCACCAACAGTACTTTCACAGTTTAAAAGAGCACAATTAAATTGTCAGCTTAGGTAATAAAGGCTTTCCTAATGGAAACTAATGCCTAGATGCGTAGCCTTACTTGAGCTTTAATAACGGTGGATATTAAACTAATCAGTCAGTCCTGGTGGTTGTCCATCGTATGACTGTTGTCGGGAAGCAAGTCTCCAGTGTGGGGAGTGTGGAACTCAGCTCCAGGGAATAATGCGTTGTCCTGGGATTGCGTCTCAGGCTTTACCAGGGGAAGAGGCATCATTGACTAAACGCGTGGGTGTAGAGGAGAACCGGTCATCATCTTATCCCAAAGTTTGCCGTGCTTTGTGTGCGACCTCTGATACAATATTGGGTCCTTGCAAGTATAATTAAGGATTAGTTTAGAACTAGTGAGCCTGATTAGAACTGTAATCAAGGGTTCTGACACAATGGGACTGTTCTAAACTAAAGTGGTACTGTAGCTACAGCCTCTCTTTAATGCTAACAGCATGGTGGCGTTGGCGAGAGAGAACGAGGCACAGTCTGTCAGTGGGTTTTCTGCAGCGGCCAGATGTTGCGTGTTGCTGGTGCGTATAGTATTGATTAACTTTCCATAAAATTTACAATGAGAGCTGGCGCTGAGTGCATTACCAATGACGTAGGCAGAGGAGTTGTCTGTCTGTATCTGTAGTTCATTGCATTGGTCCCAGTGTGATCTTAAATCAAGAACAGTGAAACAAAGTCCATTTCAAAATTGCATAGTATTGTTTTATGGCCTGAGGAGTGAGGAATCATGCAGAGCACAGTCCTCTCCTTACCACATTACCAGGGCCATGTATCATACATTATCCACTAACTGGTTAGACTAGAACTTTGTCAAACTTTACTAAATGACTGTGTTTGCTTTTACTTTCAGTACTTCACAGGTCTAGAGTGTGGTCACAAGTTCTGCATACAGTGTTGGGGCGATTACTTAACAACCAAAATCATTGAGGAAGGAATGGGACAGGTACCGGCTTAGTCTTCATTTTCATCTCCTCGCACTTGCAAGTTTACAGTACCTGAAATGCTCAATTTAATGGAAACACCTGCTGACAGGCTGTTCCATTGAATATTGGATTCAGCAGGGTTGTGAAAGTTCTCTATAATGTATGAGTTTGTGTTAGCCCATTGGTCGTTAAATTTTCGTCATCTGTCACAGACAAGTGATGCTTCATAGCTAACTGCATGATGAACCACAAAAATGAATCAGTAGGATGACTGGGTCTTCCAAAATCATTCATGAGGCTCTGTGGATGGCATTTGAAGACTGTTGTTGATAGTGTACTCAACCGACACATCAAACTCAGCTTGCAAATGTTCTCAGGTAAAAGGCTTGGATATCTGCTCCCCTGAATGAAACCTCTGTTGTCCCTCTCTCTTGAAGACCATTTCCTGTCCTGCTCACAGCTGTGATATTTTGGTGGATGACAACACAGTCATGTAAGTATTTCATTGTTAAAGTAGATGTGTAGTCGTGTGCCTTTTGAGTTTATGCGTTTAATTATCTTAATTTGCCCTCAGCTTTGTGACCACGGACAGAAACTTGCTCCTGTCCCCTCACACAAACCTCAGGCAGGCAGCTACGCTGGTCAGTCTGAACTGCCTTGTAATTTACAGCAGTGCTGTTCTTTTTTGTTTCTCACACAAGTCTCACAAACCTAACAAGATGTATAAATTAAAACCATAAAATAATCACTGTGAAAATGATCACTTAATTGTGAAAAATTGCAAGTTTCCAAATAATTTGTGGCAGAGTTATCCAGCAAGAGAATAATTCGAGGTCTTTGATTGATTACCCATCTCAATAGACAGAGCTGTTCTAGGTGCCACTTGGCTGAATGTGTGTATTTTTAGGTAGGAGCAGTTTTCCACTGTCCATCCTGCCCAAAGTGCAGCTCCAGCATGCAGGTCCTTGTAGGTCTTGGACAATAAGCCCTTATGTCAAATCATTTGTAACATCTAGCTTTTCGCAATGCATTCTGAGTAACACTGATGTGCTGCAGATATGTGAGAGGACTTTGCAGCAGGGTGGCCTTTGTGCTCAGATTATGTAATGCTCCTGCATTGTTTGTTTGTTTTGGACAGGAAAAAAAAAAGTGAGACCTGACACTTCCAAGTGTCTGGTCGCGAAACAGAAACTCATAGAAGCTTCCTTGTGGGTGTTTCGCCCTTGCATAAGTCTTAATTGGGGCCTTTTGACTATACCTTTCAACAGATGATGTGAGAAGTTGTTTTCTGCTGACAGAAGTGTAAAAAGTCGAAATGGTGACTCATTGTGTCAGTGTACTCTGAAAACATATCACCTGACCACATATCATGTGGCAGAACTTGCTTGATTTTGAAAGGCTGGAGCAGCTTTCTCACAGTTTGACTTGGACCGTTACATGTCCCTGACTGGCTTTGTGACAATGGTTAGAAATGTCCTAAGACAACAATAAAACTAAAAAATTGTATTTGTTTACAAAATTGTAAGATTGAAATCCACAAAAATTTAAATCAAATCCAAATTCAAATCCAAAAGATGCTTTGAAAGATTGTGAGAATAGTAGCTTGTGACCTGTTTTTATTCATTGCTGAAGGTCATTTTGATTGGTAAGAACTCATTTTTATTTCCTTTATAGGACACTTATAACAGATTCAAAAGTGAAGTTGAAGTACCAACATTCAATTACTAATAGTTTTGTTGAGGTAAGAATTTATTTCTCTTCCATTCAAGGGTCTACAATTCCAACCAGGAAATGCTAAAGACAAAATTGAGGAGTTTACACAGAAAGCATTATTCTGTAATTTTAAATAACAGCTGGGTTTTTAACCTTAACACCCATTTCCATTCACCGAGTCCATGAGCTCCTCTCTCCTCTCCTGCAGTGCAATCGACTGTTAAAATGGTGCCCTGCACCAGACTGCCACCACGTTATCAAAGTACAGTACTCTGATGCCAAGCCTGTGAGGTGCAAGTGTGGCCGCCAGTTCTGGTAAGAGATTTCCACTGAATAAAAGACAAAAAAAAACATTCTTTCCAAATTCAAATAGCATAACACAGCCTGTTTATGGTGTCCCTGGCTACCTCTGGCACCCTACCATGTGGCAGCAGAAACATTCAGGGTTATCAAGTTAACCAGCCCCAGGGCTTCTTTGCTAGAGCCCTCATATAAGGTTGCACATTATTTCCTCTTTAGGCCAGGCTATGACAGCCAACTCAGTTATCACCTTTTAACACCTGCAGCTCTGGCCTAATCCCTCCACTTGATGCACACCTCCAATCTCATGTCTTTTTGCATGCACTGATGATAGATTTACTTCAGCTTTAGGTTGTAAGGGTCTTTGCCAGTATTGAAAGCTGTGTTAAACTGTATTCATTACATTGCATTCATTTAGCAGATGCTCTTGTCCAGAGCGACTCCCAGCACAAGAGAACAGAAATGTATTCATTCAAACCGAATGAGCAAGTGTCAGACCATTCATTTGAAGAGACACAAAATAATAACATAAGTTGTCCCATAACACTTTTTGTGATTTACATTACTACTTTTTTCTCAATTACAGTTTCAACTGTGGAGAGAACTGGCATGATCCTGTCAAGTGTAAGGTATGTAAAATGCAGTTTGGATGACCAGAAGCTCTAAAACCAACTGGTATACGGGGTTGCAACAATGTATGCTCCCAGTCACCTCCTTCAAGGATCAGATAACTTGAACATCATATAAGGTCAACAGTGATACTGTCAGCTTTGCTTTTCTCTGCCACCATACAATGCTGTGACACTACAAGCCAATTTTACTCTATTCTCAGAAGGGGAGTAATTGCAGACAGAGACCGTGACCAAACATATGTGCTAAAAACTATTATCAAGCATTTTTGAAGTTTGTAACTATGGTGGTCATTCAGGTTTACATATAGTGCTCTCACCCAGTGAACTTGGGGAGAAATGGATGAAACTGGCTTTGTGGGGTTTCATTATGCTCTCACAGCTGTATGCTTGTTTAAACGTTATTCATCCTCATAATGCCCGCATGCAAAATTTCCTTATGTATGCGGATTGTGCTCCACCCTGTAGTATTTTTCCTCACATAGAGGTCCCTGTTTAAGAGGCATATATATATATATATATATATATATATATATATATATATATATATATATACATATACATATATATATATATATATATAATATGTATATATAACATGACATGCAAGATTAATACTAGTAACATCAACATTAAAGACCAAGACTAAGGGTTAATGAAATCCTTTATAACTTCAATGATAATTTTTCATTGTTGGAAAATATTTTATCCAGGGAAAATTCTCTGATAAATTTGTGGCATAAATTAGAGGCATTTGTGGCAATATGTCAAGCTGACTTTTGTCCTCTGGTCAAATTCTAGCAGAGTACTGGTTGTGGAGAAGCTTTCGTTCCTCCCTGAACAAAGTGCTAATGCCCCAGACTCCCACCTTTGTACTCACCTGCCTGTGCCTTGTGTGTTATGGCACCATCAAAAGACATGCCTTATGAACTGTGTGTTTCCACAGAAATAAGGAGCATAAGACAAAAATCCTATCTGGGAAGTTCTTCTGCTTTACTGCGAATAATGTGTGTTATCCCCAGCTAGTGTTATGCTGCTTTGTTTGTGGTGGAGAGAGAAGCCTTCACTTTGGATCTGTGCTACATTACAGTTTCTAGATCTCTTCTCATCCAAAAATAATGTTTATAACTTGTTGTGTTTAAAGTGTGTCCTTGGAGTAATCTTGGGTTCTACTTAACATGGAGCGTGCTGATTTTCCTCAACTTTCTTGCAGTGGTTGAGGAAGTGGATTAAAAAGTGTGACGATGACAGTGAGACGTCAAACTGGATTGCAGCAAACACAAAGGTATATGACACCATGACTTTAGCCGGTCCACTGCCGTTTTACTGGCAGCGAGAGGACCAGGAGACTAACTCTCTGTTGCGGTTGGCAGGAGTGTCCCAAATGTCACGTGACCATTGAGAAGGACGGGGGCTGCAATCACATGGTGTGCCGTAACCAGAACTGCAAAGCCGAGTTCTGCTGGGTTTGCCTGGGTCCCTGGGAGCCGCATGGTTCTGCCTGGTGAGTATAAATGCCTCTGTGATTCATCTGCTCTGCTCTTTAAAAGTCTCAAACCACAAATTTTCTTGGAGGCACAGAGGCATGGAGGTTGCTCTCTCCTCCCTGCCTGAGTGCACACTGAAATAAAACCTTCTGTTGGACACCTGCATCTGCCTCCTGAAAATGATTTCCATCTCCCCAAACCTAAACAGCACCAGTTATTTTATGTCTCAGTGTGTTTGCACCATCACCTAACTAACCATATAGATTTGTTTGTCTTCCAGGTTTCAAGGCAGTTTTCAAATTTTCAAGTTCAGCTCTATGCTTTCTTATATCCTGTATCTAAAAAAAAAAAAAAAAATTGTGTATTGAACCAAATCTCACAGGTCACTCTGCCAACAGAGGAGCCAGGCTGAATCAATTCAGAGCACTCTGGCTTGGTTGTTCACCCCCCAAAAAGAACCAACTATGGACATACTCACACTAGGCCCGGTTGCCTTGTACCGTGCCTGAGCACGATTGTCCCCCCTCCCCACTCCCCCGCTGGCCTGCGCTCACATTGTGCTTAACGTTCCGGGCCCGAGCACGCTTATGTCATCACAATGCGACTTTTTGTGTTGAGGAAAAGCGGTCTCACACAGCACAATGGAGTTCATGATTGTACTTACTTTGTGGCATATTTGGAGTTGTTTTGCACGCGGTGACACACAGCCCTCTCACATGCCTTATAGATTTATCAATTATGCAACGCAGCGATTTTCAGTTAATTGTGCTGCACATATAAGAAGATTTTTACGAAGGCATCTGACGTTTCAGTCATTATGCTAAGGGACAGACCAATATTTTGTGTCAGATTACAGTGATCTAATCACAATAATGTTAGCTAATGTTAACCAGTTAGGGCTACTACTTGTGTGTACGCTACTGTCATCATTACAACAACGAACATCTTCTATTACTATGTGGATAGTACACTTTTCAATTCATTCGAGAATATTTCGGTTAATAACTTGTCTGGTTCTCACCTTACTGATGAACATGAATTGTAGTCGGCGAGTAAAGCTCCACATTCCTCCCTTAACGTCAGCTGCCTCCATAAAAATCTTCTTATATGTGCAGCACGATTAACTGAAAATTGCTGCGTTGCATAATCGATGCTAACTGACTGGGGAGCTAACGCTATAGCGATAGATTTGACAAACATAGCTAGTTAGCTAATAGGCTACCTATCTGAACGATTGTTGAAGACTAGCTACTTAAACAGTTTGGCTGCTTCATTTGTGATACTCTGACTAAGCCCCTGACAACAGCAATGCTTACATCGCCACGTAAATTATGGTTAGTTTTATTTCGCTTGATAGTAATCAAGCTAATGTGGGGATCCACAGAATTATTTTTAAGTATAGATCTACAGAACTAACCAATCAAACATCATTTTGGAGGTAGCCAGCTTGTTATATTTAAGGAAGTCAGCTAGCTAGTCAAATGATGGTTTAAAGGATTTATTATGACTGGGCGTGTAACAAACGGATGTCCAGCTAACTGTTGCTATATAACGGATATATTTGTTAAATAGGACAGTCACATCATTGACGTCATGTTTTTGTTCCGTGCTTGGGCACGGTTAGCGATCACACTGATGCGTACCGTGCCCGAGTCCAAGTGAACTGTGCCCGAGCCCACCTCTTCAAGCACGCCCGGGCACGGTACGGAGCGATCACACTAGTCAAATGAACTGGACTTTGGGGGTCAAATGTGCTTGGGCACGGTACAGATTGCCTAGTGTGAGTACACCCTATGATTGCAGCAAGTTACTGTATGTAAAGCCATTGTAGTGTGTCTCACATGCTGCTGTCTCTTGTACAGTGTTGAATTCACACAGGAGAGATACTGGCTAAAGGTTTAAGCAGGGGCAAAAACAGGTCCACTTTATCAGAAGCTCATCCTGCCCACAACCTGTTTCCCACTTTTCAGCCAATAAAGGGCTCTTGACTAAGCCCTGGTTTTCATGACAATGGAAATGATTCAGATCCTCTTCCTTATATTTTGAGGAATGAGAATGAGAGGAAACATTTTAAACATTACTGTCTACTGCCATATCGGTTGCTCTTTGTGAACCAGTCAGTGAGTGTCATGGTGTGTCCATAACCTAGCCTTTTCTCTGGGATGTTTACACTTTGTGCTTTTACTTTAACACGTTGTCGTAGGTACAACTGCAATCGCTACAATGAAGATGATGCAAAGGCAGCAAGAGATGCACAAGAGGTAATTATTGACTAAAAGTAAGAGCAGCTGGAGCTGTGCTTATCAGCGTCTCTTTACCTGCTCCTTAACCACTATGCAGTGTAGCATAGCTTTTAAGGAGCAGGACTCGTTCCCGAAAGGTTGTTGGTTTGATTCCCAGCTGGGGCAGTGCTGCTGTACCCTTGGACAAGGTACTTAACCCACAATTGTGTCAGTAAATATCCAGCTGTGTAAATGGATAAAATTGTAAAAAACTGTCATGGGACAGATCATTTAAAATGTTGAGTAAATTGTTGAGTAACATTGTAAAAAACTAACCAATGTAAGTCGCTCTGGATAAGAGCATCTGCTAAATGCCTGTACCGAATGTAATGTAATGTAATCTAATTTCAGTGAGTTATTGTGCCAAATTGTCAGGTGTTAGAGGAGGTCTACTTTGTGAGTGTGTGTGAGATGTACTTATACATAAGGGAAATGCACCATGAAGTGTGCGTGGTCGATGCTGGAGCTCGGGTTTTTTTTTTTTTTTTAAACATTCAAAGATAGATGTGTGCCTTGCAGCGCTCCCGTGCGGCCCTGCAGAGGTACCTGTTCTACTGCAACCGCTACATGAACCACATGCAGAGCCTGCGCTTCGAGCACAAGCTCTACGCCCAGGTCAAGCAGAAGATGGAGGAGATGCAGCAGCACAACATGTCCTGGATCGAGGTGCAGTTCCTGAAGAAGGCCGTGGATGTCCTCTGCCAGTGCCGCTCCACCCTCATGTTCACCTACGTCTTCGCTTTCTTCCTCAAGAAGAATAATCAGTCCATTATCTTTGAGGTAAGGGGAAACGTCTACGTTGCTCGAGATAAGAGCATCTACGTTGATAGGGTGGAACTTCACCCCAGGAGCTTCGGTGAACGAGAAGAGTCGGGGATCAGCCAGAGACGGAACCTCAATCAGCAACCAAGTTTCATTATATTTCTATTTCATATAGAAAATAATTTCATTTGACATGAATTTAATAAAACACACTGAATAAGACAAGGTATGCTGATCTTTTAAATGAATTTGTCACATTTAAATAAAAATAAAATGTAATCACATTTTCAAATAAGTTATTTAACCCCATATGGCCTAAGCATGTGTAACATTTTCCACCTGAAGTTACCCACCCAAATCTGAAGGCTTCCCATTCACACAACACATACTGTAAGGTAATCATTCTCATGTAAAGTTACAGAATCGCTCAAAATTTAAGGAAAAATCACTTGGAACTCTTTAAAATAATATAAATTGTCCAAAATGTCTCGGAAACCCCAAAAAGAAGGAGCTTTTAGAAATTTTATTTGACATCTGGATTCTAATGTCAGAAACAACATTTTATCCATGTCATAGGGCTGTTCTGGGATTACAACTTTGGCTACTAGGCGGTGTACTTGCACCATGCAAAATTTGGAATGCATCCTTCATTCCAATCTGATGCTACTGCATTGCGAATAAAGGGGGGGTAAGTGGCCTCTCCAAGTGTCCCTTTTACCTCTCCAAATGTCCTTTTACCTCTCCAGAAAAAAAAGCATGTACAGAAACAACTACATTGCACAAAAACATTTATATTTATTATCTGCACTGAATGGCAACATCATGTAATGCATTTTCCTCCAGATTTCTAACCTTACTTGAGTGTCTCATGTTATGCACCTCTCCAAGTGTCCCTTTACCTCTCCAAATGTTCTTTTTGGCCTTCCCAAACAGGAAACAGGAGACCAGAGATGAAATTTTCACTTTTCTTACATTTTTTTCGTGCCATACAGAGCATTGTCTCATTTAACTTTTTGATGTCCAGTTTCATGCCACAGTTGCACTGGGGCACCAAACATAATGCCACACTGAGTGGGAGGTGAGATGGAGGTGAGAAGTGTTGACCCAGTGGGGGTGGGGGAAGAATGCCAGGGTCTTTTAGTTTTCAGATGGCTCCCACATGGCTCATGGCTCCCACACCTCATCTGAGTCAGACTCACTCCTATTACAACACACAAACATTTTGTAAGTGACAATAATAAAAGCAAAGCTTTCACAAAATGCTTCAAAATCCTCATTCTACCAGCTGTACATCCCTGCCCCTACCCCTCCACAGCAGAACTCTTGTTAGCTGTAAAGGACCCTCCCCTTTCCAACACCAGCTGGGTTCATGTCTCAGCATTCCTGAAGTGTTTACACTAGCTCACCAAGGACTCCCCTCCCCCCTTTGCTGTGCTTGAAGAGGGAGAGAGAAGGCTCAACCATCTCAAAACGCAATAGAACTAAATCAATAGAGAAACCAAGAAACTAGAAATCAGAAAAAATACACGTATATGTATAAAAAATATAAACATAAATATGTAGCATACTACAGACATTCTGATACATATTGATGGGTTGAAGACACTTATATTTTTATTTACATTTTATTCATTTGGCAGACGCTTTTATCCAAAGCAACTTACATAGTTTACCGTTCCTTACAATGTTATCCATTTATACAGCTAGATATTTACTGAGGCAATTGTGGGTTAAGTACCTTGCCCAAGGGTACAGCAGCAGTGTCCCCAGTGGGGATCGAACCAGTAACCTTTCGGTTATAAGTCCTGCTCCTTAACCACTATGCTACACTGCTTATCTTATATATTATTGCTTGTATAAGTACAAGGGTCTAGTTCCAAAGACAAGATAGGGTACTTGGATTGTTTATGCCAGCGTTTCTCAAGCCTCTCCTGGAGGACCCCTAGTCCTGCATGTTTTAGATCTCTCCCTGCTCCAACGCAGCTGATTTACATGATCAGCTTGTTATTAGGCAGCTTCAGGAGTATATAAATCAAGTTGATCAGTTGAGCTTGGCTCCAGGAGAGGTTGGAGAAACGCTGGTGTACGGGACGTTTTGCCTTAGTGCTCATGTAAGTCGCTTTGGAGAACAGTGTCAGCTAAAATAATAAATGTAATAAACAAGCATAAGCTTCAAAACAACGTAAATTTGAATACCTGTCTACAGCAAGGTCCTCTCCGTGGAGATAAGTGTCCTCCAGTGAATCAAAGCTATCGCTGCCTTCGGAGTCACGCTGTTTTTCACCTTTTCCAACGCAATTTTTACTTTCTTTGGTATTTCAAAAACCAGTTTTCTTCGCCTAACACGCCGCGTGCTCGCTCACGCGCGCCATTACGCAACCCACTTTGTTGGAGAAGCTTCCTGGGGGTGGTTGTTGTGCCTCGCAATAAATTGCCGTCTGATTGGTCTAGGGTCTTGATCGACCAATTGTTGGAGAGCTTAGAGTCTCAGTACGTTTTGTCACAATCAAGTGAGGCGGTGTATTTTTTTCGATTTTTTTGAAGTTGGGCCTTGTTGTTTACGTCGTTTTCTTTTGTCCTACCCACGTCAGACAAAATAAAGTATTACTAACTGATGGAATTACAGAAATGTATGCATTCGGTGTCACTTTGAAGGGGCCAAAGTACGGTAAAGAGCAGTATAAAGCTTTGGTCTGTGGGTTGAGCGTGCAAGATTACATAGCCATTGAAACGGAGAGTTTAGAGATACGTCTAACTTTGGACCCGCCGGCGTTATCTGGTTAAATAAAAATGAACTAGTCTGCTGGGATTTCTAATACCACTGAACAATCTCAGATAAATGGTGCCATCTGCTGTTGTTAATGTATAATGACATTAAAAAGTCCAGTCATCCCATGCAAGACAACCCCACTTTTCAGTACTTGAAGTAGAAGTAGGTCTTTCATTCAGGCCATTATGGAAAGTCCAAGTGTTTCTTCAACACTATTTAGTGTATTAATTGTAGCAGTAGGTCAAAAGGTGCAGGAGATGTGCCTATTTTAAGTGCTACAAACTGATTGTATCCTAGTAGAAATGCCATTTGGACAATGAACTATGTGTTCATTTCCCAGTTAGGACCTGACGTGTAATGATGTAATGATCTACAAGGAACTGGTGGCAATATCTGATTTTCTTTGTGTGGTCTGTGCCTTGTGATGTCCATTGGAACAAAATGTCATTAACATCTAAGTACACAGACACATGGGTGTTTAAACCTGTTTTTCAGTATAGCACCCCAAAATGGCCAAATTTCACTAAACATGGTGTGTCCCACCCAGGCCTCATGGTAAGCATGTGTAAACGGGTTTTATGCCAATGAATGAGATATGGCCACTCTTCCTTTATGGCGCCTTCACGGGCGAATTTGTGGGTACACCGAGGCCATATTGTTCAACGTGGCAACTATCCTTTAACAACTGTTAAAGACAATGGTCAAAAGAGGTAATACACAAAAGCTCATTGTGCCATAACTCTAGGAGGAGGTGGTTAAATGTGTTTTTGACAAAAGCAAAGATGGATGAAACACAAAATGGCTGACACGGAGAGTTCTCAGTTAGTTCCCAGTTAGGGTCCTTAACTTTGATGAAGCACAAGAAATTTAGTTGAAATATCTGCTTTCGTGCCAGAGTAATGGGGATTTAAATGTTTTCTTGGAACGTACCTGCCAAGTTTCATGATGATAGGTCATAGTTAAGTCAGTTTAAGGGCTGCTGAAATTTGATTGGCTGATGGCGGCCATCTTGCTTGAGCTATTAACTTGTACTTTTAGACTTTATTATGACCTTTGACCAAGAGAAAGCTTGCAAAATTTCAAGTTTGTCAGACTATTGGTTTTAATGGAGTTATGACCATTTGTTTGCTATAGCGCCACCTATGGACGGATTTACACCAAATTTGGTAGGCTTGAGTCTAATGGGCTGTAGTTGAGGGATCTCAAGTTTGGTGATGATTGGACATTGCATTCAGGAGTTATAGCTCATTATATCAATTGAGGCCACGCCCACAAGATTCATTGGTTTACTGTGGCCACGTTTTTTAACGCAGCAACTGTCTTTATACAATATTTAAAGATATTGGTCTGAAGATGCTGTGTACCAAATTTCGTGCAAATGGGACAAACCGTCTAGGAAGAGATAGATTTTAAGGGTTTTATGAGGACGTTAAAATAGCGGAAAATGCAAACGGCGCATGATGTTGGTCCAAGAGGCTTTTTTGTTCATCTGGAGTTTTGATTCTACCCCAAACGGTTCAAGAGTTATAGTCCAAAACGCGTTGTGTCTCGCTACAGTGCCACCATCTGGCCAATCGGAGTAATTTTTTTTACCTGAGTAGTAGGTGACCATAGCAACCTATCTACCAAATTTGGTAGCTCTAGCATCTATAGTTTTTGCTGTGCAAACGCTTTTAGGGCAGGAAAAAAAAAAAATAAAAATCTAAATCAGAACAAACACAACAGGGTTCCAGCACTACGTGCTTGGACCCCTAAAAATAAAAATCAGAACAAACACAATGGGGTTCCAGCACTACAGTGCCTATAGAAAGTCATCATACCCTGTGAAAATCTTACGTTTTTTTTTCACATTACACTCTGGAAAATAAAATAAATGAAGTCTAACTTTTTTGAGCTGTACGTACACATTATAACCCTCATCATCAAAGTAAAAATAACATTTTAAAACATTCTGGAGAATTATTAAAAATTAATTAGTTTGGTAAAGTGATCAGCCCCTTAGTGTATACCATTATAAACTTGCTCAGGTGCAACCAATCAACTTCCAGATCAAACACCAAGCTAATTGCCCCACCTGACATCAATTGTAGTGGTTTTGGTTACTTCAGAATAAAACCAGCTGCTTCTTGAAGATTCCACTACTAGTAGTGCATGGTACTGCAAATAGTTCTCACCATGGTTGGGAAAGTGCTTTCTAAAGGCCTCCGGGATAAAGTCGTAGAAAGGCACAAGTCAGGAGAAGGCTACAAAAAGGTTTCGAAGGCTTTAGCTATCCCTCTGAGTACCGTTCAGAGCATCATTAAGAAGTGGAAAGCGTATGGCACCACCAACACGTTGCTGACATCAGGCCGTCCATCCAAACTGGATGACTGAGCCAGGAGGACATTGATCAGAGAAGCTACCAAGAGGCCAAAGGCAACTTTGAAGGACTTACAAGGCTTTATGGCTGGGACTGGTCAGTCTGTGCATGTGACAACAATCTCACAAGCTTTACACAAAGCTAGCCTGTATGGCAGGGTGGCAAGAAAGAAGCCTTTCCTGAAAAAGTGGCACACTCAGTCTTGTTTGCGCTATGCAAAAACACACCTGGCAGATTCTGATGCCATGTGGCAAAAGGTGCTATGGTCAGATGAGACCAAAATTGACCTTTTTGGACTGAACTCCAAGCGCTATGTTTGGCAAAAAGCAAACACAGCACACCACCCAAAACACACCATACCTACTGTGAAGCATGGTGATGGCAACATTATGTTGTGGGGGTGTTTCTCTTCATCGGAGACTGGGCGATTGGTCAGCATTGAAGGGAAAATGGATGCTGCCAAGTACACCCAAATTCTTGAGGAAAACCTGCGTCCCACTGCTTGACAGCTGAAGATGGGCATGTCATTCACCTTCCAATACGACAACGATCCTAAACATACCGCCAAAAGAACAACACAGTGGCTTAAGGATAGAAAGGTGAATGTCCTTGAGTGGCCAAGTCAGAGCTCTGACTTAAATCCGATAGAAAATCTGTGGATGGACTTGAAGAGAGCACTCCATTGCCGCTCACCACGGAATTTGACTGAATTCGAGCAATTCTGCAAGGAAGAATGGGCAAATATTCCCCAATCTAGGTGTGTAAAGCTAGTACAGACATATCCAAAAAGATTGATGGCTGTAATTACAGCAAAAGGTGGGTCTACAAAGTATTAAATCAGGGGACTGATGACTTTTCCAACCCTGTTATTCTAGTTTTTCAGTTTTTTATTAATTTTCAGAACTGTTGCCTTTTTCTTTCGTTATTTTCATGTTGTAAGGCAAAATTTGTAAATAAAGCTGGAAAAGGTTTTTTTGGAATGGGTTTTGATTTCAGGATGTATGACAAATAAAGTAACTATTTCAAAGGGGTATGATGGCTTTCTATAGGCACTGTACATGCTTGGACCCCTAATAAAAATCAGAACACACACAACAGGGTTCCAGCACTACATGCTTGGACCCCTAAAAATCAGAACAAACACAATAGGGTTCCAGCACTACGCGCTTGGACCCCTAATAATAATAACTAGAGGTTGGAAGCTACCTCAAATGCTTCCAAGCCCCAAAGGTGTACAAAGATACATAACAGTTAAAGTTTTTTTTTTCTGCACAGCATGATTCCATAATTACATTTAAACCTTCAGTGCTTGCTAAACAAATTAAACAGCACAATTCAATGACATGCATTCGTTTAATCACAACTATGCTCTGTTTTAAAATTACACAAATTTAAATGTTGTGTATTAATAATCATCTTGTTGCGATACCAAGTTACATGCAGATTCTGCATGAGGACTGTTGTTACATGACACACAGACTACTTCCCTCCAATACATTTTACCATATTAAATGAGGTACGCTTTGTTTTAAAGTGTAGAGAAGTAGAATATATGTACACAAGCATTTAAAATATAAGCAAGCTATCTGGCAACCTAGCACCGCTTTCATATATTAAACTACACTACAGAAGGCACGCCGGTTAGAGTGAATAAAGCAAAAAGAGTGCAACAACCCGCTTACAATGTCATGAATATCAGGTTAAGTAGACTCTTCACTCTGAACAAGTCGCTCCTTCGGTAATGCACGCGCTCCTTTCTTTAAATACGTTCTTCCATAACAAGCGCGCTTCGGTTTTACAAAAGTAATTCATAAATGTATTCACAGTAGTAGCAAACCAGCAAAGAGCCTTTGATATTAAACTACATTATGAAACATTTTGATTGCAGTGAATAACGGAAGAACCTTTAGAAACATAACATGTTTGGCCTTTTTAAAACGATACTGGCAAGGTGACGTTCACAATGTTCTAATATAGCGTTTCTGCTTTTTCCAACGATAAACAGATTTTAACAAAAGATCGGATGTAGCTGAATTAAGGGTATTTAATGTCAGTGATGAACGGAATCTAGCTTGCTACTCAACAATGTTTTAATGTACAGATACACCCCGCATTATTTTATAGCGACAGTCATAACAAGATTCGTTCAAACAGACCTTTAAATGATGCATAAACTAGCATGCTACCTAGCTAGCAACCACTGAGTTCAAAATATTCTAATCTAGCGTTTCTGCTTTTTCAAACGATAAACAGAATTTAACAAAAGATCGGATGTAGCTGAATTAAGGGTATTTAATGTCAGTGATAAACGGAATCTAGCTTGAGCATCATCTAGGTTTTCATTAACAGATACAACACGCATTATTTTATAGTGACAGTCATAACAAGATTCGTTCAAACAGACCTAAACAAGCGCACTTTGGTTTTAAAAAAACTAGCTACGTAGCAACCTAGCTTGCACAGCTTATATTGAAAAGAACGTAATCATTCGTAAAGTTAGCTAGCCAGCTAAGTTTGAGATGTAAATTCTATGTACACACGAATGTAAAATATTAGCCAGCTGGCGATGTCAAAACACTGCACGATGAGTATTGAACAATGAAATCGTTCGTAAAGTGCAGGCACATTAACCTAGCTAGCTCGCTAGATGGGCACAGAATGGTAATACAATAATAAGATGATTGCAGACACAAAGATGACAACATATTCACCGTCCTACCAAGATACAGCAGCTTCCTGGCTACCGCAGAGACGCTACGCGATATTAAGAATCACAACGTGTATTGAGGAGAAGAATGTAATCGTTTGTAAAGTGCATGGACATTAACTTCATAAGTACTCTTACCGTTGTGGAGTTATAGCCGTGGGAAAAATCAGTTTTTATGTTTTTAGGGTACAGGTGGGCTTTTGATCCAAATAACGTCCTAATTGTAGCAGATATCCATAAACCCCGTGCAATTTGATTAAAAGACCCCTTGGGCTATGTCCAGGACCAGATTTCGCATTCCCTAGACTTACGACCAAGGAGGCTTATGGCATAGAAAAACACCTTAAAAAATGAGGTTTTTTTGTAAATATCGGGGTGGCATAGAAAACCCAAAAGTTTCCATGCACAAGTTCATGTCATAACACACATGCATACCAATTTTGGTGTAAATCGGACTTATATTTCTATACGTTTGTCCTGGGAGAAAAACAGAAGGAAAAAAAAAAAAACTAGAGGTCGCAAGCTACCTCAAATGCTTCCAAGACCCAAAGGTGTAAAAAGATACATAACAATTAAACAGTTTTTTTCTGCACAGCATGATTCCATAATTACATTAACACCAAACACCATTTAATTTCAGTGATGAACCGAATCTAGCTTGCTACTCAACTACGTTTTAATTTACATATACAACGTGCATTATTTGAAAGTAACAGTCATAACAAGATTCGTTTGACCAGACGTAAACAAGCGTGCTTCGGTTTTACAAAAGTAATTGATAAATGTATTTGTAGCGAAGGGCAATAGCAGTCACCCCAGCCAGCCTCGAAACCGGGTCTACGGGGTAACAAACACGCGACTTTGAGCGCGACGCCAAAGAGCCAGGCTCGTTGTTAGGGCAGTCAGAGCGCATACTCAACCGTAGTGACGGCACTCTGTCACAGTACAAATACGTTTTCATGTACAGATACAACACGCATTATTTTATGGTGACAGTCATTACAAGATTCGTTCAAACAGACCTTTAAACGATGCGTAAACTAGCATGCTACCTAGCAACCATTCGCTTCAAAATGTTATAATCTAGCGTTTCGCTTTTTCCGACGGTAAACACAATTTAACAAAAGTTCGGCTGCAGCTGAGTCAGGGGTATTTCATTTCAGTGATGAACCGAATCTAGCGTGCTACGTTTTAATTTACAGATACAACAAGAATTATTTGAAAGTAACAGTCATAACAAGATTGGTTCGAACAGACGTAAACAAGCACGCTTGGGTTTTACAAAATGAATTTATAAATGTATTTGTCGCGAAGGGCGAGAGGTATCACTCCAGCCAGCCTCGAACCCGGGTATTCGGGGTAACAAACATGCGACTTTGACCGCGACGCCGAAGAGCCAAGCTCATTAGTATGGCAGTCAGAGCGCATACTCAACCGGAGTGTGAGCACTCCGTCACAGTATTCACAATATTAGCAAACCAGCAAACAGCATTTGATATTAAACTACATCATGAAACATTTTCATTGCAGTGAATAACACAAGAAACTTTGGAAACATACTATCTTGCTTAAGCGTATTTAATTCAACCGTACTGGCAAGTTATACGGTGAAAATCAAAACGTTCTAATGTAGCGTTTCTGCTTTTTCCAATGATAAACACAATTTAACAAAAGATCGGCTGCAGCTGAGTTAAGGGTATTTAATTTCACGGAATCTAGCTTCCTACTCAACGACGTTTGAATGTACTGATACAACACGCATTATTTTATAGTGACAGTCATAACAAGATTCGTTCAAACAGACCTAAACAAACACGCTGTGGTTTTACAAAATTAGCTAGGTAGCAACCTAGCTTCCACACCTTATACTGAATAATATAAATATATTAAAACGCCACATGACGAGTATTGTAAAGAACAACGTAATCGTTCATAAAGTACATGGACATTCACTTACCTAGCTCGCTAGATGAGATTTCGTTCATTTCACCATCCTAACAAGATACAGTAGTTAGAATGCAATCGTTTATACATTAGTTAGCTAGCAAGGTAGTGCAATGAGTCAGCAAAAACGCTACGTGAGTATTGAAAAGAACAATGAAATTGTTCGTAAAGTGCAGGCACATTAACTTAGCTAGCTCGCTAGATGGGCACAGAATGGTAATACAATAATGAGATGATTGCAGACACAAAGATGACAACATATTCACCGTCCTACCAAGATACACTAGTTAGCGAGCTAGTTAGCTCAGTTGCTATGCGATGATGTTAACAGACCAGGTTGTTACGATGGCGCCCACCGAGGCAGACGTCTCTGCGTTATCCTCCCGGCACCAGCGCTATTTATTATTTATTTTAACTTTAATATTTATCTTAAACGCACAGTTCACTTATGCAAGAGTGAAATATAGCAGAGAGGCACTACTGGACATCGGCAAAGTTCACCACGAACTTAGCTTCAGTCTTTCGGACTTTGACTTTCTTCTGCGTTCTGACTCCAATCGCTACAACCGGCAAGGCCCAGCAACACTGGCCTCGAGTGAACAGCGCAGCCAAAGGACAGAGCGGCCGAGACGGAAGCGCGGCAAGAGAGGTGGGCTACATGCCAGGCTAAAGGCTAGAGCTACGCGACTGCCGCTACCTAGCCTACTTCTAGCCAATGTTCGCTCCCTTGAGAACAAGCTGGACGAGCTGCGAGCCAGGATTACAGCTCAGCGTGAGATAAGAGAATGCTGTGCTCTCATCCTCACGGAGACATGGCTCTCGAGCAGCACCCCAGACTCGGCGATTCAGCTAACAACACACTCCGCCTACCGCGGGGACCGGACAGCGGCGTCTGGAAAGAACAGAGGCGGTGGTGTCTGTGTCTATGTCAACAACAGGTGGTGTACGGATGTGCAGACTGTCGGAAAACACTGCTCAACCGACATAGAGCTGCTGATGGTGAAGTGTAGACCCTTTTACCTGCCGAGGGAGTTCAGCGCAGTGTTCATTCTGGCTGTTTACATTCCGCCAAGGGCGAACTCCGCTATGGCATTGGGGCTGCTGCATGACGCGATCAGCAAACAAGAAACTGCACACCCCGACGCTGTGTTCATCGTAGCAGGCGATTTCAATCACTGCAACCTACGGACTGTCCTCCCCAAGTACCACCAGCACATCAGCTTTCCGACGAGGGAGAGCAACATTCTAGACCATGTTTACAGCAACGTGAGGGCGCCTACAAGGCCGCACCTCGGCCGCACTCGGACAGTCCGACCACATCTCCGTATTCCTCTACCCATCATACCGACAACAACTCAAGCAAGCTCCACCAGTAAGTAAAACTGTTAAAGTGTGGACTGAGGAAACACATCTGATGCTTCAGGACTGCTTTGATAGTACAAACTGGGACGTGTTTAAAACTGCTGCTCTGAGAGAGGACTGTACTGTTGATTTAGAGGACTATGCCTCAGGGGTAACTGGCTATATCAGCACCTGCATTGAGAACATTGTCCCCACAAAAAGATGCAGTAACTACCCCAACCAGAAACCCTGGATAAACGGGAAGTCCGATCCATGCTACGTGCCCGCTCCCGCCGCATTTGTCTCAGGCAACTCTGAGGAGTACAAAAGGGCCAGATACGACCTGCGTAAGTCTATCAGAGAAGCCAAGGGACAATACAGACGGAAGCTGGAGGGATATTACACCACCGCTGACTCCCGGCGCATGTGGCAAGGCCTGCAGTGGATCACGGACTACCAGCAGAGGAGTAGGGGGTCACAAACAGCCACGCCACGCTGCCAGATGAGCTGAATGAGTTCTACGCCGCTTTGAGGCCCTCAACACCGACCACCAACAGAGAGAGGCCATGGCCATGGAGAGCACACAGAACACATCACTCACTGTGTCAGCGGCAGACGTGCGTAAGGCTCTGAGGAGGATAAACCCTCGGAAGGCAGCTGGACCAGATAACATCCCGGGGCGTGCACTCAAGGTCTGCTCAGCAGAGCTGGCTGATGTGCTTGCAGACATATTCAGTCTGTCCCTTGAGCAAGCACGTGTGCCCTCCTGCTTCAAGTCCACCACCATTGTGCCCTCCCAAAGAAAAGCACCGTGACCTGCCTGAATGACTATCGCCCTGTGGCACTCACTCCCATTGTGATGAAGTGTTTCGAAAGGATAGTCATGGCTCACATTCAGGAAACCATCCCGGACACCTCAGACCCTCTGCAGTTTGCTTACCGACGGAACCGGTCCACTGACGACGCAATCAACACTGCAATTCACTCAGCCCTCACACATCTAGAGGGCAAGGACGCGTATGTTAGAATGCTGTTTATCGACTACAGCTCAGCATTCAATACGGTCGTCCCTCATAAACTCTCTCAAAAGCTCCTCACCCTCGGACTGGCACCCACCCTCTGTAACTGGGTGCTGAACTTTCTAACAGACAGACCCCAGTCAGTCAGAGTTGGCAGCCGCACATCCAGCACAAGAACTGTGAGCACAGGGACCCCCCAGGGCTGTGTGCTGAGCCCCCTGCTGTACACGCTCTTCACGCACGACTGTGTGGCCTCCCAGAATTATACCAGCATCATCAAGTTCGCTGATGACACAACAGTCATTGGACTGATCACTGGTGGGGATGAGACGGCGTACAGGAAGGAGGTGGCAGATCTGGTGGCCTGGTGTCAGGACAACAATCTCTACCTTAACGCGGACAAGACCAAGGAAATGATTGTTGATCCAAGGAAGAGGGGGGAGCTGCACACACCACTGCAAATTGGGGAGACCGAGGTGGAGAGGGTGAAAACCTTCAAATTCCTCGGTGTACACATCAGTGAGGATCTCACCTGGTCTCACAACACCCAGCACACCATCAGGAAGTCCCAGCAACGACTGTACTTTCTAAGAAGGCTGAGGAAATTTGGGATGTCAACCAAAATTCTCAGCAACTTCTACAGGAGTACGATCGAGACTGTCCTTACCAGCTCCATCACTGTTTGGTATGGAAACTGTACTGCTCAGGACAGGAAGGCTCTCCAACGTGTGATTAAAACAGCAGAGTCCATTTCAGGAGCAGCCTTCCCCCCATTGCAGGACACATACCACACCAGGGTCATCAGGAGGGCCCACAACATCATCAGGGACAGTTCACACCCCCAGCACAGCCTCTTCGCACTTCTACCCTCAGGCAAGCGCTATAGAAGTATGAAGTCCAGGACATCCAGACTAACAAACAGTTTCTATCCACAGGCAATCAGGCTCGTGAATAGCCGTCGTCTGACACCTGGTCCCTCTCAACCTCTTTGAACCAGGAGTTACTGACTGATACACACATACCTCAAGGAACACCACTCAACTCCTCACACACTACACAACTGTTATTGCTGCTACCCCCCCACCAATGACCATTGACACCCTACAACAATGCACAAGTGCACTTTATGACTGCTGCTCTCTGCCCTTTGCACACACTGCACATGGACCGCAACATTGCGCACTACAGTTCTACCTCATTCTACAGTTCTACCTCATTCTTCTTCTCATGTTTCTCCAGTGTTTTATTAGATTTCTTCTTTTTGTTCAGATTTACTTATTTTGTTCAGACTTATTTATTTTGGTAACGAAGGATTAGCAGAGTAAGAATTTCATTGTACGGTGTAACTGAGTGTTCTGCTGTGCACATGACAATAAAACTCTTGAATCTTAAGAATCACAACGTGTATTGAGGAGAAGAGTTTAATTGTTCGTAAAGTGCATGGAGATTAACTTAGCTAGCTCCCTAGATGAGCTTTCGTTCATTTCACCGTCATACCAAGATGCAGTAGTTAGAAGAATGTAATCGTTTATACAGTAGTTAGTTAGCAACGCAGCGCAATGACTCGCTACGCTTTGAAAGACTTTCAATGTGTATTGAGGAGATGAATGTAATCGTCTGGAAAGTGCATGGACGTTAACTTCATAAGTACTTTTCTCAGTTGAAGACCGAACTTCTGATTCGAAGCGTAGATTCTAAACCTAACTTTTATGCGGTGCCTGTGTGCGTGAGCCGCCATGACTGCCAAGTCTTGTGAGTTTCCTTTTCAGAGCACAGCAGCGCCCCTCTCGTGGAAGACTGCAGTACTGCAAGTATCGCCATAGACTCCCATTCTATTTTGAGATCATATTTTATAGAATTTTTTATAGAGGGGGGCTTCGCCCCCCACATCTGCAAACTTTATGAGTTTAAAGTTTCCATGCACAAGTTCATGTCATAACACACATGCATACCAAATTTGGTGTTAATCGGAGTTATATTTCTATACGTTTGGCCTTCCAGAAAAACAGAAGGAAAAAAAAAACGAAGAAAAAAAAAAACAGAACAAAAACAATATGCGCCCCAGCCCTGTGGGCTTGGAAGCATAAAAATCAGAACAAACACAATAGGGTTCCAGCACTACATGCTTGGACCCCTAAATATAGCCGCAAGCATTGATTACGGGGTCCAAGCACATCAGCCGAAAATTGAATCGGTGATGGCTGCCATTGCTTCTGAGTCATCAACTTGTCCTTGAAGACTTTATTAGGACCATTGACCAATGTGCATTATACAAAATTTTAACTTTATTAGAGAATTGGTTTAGGAGATAAGGCGATTTCTTTGCTATTGTGCCACCCATTCATGGATTTACACCAAACTTAATCACCTTAAGTCTATTGTCCTATAGATATCAGTTCTCATGTAAATGTGACAGATAATGTTAAATAGGTCAGTTTTTTGCCGTTGTGAAATACATGTATTATATGCAAGAATGTTTGCCAAGAACCCAAATGATTTTTGCCATCTCAGGTCAGTGAAAGTTGACCTAACTCTAGGTATCTGGGTCAATGAGTGTTGATCTGGGTGTAGCCGTCGAGAATGTAGCACCACCATTGTGACAGTTGGAGACATTCTCATACAGATTGCTTTTTGACACATCTAAAACAATCCTGCAAAGTTTCATGATGATAGGTCATAATAAAGTCAGGTTAAGGGCTCCTGAAATTTGATTTGACATTTGACATTGTCACACACTCTTACACTCACACCTATGGGCCTAATAGCATGTTAATTGACATTACCTGAATGTGTTTGGACTGTTGTAGAGAATCAGAATACTCTGAGAATACCCACATGAACAGAAGTACAAGATACAAACTGAACGCAGATGCACCCCGAACTTGAAACCTCCATATTGTTAGGCAGCAGTGCTACCCATTTGCACCACCGTTCTGCCCCCCACTACATATATGTCAAGCTTAAACATAAGCAGTGGCATAAAATGCAGTGTGTCTTCTTGGGACGTCACAATAAGAAGTGCCAACGCTGTTGGAGGAGTGCCATTTTTGGGTATTTCAAAAAATCCAAAATTGTGGGGAAAAATGACACCATATTAGCTGAATATAATACCATGTCCCTTATTAGAAAAGGACCCCCCATTTTCAAAACCTTTTTTTGGTAACAGACTTTTTGAAGATCAAATCTTGATTTTTATAGAAAATAATTTAATTTGACATGAATTTAATAAAACACACTGAATAAAACAAGGTATGCTGATGTAACATGTAATCACATTTTCAAATGAATAAGTTATTCAAATAAAAATAAAAATAAACTCTTTTTTATTCCTTGGCTTTTAACTCAGTATGAGAGTTGCTTTTGCTTCCTCTTTCATTTTATTGCTATGGTCTTATTGCTTTTACATTTACATTTAGGTCATTTGGCAGACGCTTTTATCCAAAGCGACTTACAAGTGAGGAACAGCAAGCAAGCTACAGTAGTGTAGAAGACCTTAGCATACGCTTTAAGTGCAACCTAAAACAACTAAACTCAACTAAGTAAGTCAAGGTAGAAAACAAAGGCAAACAAGGTGAAAGGTGAAAACAAACAAATAGTTACAGGAGAAAAAAGTGCGAGGCAAAAAGCGCGCAGAGATGGAATTGTGTTGGAGTTGTAAGAAAGGTTTAGGAGAGGAGGTGCTTTCGGAAGAGCTGGGTCTTCAAGAGGTTCTTGAAGATAGAGAGGGACGCCCCTGCTCTTACGGCACAAGGTAGCTCATTCCACCAGCGGGGAACTACATGTGAGAAGAGTCTGGACTGAGATTGCCTTGTGTGATTGTGTGTAGGGATGGCAATGCTAGCCGACGTTCCTGGGAGGAACGTAACGGCCGAGAAGGAGCGTAAGCCTGTATGATTGAGCACAGATATGTCGGAGCAGACCCAGAGGTCACTGTGTAGGCAAGCATGAGAGACTTGAATTTGATACAGGCAGCCACGGGTAGCCAGTGGAGCTCAATGAGCAAGGGGGTGACATGGGCCCTGTTGGGCTGATCGAAAACCAGACGCGCCGCCGTGTTCTGAACCATTTGTAGTGGTTTCACTGCACACGCTGGGGGGCCAGCTAGGAGGGCATTGCAATAGTCGAGGCGGGAGATAACCAAGGCCTGTACCAGAAGCTGGGTAGCATATTGAGTCAGGTAGGAACGGAATTAGCGAATATTGTAAAGTGCAAAGCGGCACGACCGAGAGACTGAGGCAACATGGTCAGAGAAGGATAATTGGTCATCAATCATGACGCCTAGGTTTCTTGCAACCTTAGAAGGTTTGAGAGTATTTGAGGCAAGCTTTAAATTGATGCTGTGATGTATGGATGGCTTGGCTGGGATGACCAAGAGTTCAGTCTTAGAGAGGTTTAGCTGAAGGTGGCGAGCCTTCATCCATAGGGATATGTCTGCAAGACAATCCGTGGTCCGTGCAGAGATTGTGGGGTCATCAGACGGGAACGACAGATATAGCTGGGTATCGTCTGCGTAGCAGTGATACGAGAAACCATGCGAGCGGATAATCGGGCCCAGAGAGGTAGTATATATTGAAAAGAGGAGGGGCCCTAGCACTGAGCCTTGGGGTACCCCTGTAGGGAGGCGATGGAATGAGGACGTCTGTCCTTGCCATAACACGTTAAACGAGCGCCCAGTGAGGTAGGATTCAAACCAAGACAGTGCTTTGCCCGAGATGCCCGTTTCTGACAGTACTGATAGCAGAATGTTGTGGATGACCGTATCAAAGGCAGCTGATGGGTCAAGTAGGATGAGGACCGAGGACTGAGCCGCAGCTCTAGCTGCTCTTAGTGCTTCTGTCACCGACAACAGAGCTGTTTCAGTGGAGTGACCACTTTTGAAACTGGATTGGTTTGGGCCAAGGAGGTCATTCCTAGAGAGGAATTCTGAGACTTCTGTTTAAATACCGCCCTTTTAATGACCTTGGATAGAAATGGAAGTAACGAGGTCCTCCAGGACCTCATCCTGCCCTACGCACCCGCTCGTCAACTCCGCTCTGCTACATCCGGACGCCTCGCTCCACCCACCAATAGTACGAAAGGCCCACGCTCCTCACAACGACGCTTCTCCATCATCGCCCCCCAGTGGTGGAATGAACTCCCCACCCCCCTAAGAACAACTCCATCAATCCAACCCTTCAGACGTGCGCTGAAGACACACCTCTTCAGACTCTACCTGGACTGATACCTCCCTCTTCGACCTTGTAACTTTGATGTTGTGAATCTGACTCCTGCCTTGTACTTGTTGCTCACTTGTCTAGGTAGTATAGCGGTACTCCATTTTTCTTTCTGTAATTGTATTTGAGATGCAATCCTAGTGCAGATTAGTTGGCTCGCGTCACTGACCTTGCGCTCAGCTTCAGCACTATTTGCATTATATGACCTTTACACATCTTGCTCTTGTGCCTGTTGTTTGCTCACTATTTGCACTTTTGTACGTCGCTTTGGATAAAAGCGTCTGCCAAATAAATAAATGTAAATGTAACGAGACCGGTCGATAATTTTCAACATGAGCAGGGTTGAGAGAAGGCTTTTTGAGTAGAGGTGTTACTCTAGCCTGTTTGAAAAGAGTTGGGAACGCTCAGGAGGCAAGTGAAGCATTTATCACGTGGGTGAATGCTGCCACGATTGTGGGAGAGATGGACTGGAGGAGTTTGGTAGGGATAGGGTCTAATGCGCATTAGTAGTAGGATGGCTACAAGTCAGGAGTTTAGATACCTCGCTCTCAGTGAGAGGGGTGAACGAAGAGAGTGATGCGACATTGACCAAGGGAGGCAGAGGAGATGTGGTAGGACTGCCACGCACATATGAAGTGCTGTTGCCTGGGGATGTAGTAGGACTGCTACATGAAGGCTTTGAGTGTGTTACGCCAGTTTCTGGGGAGGACAGAGGAGGACATGTAGTAGGACTGCTACATTTTGGATTGTTTGAATGTACTGTGCCCTTGACCGGGGGAGACTGATCATCTCTGAGAGGCTCGGAGAATTGCCTGCTTATGGCTGCCACCTTTTCAATAAAAAAGGAAGCAAAGTCGTTTGCTGACAGGGTTGTGTCAGGTGGAGGTGGGGGCGGACATAGAAGTGTTTTGAAGGTGGAAAACAGTTTCCGAGAGTCAGTGGTATTGCTTATTTTGTCATTGTAGTAAGCTGTTTTGGCAGCAGAGATGTTGGTTGATTGTTTATTTGTTAGCTTTTGTCTAATTATTTATTTATTACTTTCTGTACAGCACTTTGGTCAACTGCTGTTGTTTTTAAATGTGCTTTATAAATAAACTTGATTTGATTTTGATTTGATAAACTACTCTGCTGGGATGTCCTTAAGAAAGCTCACCTGTGTTCTAGGATACTGGTGGACTTTTACCGCTGTACCATTGAGAGCATACTCACCAATTGCATCTCAGTGTGGTACGGCAACTGCTCTGCATCAGATCGCAAAGCACTACAGCGGGTGGTGAAAACTGCCCAACGGATCACCGGCACCCAATTGCCCACCATTGAGAACATTTACAATAAACGCTGCCTGGGCAGGGCAAAAAGCATCATCAAGGATGCATCCCACCCTAACCAGGGACTTTTTACTCTCCTTCCATCAGGCAGGCGTTACAGGAGCCTCCGCTCCCGCACCAGCAGGCTCAGGAGGAGTTTCTTCCCCGAGGCTGTGACCCTGCTGAACTCCACACCACAGCACTAAGCATCGTTGCACTAATTGACTGCACTGTCTCTGTACTTTTACTGTCATATCTGCCCTGCTGTACATACAACCATCTGTAAATATCTGTCAATACTGTACATACAACCCTTATATATACTCTCCCCTTTCCAACCCTGTCCATTTCACCCCCCTATGTACAGCACATTAATATATTATACATATTTATTATCTGTTAACACTGTACATACTGTAAAATATAACATTTCCTATACTGGAGTAATTACTCAACTGCACTTTCTGTAAATAATACTTGTTTTTGCACTTCTGGTTAGATGCTAACTGCATTTCATTGGCTTTGTGCCTGTACTCTGCACAATGACAATAAAGTTGAATCTAATCTAATCTAATCTAATGTGCGATACCACTGAACAATCTCAGATAAATGGCGCCATCTGCTGTTGTTAATGTGTAAGGACATTAAAAAGTCTAGTCATCCCATGCAAGACAACCCCACTTTTCAGTCCTGAAGTAGAATTAAAAAACCCTGTCTTTCGTTCAGGCCAATATGGAAAGTCCAAGTGTGTCTTCAACACTATTTAGTGTATTAATTGTGGCAGTAGGGTAAAAGGTGCAGGAGTGGTACAAACCGATTGTGTCTTAGCAGCCATGCCATTTGGACATTGAACTATGTGTTCATTTCCCAGTTAGGACGTCACGTGTAATGATGTAATGATCTACAAGAAATTGGTGGCAATATCTGCTTTGTGTGGGCTGTGCCTTGTGATGTCCCTTGGAGCAAAATGTCCTTAACATCTAAGTACACAGACACATAGGTATTTAAGCCTGTTTTTCAGTATAGCACCCCAAAATGGCCAAATTTCACTAAACTTGGTCTGTTCCACCCAGGCCTCATGGTAAGCATGTCTAAATGAGTTTTATGCCAATGAACAAAAGCATTGCAGAGATATGGCCACTCTTCCTTTATGGCGCCTTCACGGGCGAATTTGTGGGTACACTGAGGCCATATTGTTCAACCTGGCAACTATCCTTTAACAACTCTTAAAGACAATGATCCAAAGACGTAATACACAAAACCCCATTGTGCCAAGCTCTAGGAGGAGATGGTTAAATGTGTTTTTGACAAAATCAGAGATGGATGAAACACAAAATGGCTGACGCGGAGGTTTCATAAGTTCCCAGTTAGGGTCCTTAACTGTGATTAAGCACAAGAAATTTAGTTGAAATATCTGCTTTCGTGCCAGAGTAATGGGGATTTAAATGTTTTCAAGGAAGGTACCTGCCAAGTTTCATGATGATAGGTCATAGTTAAGTCAGTTTAAGGGCTGCTGAAATTTGATCGGCTGATGGCGGCCATCTTGTTTGAGCTATCAACTTGTCCTTATAGACTTTATTAGGACCTTTGACCAAGACACAGAATGCAAAATTTGAACTTGATCGGGCAAGTGCTTTAGGAGTTATGACCATTTGTTTGCTATAGCGCCACCTATGGATGGATTTACACCAAATTTAGTAGACTTGACTCATAATGGCACATAGATGATGGATCTCAAGTTTGGTGATGATTGGACATTGCATTCAGGAGTTACAGCTCATTATATCAACAGAGGCCACACCCACCAATTTCATTGGCTTACTGCGGCCACATCTTTTAACGTAGCAACTTTCTTTAAGCAATGTTTTAAGATCTTGGTCTGAAGATGCTGTGTACCAAGTTTCGTGCAAATGGGACAAACCGTCCAGGAGGAGATAGATTTTAAAGGTTTTACAAAAAATTCAAAATGGTGCATCATTTTGGTCCCAGAGGCTTTTTTGTTCATCTGGAGCCAGGGAATCAGGGGGAAAAAGAATTTTGATTCTACCCCAAACGGTTCAAGAGTTATAGCCCAAAACGCGTTGTGTCTCGCTATAGCGCCACCATCTGGCCAATCGGGGTAATTTTTTTTCCCTGAGTAGTGGGTGACCATAGAAACCTATCTACCAAATTTGGTAGCTCTAGCCTCTATAGTTTTTGCTGTGCAAACACTTTTAGTGCAGAAAAAAAAAAAAATCAGAACAAACACAATAGGGTTCCAGCACTACGTGCTTGGACCCCTAATAATAATAACAAAAATAATAAAAATCAGAACAAACACAATAGGGTTCCAGCACTACGTGCTTGGACCCCTAAAAATAGTAAAAATCAAAACAAACACAATGGGGTTCCAGCACTACATGCTTGGACCCCTAGTAATAATAACAAAAATAATAAAAATCAGAACAAACACAATAGGGTTCCAGCACTACGTGCTTGGACCCCTAATAATAATAATAAAAATCAGAACAAACACAGTAGGGTTCCAGCACTACGTGCTTGGACCCCTTATAATAATAATAAAGATCAGAACAAACACAATAGGGTTCCAGCACTACGCATTTGGACCCCTAATAAAAATAATAAAAATCTGAACAAACACAATAGGGTTCCAGCACTACACGCTTGGACCCCTTAAAATAATAAAAATCTGAACAAACACAATAGGGTTCCAGCACTACGTGCTTGAACCCCTAATGATTACATGATTATAGAAAGGTACGGGGAAAGGTTAAGATATTTTACCGGGCTCCATCAATATCACAATAGAAATGTATTGTTAAATGTACTGAGACGCTCTTATCCAAAGGTCCAGAGACATACAAGATCTAAGACAAAATGTAAACGTAACCTGCCCCGCTCCATAGCCTTTATATATTTTTTTTATGGAGTTGTTTTCTTTCTCAGCAATCTGCTCAACCAGCAGTGCTGCCTGATTATATTTATGTATTTCAGCTGCTGTAGCACCCAACATAGAACCTCTCACGATGGTTGTGGTCTTATGGCCTTCTAACAGCCACTTCCGCAGAAGCCATCATTCCACAGAGCACCATCTGTCTGCATCTATTTGTGCCAGATGCAGACACCTGGTTCTCAAACATTTTAAAAACACTGTGCATCTGTGGTCTAGCGCATACCATGTAATATACGAGGAGTAAATGTCCAAAATATAAATACTATTCATTAACAAAAACTGCTTTAGCTTTCAAATTAATGCTGGCAAAAGCCACAAGTAGACGGGAAATTCATGAAATTACCTCTGCATTAAAGTTGACCGATGCACATTGGGTTACTTCACACAACATGTACTCACCACTGGGCAGATTGAGATAGTTTGAGTCTTCTCCAAACGGCAATATATATAGTCCTCAGTTGAATAAAGGAAATGACCATGTAATTACTTGGTTAATGCTGTTAAATCCAATGGGGGAATAAAGTCAACATTTCAGCCATTTTAATAAAATCTACAGCCCCTACCATTATTCAGTTAGGAAAGGCCACTACTACTATTCATGGGACAGAGCATTTATAATGTTGAGTAAACTGTAGAGTAAATTGTTGGTGTTTGAGAGCAAAGGTTGCACTGATGAAAATGCTAACATATTTATGTTGCTTTCGCTATGACTGCTGCAGATTTTTGCATCTGTGGTTGCAATTTGGTGCTTGTCATGGTCAGAGTTCATGTGTAAATTCTCAGCAGAAATTGCGATGAAATGACTGAGATATTTGATGTTGAATTTTGCCAGTTTTCATTGATAGCTGGGGCAAAATTAAACTATAGCATGACTCCTGTTGCACTACAATACAACACCTGTGGCCAGTTACGCTGCTACTTAGCTGAGTTCAGTTCCGCTGTCAAGAATTTCTCATTCTTTTTCCTTTGTCTTTGCACTTTTATATTTAGTTTAGCGGTGGACTTGCAAAACGTCAAGGCTTAAGAAAAGAAAAAGCAGGAGTGGATTGTATTACTGTAATTAGCCAGCTCAGTTAGAAAGTGCGAGTAAGCCAATCCATTGTGCTGTATTCGCATCTAGCTAGTCGCTGTAAATTGACAAGGCAATCTTGTTTACACTTGTAGTCAAGGATGGTTACTCTGTGTCAGCCAGCTAGCTTGGTATCTAAATTGTAGTTATACAGGAGACATATTAGAGTATTAGAACAGCTGCACTGTAAGCAAAGCCATACTACAATATAAGATGAGCTACCAAGCGAGCAGCATGTATGGAACAATCAGCAAGCGAATAGAGCCATTGCTGACTATTTAGCTAGCAAGCACTGTCTAACTCAGGGGTGGGCAATTCCGGTCCTGGAGGGCCAGTGTCCTGCTGGTTTTTGTTTTCTCTTAGTTACCTGTTGATTTTCACCTTGAAAACAGGTGTGCTTGCTCTTCAGCCAATCAGAGATTGTATTTAGTTGGTCAACAAGAAAAACAGCAGGACCATGGCCCTCCAGGACTGGAGTTGCCCACCCCTGGTCTAACTGAATACCAGTAGCCAGTTATTTTAAGTTAAATTCTGCATTGTGAAGTTATCCTACTACTTAATTCAAACTTAGCTATGTTCAGCCTTTGGGCTAACTAATTTGCAGGTAGTTTGTGGCCGAAGCGTCCAATATGTTATACTAGCAAAGGTGGTGTCTAGTTAAAACTTTAGTACTATGTGATTCAGCAGTCAGCCAAGAGGTCACTGTAGGTCTCAAATGGTGGTCGGCATCTGGTGGTGCTCCGTAAGCAATCTGGTAGTATGCGTAGATTTAGGCCCTGCCATGTGCTGATGTTTAATCGTCTAATACATCACTGAGGACAACGGAAAGGCATGTAATACCAGGAAGTAACATATTTATTTATGACATTCTCCAACTCAGGACTTCTTCAAAGTGCCTTAAAGAATATCTCTTAAGCCATAAACCTTGCAAGGTATGATATAAGGAAGCGCTTTGTGAACAAGAAATTACCAGATCATTGATCAGCAAATCTACACGGCAAACTTATTATCCAACAAACTTGTTATCCTCAAAAAGGATTCACTAAAATGGACGCAACCTTCACACCCTGGGCTTCAAAAAGCTTTTCACGGCCGCATCCAGAGTTCCACACATGACTGGACGTATTCTGCACCAAGAGAGGTTGTCGGCGGAAGGTTTCATAAGTACTGGATATAAATTTTATTTTGCCAATGATGCCAGACTGATCATGTCTCTATACAAACTTGGTGGAGGAGGGTGAGGAGTACAGTGCCAACACTCGCAGTACATTGTCATGAATGTGATTTGGAGAAATTTAAACTTGATTTTGAAAGTCTTGCACAGACTAATATTGACTAATATTGACCAAGTGGCAGAGCAAAGGGCCCAGCCATTGGAGCAGTAGGGTTATTATTGTCCCGGTAGGAAAAACAGACAGTATGGTGAGCTTCAGGCAATTGCGTATAGTCTTTTTATATGTTGACAAAATCTTTTTTGATTATCAACAACGTAGAGCTTAATTTTGTAGGCTTAAGCATCTAGACCCACTGTTTCAGTGAGGATTTTTTAAAATTATTATTTTTTAATTCTTTCATTCTTATCTCCCCCCCAGACTGCTCTCTCTCCATCCACTTCATCCCATCCCACCACTGGAATGTGGTTATATTGTATGTAGGCGTGTTTACTTGTGCACCCTTTTAAAAGCCCACCACCAAGCCAAGACTTCAGTGTGCTTTCAGATGCTGCACAGACATGGCTTACTTTTTAAAATGCCTGAGAATGGACAAGTATGGTCCACTAATCTGGTCACTGCTGCCTCAGGGTCAGAATGCCCTAGACCCCTTACTAGATGAGCAGTCTGCAGAGGAGGGTGCTGAAGAGGCAGGTATGCTATGCTGTTTGTGGTCAGACTTGCTTGCGCCACTGAACACTGAGGCGACCAAGATCAAGGCTGGGGCCTTGGATGAAGTAGACGGCTGCCTCACAACACCCATCATTCGCACTCTAAAACTGATCCTGGCTGTGCCATCGGTCATCCAAGCCAGCTAAGATGCAGTTGTCTGTTCAATGAGGATGCCGTCTACTTCGACACCAGCTTTGTCAAAAGGTTTATTGGCCTTGTCTGAAACACCTCATTGCCAAGGCCTTTAAGACCAGGCCAAGGGCCTGAAAACATCATCGGCCAAAATGCAAGGCACTGCCGAGGCCTTTCTGTGTGAGCTGAGAGAGGAGCTACACATCTAGGAGAAGCTGCGGGAGATTAAGCGCACAGAACCAGGTTTACAGTGTGACGACGGTCGGCAGACGGTGTGCGCAGAGACTTCTGGGGCCTTCCTGACCGCAAAACTGAAGAACTGGTGAACCTGCTGCGAGGGTTGAATTGTGTTTGTTTGTGGCAGCATATGTGTAATCAATAGCAGTATTATAACTGTATGTATTAAGAAAGGTGATTGATGTTTGTGTATGTTCCTACTTTCTAAAGTCCACTTTCAGAAAAAAGTTTGGAGATTTTATACGCTGCGTCATCATTGTACAATACACTGAAATAAAGGTTTGTTGACGTGTATAAACATATTTTCTAAATATACCTTGGTATAGGTGCTAAAAAGCAAGTGTGGCTCAGTGGTGGCAAGACCTTTCAAAGAGCGAAGAAATTACAACTGACAAAAGCACTGAATATTCAACAAGGGGTTTCAAAGTCCAGTGATAAATCACATCAACCGTTTTGCTACTAATAATGATGTTAAAGCTTCTGTGGTGGAGAGGTTTAACCACACCCTGAAAAGTAGGATCTGGTGGTACTTTGCAGGGTACAACACTCAAATACTTGAATGTGGCACAGGATTTAATCCAATTATACGATTAACAGTTAACACAGCACAGTCAAAATGAAACCGGTTGAGGTGAAGGACACTAACACCTTTAAAGTTTTTAAAAACATATACAGTGCTTTGAAAAAATATTCAACCCCCAAAACAATTTACAATTTATTTTTTCAGATTCCAAATTTAAAATATATTAAGTAGGTGGCGGCGTTAGAGTTTCCTCAACATGACTCTCCACTAATCGTCCTAGGCGACATGAACATCCACTTAGACAATCCTAACTCTGCTGACTTCCTGTCCCTGATATCTGCTTTCGATCTGGAACGGGTTTGCAGCCCTCCAACTCACAAAGCTGGCAAAGAACTTGACTTGATTCTCACTCGCAACTGTGCTACAAATGGCCTCATGGTTACACCTCTGCACCTCTCTGACCACTACTTCATTCAGTTTACTGTATGCCTCCCTGAGCAGTCCACTGTACGACCTCCAATAGTCTCCTACCGCCGCAACCTCCACAACCTGTCTCCCACCCGCTTCTCTGAAGTGGTCTCATCCGCATTGCCTCCTCTCAGCACTTTTTCCTCATTAGAGGTCAATGAGGCCACAGAATCTCTCTGCTCCACGCTGAGCTCATGCCTGGATAGCCTGTGTCCTCTATCCACTAAAAAGGCCCGCTCCAACCCGCCTCATCCATGGCTAACGGATACCCTCCGGTTGTTGCGTTCTGACCTTAGGTGCGCTGAGAGAAGATGGCAAAAAACCAGAGATCCCACTGATCTCAAGAGTTATCAAACTCTCCTACTCTCCTTCTCAACCAACATCTCTTCTGTCAAAACGGCTTACTACAATGACAAAATCAGCAATACCACTGACTCTCGGAAACTTTTTTCCACCTTCAAAACACTACTATGTCCGCTCCCACCTCGACCTGACACAACCCTGTCAGCAAACGACTTTGCTTCCTTTTTTATTGAAAAAGTGGCAGCCATAAGCAGGCAATTCTCCGAGCCTCCCAGAGATGATCAGTCTCCCCTGGTTAAGGGCGCAGTACATTCAAACAATCCAAAATGTAGCAGTCCTACCACATGTCCTCCTCTGTCCTCCCCGGAAAATGGCGTAACACACCCTTCATGCAGCAGTCCTACTACATCCCCAGGCAACAGCACTTCATATGTGCATGGCAGTCCTACCACATCTCCTCTGCCTCCCTTGGTCAATGTCGCATCACTTTCTTCGTTCACCCCTCTCACTGAGAGCGAGGTATCTAAACTCCTGACTTGTAGCCGTCCTACTACATGCCCATTAGACCCTATCCCTACCAAACTCCTCCAGTCCATCTCTCCCACAATCGTGGCAGCATTCACTCATGTGATAAATGCTTCATTTGCCTCCGGAACATTCCCAACTCTTTTCAAACAGGCTAGAGTAACACCTCTACTCAAAAAGCCTTCTCTCAACCCTGCTCATGTTGAAAATTATCGACCGGTCTCGTTACTTCCATTCCTATCCAAGGTCATTGAAAGGGCAGTATTTAAACAGAAGTCTCAGAATTCCTCTCTAGGAATGACCTCCTTGGCCCAAACCAATCCGGTTTCAAAAGTGGTCACTCCACTGAAACAGCTCTGTT
Source organism: Megalops atlanticus (assembly GCA_019176425.1). NCBI lineage: Eukaryota > Metazoa > Chordata > Actinopteri > Elopiformes > Megalopidae > Megalops > Megalops atlanticus. Next base: position 19,427 of record JAFDVH010000057.1, on the reverse strand, counting down.
GTCGGTGACAGAAGCACTAAGAGCAGCTAGAGCTGCGGCTCAGTCCTCGGTCCTCATCCTACTTGACCCATCAGCTGCCTTTGATACGGTCATCCACAACATTCTGCTATCAGTACTGTCAGAAATGGGCATCTCGGGCAAAGCACTGTCTTGGTTTGAATCCTACCTCACTGGGCGCTCGTTTAACATGTTATGGCAAGGACAGACGTCCTCATTCCATCGCCTCCCTACAGGGGTACCCCAAGGCTCAGTGCTAGGGCCCCTCCTCTTTTCAATATATACTACCTCTCTGGGCCCGATTATCCGCTCGCATGGTTTCTCGTATCACTGCTACGCAGACGATACCCAGCTATATCTGTCGTTCCCGTCTGATGACCCCACAATCTCTGCGCGGACCACGGATTGTCTTGCAGACATATCCCTATGGATGAAGGCTCGCCACCTTCAGCTAAACCTCTCTAAGACTGAACTCTTGGTCATCCCAGCCAAGCCATCCATACATCACAGCATCAATTTAAAGCTTGCCTCAAATACTCTCAAACCTTCTAAGGTTGCAAGAAACCTAGGCGTCATGATTGATGACCAATTATCCTTCTCTGACCATGTTGCCTCAGTCTCTCGGTCGTGCCGCTTTGCACTTTACAATATTCGCTAATTCCGTTCCTACCTGACTCAATATGCTACCCAGCTTCTGGTACAGGCCTTGGTTATCTCCCGCCTCGACTATTGCAATGCCCTCCTAGCTGGCCTCCCAGCGTGTGCAGTGAAACCACTACAAATGGTTCAGAACACGGCGGCGCGTCTGGTTTCGATCAGCCCAACAGGGCCCATGTCACCCCCTTGCTCATTGAGCTCCACTGGCTACCCGTGGCTGCCTGTATCAAATTCAAGTCTCTCATGCTTGCCTACACAGTGACCTCTGGGTCTGCTCCGACATATCTGTGCTCAATCATACAGGCTTACGCTCCTTCTCGGCCGTCACGTTCCTCCCAGGAACGTCGGCTAGCATTGCCATCCCTACACACAATCACACAAGGCAATCTCAGTCCAGACTCTTCTCACATGTAGTTCCCCGCTGGTGGAATGAGCTACCTTGTGCCGTAAGAGCAGGGGCGTCCCTCTCTATCTTCAAGAACCTCTTGAAGACCCAGCTCTTCTGAAAGCACCTCCTCTCCTAAACCTTTCTTACAACTCCAACACAATTCCATCTCTGCGCGCTTTTTGCCTCGCACTTTTTTCTCCTGTAACTATTTGTTTGTTTTCACCTTTCACCTTGTTTGCCTTTGTTTTCTACCTTGACTTACTTAGTTGAGTTTAGTTGTTTAGGTTGCACTTAAAGCTTACTCTAAGGTCTCCTACACTACTGTAGCTTGCTTGCTGTTCCTCACTTGTAAGTCGCTTTAGATAAAAGCATCTGCCAAATGACCTAAATGTAATGTAAATGTAATTAAAGTAAGATTTTTCCCAGCTAGACTACATAGTATTGTACATCATGACAACTCAAAAAATTTAAAAAATAAAACTAAAACTTTGAGATTTTAAAAGTATTGATAGCCTTCATAATTATAAGGTTAACCTTGCTCAGGTGCAAGATATTGTCTTATGAAGTCATCCAATTTGTTGATGGTCTCCACCTGTGTAGGCAATTAGTGGATCACCTGTTTTGAATTACTTCACGAGCATAAATACCTTCCCTCTCTATAAGGTCAAACAGTATGGTTGTATTTTCCATTGAACAAACCAAAATGAAGAGAAGGTGTGCTGCCCCTTGCCACCATTTCAGACACAGGGCCTATTCTAGAGGTCTTTGTCGCAGGAAATGGCGAGGATTTCATTACATGCATTTAGTAGACATTCTTATCCAGAGCAACTTCCAGCACAGTAGAATAGAAGAGTATCTATTCGAGTTATATGAGCAACAGTGTCAGACCAGGCTAACAACACTCCCAGACCAGTGAGTGAGAGCACAACACTCCTCAAGCCCTACCACAAGTTACCTTGTGCAATGTCACTAGATAAGGGAAGCCAAGTATACTACCATACATTTGTTGCTAGATCACAGAATGCTAACACCAAGGTTTTGAACTCCATGCGAGCTGTAACAGGAAGCCAGTGAAGTGAGGTGAGGAGGGGTGTGGCTTGACTTCATTTAGGGAGGTTGTAGACAATTCGTTTACCTCATGTTCACAAGTCAATTACCTTTAAACATATAACACATTTTTAGGTCTCTTGCAAGATCACACAAGCTGATGGTGCGGACATACCCCTGGGGCCCAAGTCAGGCTCATAAACTTTCCTACAGCCAGCATCTTTTCTCAGGTGGATGCCTCTCTGGGGGACAGATTGAACAGCCAGTGCAGTAATACTTACCCCTACAGAGCTATTAAAGTCAAAGCGTTTATTGTCATATGCACAGTAAGAAAACATGCTCCCGTCCAATGAACTTCTTCCTTTGCTGTCCACAATGGATGCCATAACAATAATATAAGAATAAAAGATACAAATAGAATAGTAAATAGAATAAATAAAATAGAATAAAAACTATAAGAATACAGAAAAAAATATATAAACTATGTAGTAATAGCAGCCATGTACATTAGTGTGCAAAGTAAGTGTGCAATATAGCTTACAATGTGCAACAGATTGCAAGGTGCGGTGGTAACAGTAGGATACAATGAGTAAACAATGAGTCCAAGTACTACATGAGGTAGTTAAGTCTGTGTTCCCTTTGGCCATTTAAAAGTCTGATGGCTGAGGGGAAGAAAGAGTTCCTCAGTCTGGAGGTCCTGCATTTCACACTTCTGTGTCTCCGTCCACAGGGTAGAAGTGTGAACAGTCCATGTTGAGGGTGGGTGGGGTCCTTGAGAATGGAGGCAGCTCTCCTGTGGACTCTGCGGTGGTAGATGGCCTGCAGAGAGGGCAGAGGACTCCTGATGATCTTCTTAGCAGTCTTCACCACTCTCTGCAGGCTTTTGCGGTCCATTGCAGTGGTGCTGCCATACCACACGGTGATGCAGCTGGAGCGAACAGTGAGTTGTAGCTCCGGAGGTACGAAACCAGTGAATTTAAAGTGACTGTGCAGTTTGGCGATGTCCAGCAATGCCTGTCTGCTATATGTTAACAGTGCAGGGCATTCGTGCACTGTAGACAAAACAAAAAACACACAAAACAGAAAAAAAAGTCGGCATTCCAGAGCGGAGCGAGCAAACACGTTCGCCTCGGAGGGCGCCATGATGCAGGCTATTATGGAGTGTTTGCCAAATTATGGCGAGGCGGCACTCTGTAAAAGAGGCTGACGATGAACTGGTTACAAAGACTCTAGCAGATACATGGATTCAGCCAACCCAGCAGGTGACAATGAGGGTTTGAGAACCATGGCCCTGTATTCAGCAGCAAACACCACCAGCAGACTACTGGGCCACATTCACGCAGATAGGTTTCTTCAGGAAAAACTGCTGATAAACGAGGTGGACACCAAGATTAAACTGGTGCACAATAAGGATGAGTTCTGTCTCATGTCCAGAGATGCTGAGCGATACAAACTGAAACTGCTCTTGGTCTACCTGTATATCAAAAAGGTCACTGTGGTACCAGACATGCACTTGCGCTGGTAATGTCAAACGTGAAATACCCAGTAGACGGAATGGGGGCGAAAACATTCAGCTCAGCAGCCGGCAGTAGAGTTTGCGATCAAGAGAATCTGTTTTTGGGTCAGCTACCTAAATTAGTTATAGGGCAAGCCGACAACGATGCCTATACCAGCACTTACAACAAAAACCTGTACAACTTGCAGCGCTTTAGTGCTGAATTCATCACGCTATATGTAGATGGTCAGCGGTTTTCTGGCAAGCCTTTTTAGCCAGACTTTACACACAGCAGTGTCATTCGTGAGTACTCCAGTCTAATTCTGGCATCGGGGAGGCATCTGAAAGACCAACCCCTATTGATCAATCACCTGGAATACGTCTCCAGCTACATGCTGTACGTGTTCAATGTGGACTCCAACAAGGGCTACACCCAACACCTTTCTCTGACTAAGATGCAAAACATGCTGGAAGCTGGAAGTGAGATTCAGATAAGCCCTCCCCAGAACTGTTAATTTGGTTGTGTATGCCTGTTTTGACAATATAATTGAAGTGAATCGGAGGAGGAACGTTCTGCGCAACTACTAATAAGCATGAACACCCGAGAACTGATCGCCGTGATGAGCTGCAGCCCAAGCACCGCAAAAGAATTGTGTAGTGTTCTATCCCGTGAGGAGCTATCTCCAGAGAAACTGAGGGGATTACCGGCAATGCATATTGTGAACACTCACCCCCAAAACACGCCTGGAGACCACTGGTTACTTTTGCACGTGCACAAAGCCAACACCAGTGAATTTTTTGACTCCTACAGCAACCCGCCAGGCAATGCTTATTTTCTTGCCAGCGTCAACACTTTTCTTCAAAGAAACTGCAAGGAGATCATCTGTAATGTAGTGAGTTCAAAACATGTATAGCACTACATGCAGGCAGCATTGTGTATTTTACCTACACCACTGAGCAAAAACCCACCCCTTTAGCAAAATTATATTGCTGTGTGATGCTAATTTAAGAAAGAATGATGCAACATTTTCAAAGTTTGTTGATACGTTAACCTTAGACAAATGTGCAAAAAATATTTAGCTGTATTCAGACTATGTTCTTGTGAAGATTTTAATGAATGTCATGCATGTCTTCACCAAGGATGTGTTTTGTGCATCAGTTCAATTTTATTGAATCAATAAAATGATTAAACATTCACTCTTTGAGACGTGTCACTATTGACTATCATTATTGGACATCAACAGAGAGTCTAGTAAATAGCTGTCAGACCTCCGTTAAGGAGTAGCTATTGAGACTTGTGATAAAGTCAGCAGGGTGTCAGCAGGTTCTGGTTGTAAAGTGGCCTCAAATTCCCCCATTTCACAAGAATCTATTCTGCGGCGTACGTTGCAATTAGGTATGTTAGAATAGGGCATGCTGAGTTTGACCGTAGCCTGTATAAATTCAGGCCACTCCACTGGTCACCGGCTGTCACTTATTCTCTGAGGGATTGTAACATCTTAAATCTGACATGCAAGAACGCCTTATGGTTCACCTGTTTAAAACAAATTCACCTTGTTAGTTCCACATTGTAACACCGGGGTGCTTAGACACCTTATCCATGATGTATTCTGCCTTTTCTAACTTCTGGTACGCATTTAATAACATCCAGTTTGATGGATGGTGCTGCTTCTCTGTGACACCCCAATTCCTCCAGCAGTGTTAAAGTTCACTGGTTTCATTTGCACCCTGTTTTACCTCTGCAAAGCTGCAGTGTGAAGTTTAATCTTTTCATCCAAAGCCACATTGGTCCTTGACAAAATAACGTGTGTGGTGTAATCCAATTCTTTTTCAAGAGTCTGTCTGATGGGTTCGGGGGTGTTGGGCAAATCGTTTAGTCCGTGGAACCACGTACATTTTTTGTGCATGCTTCATTTTTCACCTGCCCCACCGTGCGATTAAATTGGTGAGAAAGGGAATAGCCATGCTAAGCAGGGCAGAAGGAAGCCACTGGACTAACTGATCACTTTTTCTTTCTCTTCGCGGACGTCTTTTTGTTTACTAGAAGTTTAATTCCAACCTTATGTTTCTTTAATCTTTTCAGCTGAGTAGGTGTCAAGGGAATATTTCCATATAAGATGTTGAGAGCAGTTTCACAGATTGTGTTGATAAGTTCAGAGGAAGCTGACTGCAAATGACCCATCATTGGTGAACGTTGCTTTCAAATAAGGCTTTTAAAAGCAGCCAGTTCTGTGTAATACGCACCAACATATTTTCACTTTTTCTTGAGCACATAAACAGCCAAGCCACTCTGGCGGACAGAAACCTGCTCTGAGATGGTAATATTCTGGTGTTTGAGGTTTTACGTCTACAAGTAGATAACCATAAGGCCTTCTGGTTGCATCTTCAAAAGGTTCTAGGAAAACATTAGAATTTCAGGGGTACATCTGACAGGCTAAAACACTGACTTGCAATTTGTCTCTGGGGTTTTTAAACAAGACGTTATTGTTAGCTTTAAGGTTGATTGTCTGACTTTTTTTACCCCAGAAAAATCTGCTCTAAACGGATGATACTCATGTTTCTGTTGTGTGTGTATTTGATAAAGGCCTTCTCCACCTTGTTATTCTCACTCGCAGCCTCCATCAGGTCATCCATGATGATCAAGTTAGTCTTGTGCACAGGCAACAGCTCTTCATTGGGCAAAGAAGCAAGAGTACCTTCCACAGAATTTAATGTTCCATATTTTGCAAAGTCATTGTATGAAGTAGGGCTGGGCAATAAAACGATCTCAAAACGGGATCACGATAAAATTTATGTCGATAACGATGATAAGCTTTGGACATTTTTACTCGATATGGATAGATATAACAGCCTATCACACAGCAGAAATAAACGTGACAACAGCCAGTCAGTCTGCAGTTTTTGGCTTGCACGTCAAAGTACACGCCCATTTCCTACTGCAAAGCATTGTTTGAGCTACCGGCAGTGAAGAAAGCTTTGGAAACGAGGAAAAAATGAGTAGAACCAGTGAGGGGCACAAAAGCGAAGGTGAAAGTGAACTCGCGTTATCCTCCAAAGCTGAGGAAATTGTTGACGAAAAAGGTTTTATTTATTGACGTTATCCTTTAAAACACTTTTAAACTTTGCAGTCTGAGCCATCTTACAAGTGTGCCGGTTGTCCTGTCAATTTGTCCTACCTATCGAGCGGTCCTTCTAACGCTTACTGTGCATGCGCACATCACAATTACATCTTGTTCCTCGAGTTTAGCAGGAAAGCCATCGATTTATCCTACTTGGCGGAAGGCTACTTGTCAGAATGTTAGTATTGCATGTTTTTCATCATTTGTGTGGTATTGATGTTAATTCAGCCTTTCTTCAAGCCTATTATAGAAAGCCAGCTTATTGTTATTTTTGTTATTCAGTTATGTTGTTATTCAGTTCTTTAATTTTGTTTATCTAAATCGACAATCGGTTGATCGTAGTTTCAGGTACTGATAACACACCGATAACTGACTATCGCTATAGCTACTAGCACGCATTTTAACGAATTCATACTTATCTAATTAGTAATTTTCATACACACAATCAGTGGCAACTTTATTATGTACTAGGGATGCACCGAACGATCGGGCACCGATATCAGCCAATATTCGTTAATCGGAGATCGGTCTACTCCTATTCATTTTCACTATCGTTGATTGCCTGACACGAAAAATATGTGAGGTGATGTTGCTAAGTTGTCTACGTAGCCCATTTACTGTCATTATTTGACAACTTAGTTAAGATAGCTAGCTTGCCAATTTAGGCTGTTGTGTTAGCAAAGTTTCAACACAATGTTAGTTGCATTGTGCAACTCCAGTCTTAGTTTAGCCTATGCTGTCAGCGTAATCGCTGGCTAGCTAGCTAACGTTAGCTACAGCAGAGTTAATAACTGGTGTTTCGTTCAGTTTATCTGTCCTGTACCACTTTTTCTTTCTGGAATTTATCGCGAAAAAGACCTCAGATCTGGCTATCCCCAGAATATAGAATTTGTTACAGAATTTTAAATCTGCATGCTGTAGTGGTTTAACTGCCCCACTGCAAGATTTCACTGTAGGTTTCTACGGTTGTTTTTTTTCTATGGAGTCTTTTTTTTTGTCTTTATTAATTTCTTTGTTATCTGCTATTGCCTTGTGATTGCTGATTCTGTAAAAACAAAACATTGTATGCTAAATTGATGAATACATTGATTTGAGTTTAAAACAAAGCTTTATGTCTACTTATTAATGACACTATCGAAATACGCTACAAGTAGGTTTATGTTGGTAGCATTTTATGATAAGGTTTTTCAGACTATCGGAACATTCTATAGTTATATCCTGGTAGTCTTTTCTGATAAGGTTTAGATTATCAAAATATGCTACTTAAAGTTTTACGTTGGTATTGATTAGAGTGTTGATGGACAAACTAGACTACAAATTCACATGTCAGCATGTAAACTAGACTGTCGAAATACATACAGTTTATGTGATGGATAAATTGTAAGTAGGCTATGCCTATTATTAAAATTTACTTGACAGCATTAATGAAAACAATAATGTAATTAGCGTAGAACCATTTTCTGATAAGGTAAAAAAAATTACCGACCTTTTTTGGCTTCTAAGGTAGCACAACCTACTTGCGGTAGCATTTCCCGATAGGGTAGCAAAGATCAATAGATACGAACTGTCGATCTACACTACGGTAGGACATTTCGATAAAGTAGGACAAATCGACAGAACACCGTATCACACTGCAGCACTTAATTTTTCTATTAAGATCGTAGGCGGAGTTTGACATTTGCGCTGGGGGGGGGAAAACATTTTTTAACTGACGTCAGTACACAGTCCAACTATTGCGTGGCGTGTTACACATATACATACAGTAACAGAAGACAATAGTGCCAAGCTTGCCATAAAGCCAAACAACTCAGTGCATTAAATCAGTTTCTGACCACTTTGTACTATATCACACATAGGCTTACGTAAGGTATTTGTCTTTCACACATGAGCGCACACAACTGAAGCGCACTGGCAACCATAAAGTTAAAGTCTGTTAAAAGTGAAATATCAATTTGTTCATATTATACTGTTAAGCTTTCATTTTCCATGTACTCTTTTAAAACATTTAGTGGACATATGAACTAATTTCATGTTAAATTGAAAACTATGAAATATGCATACTCACTCATATCCAACTAATAGCGAGCACGCACGCACACAATTAGAAAATGCTCAGCAACAGTGTCACTTGTTGTTACAGTAGGCTTATAAAAATATATATATATATATATATATATATATATATATATATATATATATATATATATATATATATATTAAATAACCAGTGTCCTACCTAGTGTGGAAGTAAACGTCTTTTTTGTGTCCCGCGTATATGTCCACTATCTTCTCAGGTGATAGGCTTGCTGTTATGATGTCCTCAATGTGAAGAACCGCAAGTGATGAAAACCTTGTTTCTCCCATCGTTGAATTCAGATTTATTTCTTACAATCATTTTATTGCATTACTTAAAAATATATATATATAATATATATCACAATATATAATATATATTACATTACATTACATTTATTCATTTGGCAGACGCTTTTATCCAAAGTGACTTACATAGGTTACCGTTCCTTACAATGTTATCCATTTATACAGCTGGATATTTACTGAGGCAATTGTGGGTTAAATACCTTGCCCAAGGGTACAGCAGCAGTGTCCCTAGCGGGGATTGAACTGGTAACCTTTCGGTCACGAGTCCTGCTCGTAATATATATTATATATAATGTATATATAATGTATATATATATATATATATATATATATATATTATATAAGTATATGAACTAGAAGTAGAAGTAGCTTTATTTGTCACATGCATGTTGTACAGAGTACTTCAGCAGTGAAATGTAATTATACACACACACACACACACACACATACATACATAATATTTTCATTGGACCTATTTTAGACTCAATGTAGTGACATTTCAGCCGCTAGGGGAGCAATGCCCCCGCAAACTCCACATATGATTAAGATATGTATTTTATTGAGGAAAAGGGACCGGAAAAGGATTTTACTTAATTTTACTCATGCATATTTTAATGTTGAAAAAAGATTTTATCATTATATGATTATTATTATATGATTATATGATCAACCCGTTATGAACTCCTGCAGCTGCTTAATAACAAACTGATCATTTAAATCAGCTGTGTTGGAGCAGGGAGAGATCTAAAACATGCAGGAGCCTGATTCGACCGCCAATCTCACAGTCGAATCGTCGCAAAAAGTGGTTATGAAACAAGGATCATTCCATTCTGGATATGGGGGTGCTGAATGTCTGATTTTACATAGAATTGCTTGGTTTCTCCCAATAAATCATGATATATAGCCTATTTTGTTATAAATATCAGCCTATTAATAATACTGTTAATAAAAATTGGAAAATAACTCATGTGCTTTTAATCAATCTCCTTATTGTGCGTGAATAAATCACCATGGTAGACTAAGTTGCACTATCCAATTTTGCAGGACCATCGGAGCAGCATCTTGGCTTTAAATCTTTTTAGGTATCTGATAGCTCACAATGTCTGAGAAAAAAAACTCAAAAGTGTGTCATTTTGAACAAGTCAGAGATGATCCAAAAAAAGTCAAATGCAAGTTGTGTCAACCAGTGGCGGCATGTGAGCTGGAAACAGGGGAAGCCCGAACACTACCTTTAAATCTATCATTACTTTCAGCCTGTTCCCCTTTATCCTCCTTGATTAACAATAAACAAAATAATTCACAGAATAATCGACACCAATCACGTAAACAGAGTAAATTATTATGCTCGCGAAACAGCGTAGATTGTCTGTAGTTTGTGTGCTTGCGAAAGGTACAGCGTGAGATTGTTCTGCACTTCATGGCATTAAAATGTTCATTTTACGTTAATGTTAAGGAATCATTTAACGAATAATGTTTATTCCAGTAACACTATAATAACAGGACACAATAAATGGCAAAGTAGCCATTACCTAATAGTTTGTTGATGATTGTTAATAATTACCAATGTAGCTTATTAGTATTACTAAATAGTCTTCTTTTCATTATTCAAAAATTGAGTGTTTGCATACAAACCATTTGTTACTATAATAACCCATAGCAACCTTACATGTAATTAATGACTTCTTAATGATCTATCAATAATTAATAAATTACATAAATTAAGATTGTTATAAATGCAATTGCATGTTATCTTAGACCCTTACTAACAGCTAATTAATACTTTTACAATAACCTGATGATCACAACTGTATTTATTGTCACTTCCTCTTCATATTTACTTTTGTATTAATAAATAGTATATCTATTTTGTTTTATTCTAAATAATTCTTTGTGGCAAGTGTTACCATTATTCCATATTGCCTTTAATTTATAGCTTGTAGGGATTCACCTTAACTTAAAAATTTTAAAATCCAAGGCATCTGTTACCCCCTTTGTTATTTAAACCTATACTTTGTTATGGTCATTTTTTATATGCCACTTTGTTTGATGTTTGATATGCCGACACTTGACTGTGGCCTCGTTTGAGTTTTGGTCGTTTCATTATCAAGTTGTTTCTGTGTGCGACAAATTTTTTAATTGGGTGTTTCAGCTCTTTTGTCTGGTGTGGAAAAATGGAAGCCAATGTCGCAAATGAGATTATGGATCAATGAGCGCAAAAAAAAAACATGATTTGACGATCAGTCAACGATCGGCAAGACTTGACAAATCAGATTCGACTGTGTAAATTCTTAGTCGGGGACACCCCTATTGTCACACCTGCTCCCAGTCAGCCTGCTCAGCCACGCCCCGCTCAGCACGCTCAGCCACGCCCCGCTCTGCAAGCTCAGCCACGCCCCGCTCAGCCTGGCTCCACCACACCTGTGATTCATTCAAGCAATCAAGCCCTGCCTTTATAAGGACTCTGTTTTGTTACCTCATTGTGAGGTATTGTCTCTTTGATTCCATACTGAGCCTGCTGTTATTCTTGCTATCGTATTGTTCCCGTGTTTCTTGACCTCTCGCCTGTTTTTGGACCTTGCTCTTGTGTTTTTGGATTCTGGTTTTGTTGCACTTCGGATTTCCCGTTTACGACCTGTTTTGTCCCTGACCACGCCTTTTGGATTCTGGCATTAAACTTGTGTTTCCGCACTTGGATCCCAGTCTGTTTCGTTACACCTATTGTAATTGTTTTGAATGTTCTACCTCAGATTTGTGAAATGTTCCGCTGTTTGGCAAGTGTTTGTCATGTTCTGACCATAAAGAATAAAACCACAATTAACCGTCTGGTTTCTTCAACTTTCACTCAGGAGCAAAAATCAGCCTTTAAACTTGAAAGAAATAATGATTTGACATTTATTGTAATAATTATCGATATCGACTGATATGAAAATTTTTATCGTGATAACATTTTTGGCCATATCGCCCAGCCCTAGTATAAAGGTTGCCACTTTCGATAACACATGGGTAGGGTTCTCCAACTTTTTAATACAATATGACTTGCCCAAATCTCTTGGACAGGCTACAGCGCATGAAAACAGGTGCTGAAGACAGCTGCCAGAGCCTTGCCCCCTAGCCCTGATTTCAAAGTGTTTTCAAGTCAGAGAGCAGTACCTCTTTCAACACCAACCAGTTTCGTTTTGGTTTATGTGCGATTCCTGACATTGAATCCCTTCTTATCTCTTACAATCTGCTGCATGCTAGTGGCTCTTTCTTTGGCTGCTCGTTTCTGTTACAAAGTGCTGCAACAGATCAGTGAGGTATGACATGACTAGTTGCTTGTTAGTGTGATGCAGCATGACCTCCTTCACTTTCATGTATGTTTTACCATGCTGTATTTTGGAGCTGTATGTCTTGCATCCTCCCGAGACAAACTTGACAATGTGACCATCAGGGTCGAGCTCTTTTATCAGTTCCCCCAAAGTCACCTAAGGGTGGTATCTTATCCCTGACAAAGATAGTAGAGTCTGTATTGTGATAACAGAATTCATTGAGGCAATTTGTCCATTAGATTGTACAGTTCCAACCTGGGGTAAGCAGTAGTGAATGCAGCTATAAAGATGTTAGCATACCTAGGAGGTTTTTCAAAGCCCATTGCATACCGCCATTGCACCAGTGCTACATCATTATTTAAAAATGAAAAGTGTTCTCTGGGGAACAAAGGCGGTTCATAAGAGTCTAGAGATCTGCCTTTTAGCTTTATTGATGCAGGTATTGTTAGGGTCTGAGCAAATGCCTCCCTTTTCTCAGGAACTCTGTATGTATCTCTCTGTTGGCCTCATTAGTGACGCAAGAGGGATAGCCGGATGCTTCTTGTTTACCTTTTAGATGTGCATTAATAAATCCGCGAAACAGAAAGTCAGAATGGTTGGGAAAATGCCATACTTGAAAGAGTTTGACAGCTATGTATCCTTTCTCAACCGCCTTTGACAATCCAACACTACACCACACACTGGTAGGAGAGCATTCATGATCAGAATTGTTGCACAACTCTTGATTTTCAGATTCAGTAAAGGTTCTGCAAAGTGAACGTTTGCCCAACACTCGGGTTACTAGGGTAACAGCAGTAGGTGAAGCCCTATAGGCTGACATAGAGTCTGACTTTGATCAGACCAAAAATAATTTTCTATCCGATCAAAATCCCTGTAAATGATGACAGGGTGCCCTGTCGGATACACTTTTGTCTTGTTTACAAAGGGGTAAAAACCAGTGAAATCAAAATGTTGAGTTTGCTCGTCTTCCTCTGCTTTGTAAAATAACTGAAGCACATTGGTCTTACCCCCAAACAACGCTTTGTGCGGTTCCAGACGTTCTGGAAAATAGAAGGCTTTCAGGAATTCCTGGATGTCCGTGTTTTCCTGTTTGAGTTGGACCCACTCATACCAAATAGCCCTTACATTCAAATTGTAAGTGGTACACAGGGTCTCAATCTTTTGCTGAAACTGGTAATGCATGGATTACAGACCTTCCAGTCTATTCGACTCAAGAGCGGCTCTCATTTTAAACATAAACCTGAACCACGTAGAACAGAGGCATAGTGTCAAGCTCCGCCCAAAAAACAATCCTTCACTCTTTCACTTGCTGCCTAGACCTCAAAGAGGATGCATCGAAAACAATTTCTTCCATTCACTCTCCGCAAAAACAGTTGAGTTAAGTACAACAAACCCTTTCTCGGGTATCCTTTTGACTGCTTTTAGCGCTTTCTTTCTTTTTCTGTCTTCAGTATTTAACACATGCTGACTCTTTCTAAACTTTTAACTTTTTTCCCCCTTGCATTTACTTCATTGGCTTTGTCTTTTATGTTTTACCTAGCTTCTTTAGCTATTCCCACCCCACACACTTTGCCTTTTTCTTTACAACTTTTCTCTTTCATGTACATAATTTGCTTATTCACTTTTTAGCTCCTTTTAACTTTTTCTTTTCACATGCATACTTTTTTCTTCACAGCTGTTCTTTCATTTACCTCAATTTGTTTATTCACTTTGTGTTTGAATAGTTTCTTCTCACATGCTTTAAATTCTGCTTTAAACTGTACCTTTTTCTTTTCAACAACTTTTTTCTTTTATTCAGCAATTCATTTATTCATTTTTCAATTTATTATTTTCTTAATTCTTTAAAGTTTCTCCTATCCACAAACAACTACAACAAAGTAAGCCAGCCAGGCACTTTTTCCAAGCATCTACAAAAATTCAAGAACAGAGATGTAGTGACCCCCCCGTCCCAAGGTTGTGGGATGGGTCACCCCCCCAATGTCAGAGGTCTGCAATGCATACAAAAGTCAAACATCAAAAATGCTGCAGAAATCTGAATACCTGGAAACAATAAATAATATCCTACTTAAATTGACAGGTAGTGCCCTTTATTTCTCTCTAGTATTTGTCCTGTGAATGTTCAGGTAAAGTGTGCTGTCCTGTTGCATGTTCCTGGACATGTGGACTGTGTGGTTGGACACAATAATGCACTGTCTCTCTGATGTGCTTATATAGAACAATCAGGCTGACCTGGAAAATGCCACAGAGGTGTTGTCTGGATATCTGGAGCGGGATATTTCCCAGGATTCCTTGCAGGACATCAAACAGAAAGTGCAGGATAAGTACAGGTCAGTGAGAGCGTGTTGAAATGGGCTGCTGGATTGTAGCAAAACAATTTGTGTATACAGTCACACACCTGAATCAACCATCCTATCCAAAATATGGTCTATAGGAGTTATTTTAACCATATACTTCTAAATTGTGATTGGTGTTTTTCCTGATAACTGCATCTGTCACATAAGTGCACAAGCTAACTTTACAATCCCCAAGTTATTTTAAGTTTATTTCTGTTAAATCATTTTTTGTCAAGATCTTTTCTTTTTTAAGTTTTTATTTGTACTTCTACACATAACCTGTAAATCCTGAAACTCTATTTGTTCAATTTTATCAAATTCGGTGCAGGTGATGGCCTGCCAGTGAAAACTGTGGTGGTAAGTAAGTGCCTTGCCATGACACAGAGCCCATATCCTCTGTCTTCTCTGCTGACCCCAGATATTGTGAGAGCCGACGGATACTGCTGCTACAGCATGTGCACGAAGGCTACGAGAAGGACCTGTGGGAGTACATCGAGGACTGAGGACACAGCCCGCTCACCATGAACTCTGACTATAACTCTGCCTGACGAGAACGCTGATGCAATTAACCTGGACAGCACTGACCTCTGCTGTCACTGCTGGTCACCACCCAAAAAATTGTGTCCCCCCTTTTTTCTTCAATGAAAATGGTAAATTATATTGAAAAAAGAGGTGGAATATTGAAAATATTAATTATACAACAGTATTGTTAGCAGCAGAGTGGAGTATGAATGACACTGAAAAAATACTACTTAAACATACTCCTCCAACCTTGAGTCACTGTTTTTAATTAAATCTTTTTTTCTGTGAATGTTTTTTCCCCCGCTTCTTTTTATTTTTGTGTGGGGGAAATGTGCTTTGTTTTCAACACAGGTTTAAATGTCCCTTCGTCCCTAAATGTCTGCAATATGTGGTGAGATCCCTGTTTAGGTTGTTGAATGTTGATTGGCTGATCAGTATTACTTTCTGGTATTTTTAAAAATTGAGGAAAAAAAAAAAAAACCAAGGAAATCCATATTTTTCAATTTGTAAATAATGCATATGCATAGAAGTTAAAAAGCAGACGTGGTATATGTTTGCATAAATTTTAAGTTTTAGAAAATATTTATACTTTACAAATATTCAAAAAGATATATATTTGCTGTGTAATTCAGGCATTTCTCCCAGCTTTTGTGTGGAGGGTACAAGCTGTATGTACCAAAAGTACTGTTAAACAGGGTGAAGTGGTGATATCATTAAGGTGAAAACTGTTAAACAGGGTGAAGTGGTGATATCATTAAGGTGAAAACTGCAAGCTGTCCTGGAAGAAGTGATTCTTCCAGGCAGGTTTTGCTGTGGACGTTGATTTAAAGGAAGTCGTACTGTTGGGCTAAGATGGACTTTGGGGGTCTCAAGTTAGACAGTTGCGTACTTTTTTTTTTTTTTTTTTTTTTTTTTTTTTTTTAAATAAAGAGCAACTTGCATAGACAGTGTTAAACATACTCTGACACTTCTGCATTGGATATGTGAGCTGTGTTTGCACAGGAACACAGGAATGTTCCAAATGACAACATTCCATTCACCATGTGAACGCTTTCTTTCACAAGTTTATTTTTTTGTGCAGGCTCACAAAGTCCCTAGTGACCCCCCGCCCTCAATTGGAGCCCTGCATGAAAGCAGCCTCAGTGAGCTTGTCTTTCTCAGCAGGTGGGCATACCTCACTAAATGCAGTGCAACGTGCAGCAGATGCGGTGGGGGCAGGGGTTGGGGATACTGAAAAATGCTGGTTCTGCTGGCCCCAGTTAAAAAAAGAAAAAAATCTGTCATCAAAGCTTGAATCATCTTCTGGACAGGTATTTTCCCCCTCTCTGTTTCTGATGTTATGGGAGATGAGAGTTTGGAACCAGTTGCTTTTTAATGTGTTCTAACCTCTCTAACAATCAAACAAGACTTCCAAAAAAACTTGACTGTACTATTTAAATACATGTCATGAAAAGAAAAATCTTGTTACTGGGAGTATTGTGTGAACCATTAGAATAGACTCTAAATACCGTTTTCATCATTAGAAATATTTGCATATATTAATGTCCTTTAAACAAATCTCAAAGATGCTATACTTCTGTTTACAATGTCTTAAACAAGCTAAATCTCACTGAACAATGTAGTTGTGATCTTCAGGTTCTTTCATGCATTCAAAAGATTTAATGAATTGGGTCAGCAAAAATAACATCTTTCACCCTGCCAAGTTACAAGTGCATTTAAAGAAAAGTTGATACTACTTGACTCTGAGCAAGGTTTGAAGTTGTAGATACAGCAAACTGGACTGCAATCCTTTGGGACTTGTATGATGTTATGTTTTGACTACAGGTAACGTAGAATATTTACGGTGAAGTACCCATCTTGAATGATAGGTCATCAGTGGACTTTACTCAGATGTGATTTTACTCATGTTTGCATACTACACTGATTGGTGGAGTCACTACAGTAGGCTCAATGTGGTGTTTAGGAGGCTGTTCTGTCTGTTCTGATTGTTTGCAAATTGCATAAGAACATCCCAATTTAACGTTCACAGCGGTGGACACAGCTACATACATTTGACTTAAAAATGCAGTTTGAATACTTTTTCTACATACATTTAAAAGACAAGTGCGGGTCGGTATGGGTTTCAATGAGCGATGGGTGGCATGACCTGAGCCAGCATGTGTGGTACTGTGACCGTAGGCCGAAAGGTGACCGCGCAGTAAGAGGTTGAAAAATGATTTGAAGTCAATGGGAGGATGGAGGGATGAAGAAATGAATAAAAGATGAGTGCGGGTCAGTATGTGTTTCAATGAGTGTTTGGTGGCACGACCTGAGGCAGCACATGTGGTACTGTGACCGTAGGCCGAAAGGTGACCGAGCGGCAAGACTTTGAAAAATGAATTGAAGTCAATGGCAGGATGGAGGAATGAATAAATGAGTAAAAAAACTGATTAAAACATGTGCAAACATGCAACATGTGAGGTGTGGTGGCTCTGGGGCTATGGCCTTCCCACTTGGTCACTTTTCACCCCACAGCCACCATGCCTCACATGTTGCCTCAGGACAAATCACCCAACACTCTGACCTGCACTCATCTTTTTGTCGTTCATTCATCCCTCCATCCTCACATTGACTTCAATTCATTTTTCAAAGTCTTACCATTCAATCACCTTTCGGCCTACGGTCACAGTACCACACGTGCTGGCTCAGGTCATGCCACCCAACACTCATTGAAACACATACTGACCCGCACTCATCTTTTTGTTGTTCGCTCATCCCTCCATCCTCTCATTCACCTCAGTTCGTATTTAAGATCTTACAGCGCGGTTACCTTTGGCCCCACAGCCACCGTACCACATATGCTGCCTCGGGCCAAATCCCCCAACACTCATTAAAAGCCATACTGACCCGCACTCATCTTTTAGTCGTTTATTCATCCCACCATCCTCTCATTCACCTCAGTTCATTTTTATGATCTTACCGCTCGGTCACCTTTGGCCCGATAGCCACCGTACCACATATGCTGCCCCCCCAACACTCATTAAAAACCATACCGACCCCACACTCATCTTTTACTCATCTATTCATCCTTCCGTTCTCCAATTGATTTCAATTGATTTTTCAAAGTCTTACCACTCGGTCACCATTTGACCAATAGCCAGGGGACCTGAAATGCTGCTTTGGGTCATGTGACCCAACACTCACCAAAGGTGGGTGTGTCCCTAGCAACCATATTGTTTACCCTAGCAACCGCCTAGCAACCACTTAGTAACACCCTAGCAACACCCTAGCAACCACCTAGCAACCACTTGCCCTTGCAACGCCCAGCGACCATATTGTTTACCCTAGCAGCCATCTAGCAACCACTTAGCAACACCCTAGCAACCACCCAACAACACACTAGCAACCAAATCATATACCTTAGTAACCATCTAGCAACGCCCTCGCAACCTCCTTATATACCTTAGCAACCAACTAGCAACAGACTAGCAACCGCATAGCAACCCCCTAGCAACCAAGTGGCAACCACTTAGCAACACTTTGGCAACCACCCAGCAACGCCCTAGCAATGCACAGCCACCATATTGTTTACCCTAGCAACCACTTAGCAACACCCTGGCAACCGCCCAGCAACGCCCGAGCAATACCCCAGCGACTATATTGTTTACCCTTGCAACCGCCTAGCAACCACTAAGTAACACCCTAGCAACCACCTAGCAACTGCCCAGCATCGCCCTAGCAACGCCCAGCGACCATATTGTTTACTCTAGCAACCACTTATCAGCACCCTGGCAACCGCCTAGCAACACCCTAGCATTGCCCCAGCGACCATATTGTTTACCCTAGCAACCCCCTAGTAACCACCTAGCAACGCCCTAGCAACCAAGTAGCAACCGCTTAGCAACAGTTTGGCAACTACCCAGCAACGCCCTAGCAATGCCCAGCGACCATGTTGTTTACACTGGCAACCACCCAGCAACACCCTACCAACCAAGTAGCAACCACTTAGCAACACTTAGGCAACCACCCAGCAACGCCCTAGCAACGCCCAGAGACCATATTGTTTACCCTAGCAACCACTTAGCAACACCCTAGCAACCACCCAGCAATGCCCTAGCCACGCCCAGCGACCATATTGTTTACCGTAGCAACCACTTATCAGCACCCTGGCAACCGCCTAGCAACGCCCTGGCATTGCCC
>JAFDVH010000056.1:90215-158000 GCA_019176425.1 Megalops atlanticus | reverse complement strand
ATGCACTTTCATAGTCCAAAATAACTGATTCTCAGGGCAGATATTCAGTCAACACAGAGTTTCACAGATTTTCCACTAGAAGGCCAGAAACTCTCTTAAATGCACTTTCATAGTCCAAAAAAGTGATTCTTATTCAGATATTCACTCAACACAGAGTTTCCACTAGAAAGCCAGAAACACTCTGAAATGCACTTTCATAGTCCAAAATAAGTGATTCTCAGGGTAGATATTCAGTCAACACACAGTTTCCACTAGAAGGCCAGAAACGCTCTCAAATGCACTTTGATAGTCCAAAAAAGTGATTCTTATTCAGATATTCACTCAACACAGAGTTTCCACTAGAAGGCCAGAAACGCTGTCAAATGCACTCTCAGAGTCCAAAATAAGGATTCTTCGTGCAGATATTCACTATACACAGAGTTTACACTAGAAGGCCAGAAACGCTCTCGAATGCACTTTCGTAGTCCAAAAAAGTGATTCTTATTCAGATATTCACTCAGCACAGAGTTTCCACTAGAAGGCCAGAAACGCTCCCAAATACATTTTCAGAGTAAAAAAAATTCATTTTTACTGCAGATATTCACTCAACACAGAGTTTCCAGGAGAAGGCCAGAAACTCTCTAATAAGGACTTTCAGAGTCCAAAAAAGTGATTCTCAAGGCAGATACTCGCTCAACACAAAGTTTCCACTGGAAGGCCAGAAACGCTTAAAATGCACTTTCAGATCCAAAAAAGTGATTTTTAGTGCTGATATTCACTAAACACAGAGTTTCCACTAGAGTCCAAAAA
Source organism: Megalops atlanticus (assembly GCA_019176425.1). NCBI lineage: Eukaryota > Metazoa > Chordata > Actinopteri > Elopiformes > Megalopidae > Megalops > Megalops atlanticus. Next base: position 157,211 of record JAFDVH010000056.1, on the reverse strand, counting down.
AGTGATTCTTAGGCAGATATTCGTTCACACAAATTTTCCAGTAGAAGGCCAGAAACTGTTGAGAAGCACTTTCAGAGTCCAAAAAAGTGATTCTAACTGCAGATATTCACTCAACACAGAGTTCCCACTGGAAGACCAGAAACGCTCTCAAATGCACTTTCAGAGTCCAAAACAATGATTCTTATTCAGATATTCACTATACACAGTGTTTCCAGGAGAAGGCCAGAAACATTGTCAAAAGCACTTTCAGAGTCCAAAATAGTGATTCTTATTCAGATATTCACTATACACAGAGTTTCCACTAGAAGGCCAGAAACGCTCTCAAATGCGCTTTAGGAGTCCAAAAAAGTGATTCTTATTGCAGATATTCACTCAACAGAGAGTTTCCACTAACAGGCCAGAAACGCTCTCAAATGCATTTTCAGACCCAAAAAAAGTGATTGTTAGTGCAGATGTTAACTCAACACAGAGTTTCCACTGGAAAGGTAGAAACTCTCTCAGAAGCACTTCTGAATCCAAAACAGTGATTATTAGTGCAGATATTCACTCAACACAGATTTTCCACTGGAAGTGCAGTAACACTCTCAAAAGAACTTTCGGAATCCAAAAAGTGATTCTTAGTGCAGATATTCACTCAACACAGATTTTCCACAAAAAGGCCAGAAACCCTCTCAAATGCATTTTCAGAGTACAAAAAAGTGATTGTTAGTGCAGATATTCACTCAACAAAGAGTTTACACTGGAAGGGCAGTAACACTCTCAAAAAACTTTCGGAGTCCAAAAAAGTGATTCTTAGTGCAGATATTCACTCAACACAGACTTTCCACTGGAAAGCCAGAAACACTCTCAAATGCACTTTCTGAATCCAAAACAGTGATTATTAGTGCAGATATTCACTCAACACAGAGTTTCACTGGAAGGCCAGAAATGCTCTCAAATGAACTTTCAGAGTCCTAAAAGTGATTCTTTCTGCAGATATTCACTCAACACAGAGTTTCCACTAGATGGCCAGAAACGCTCTCAAATGCACTTTAGGAGTCCAAAAAGTGATTCTTACTGCAGATATTCACTCAACACAGAGTTTCCACTGGACGGCCAGAAACTCTTTCAATGGCACTTTCGGAGTCCAAAAAAGTGATTCTTACTGCAGATATTCACTAAACACAGAGTTTCCACTGGAAGGCCAGTAACGCTCTCAAATGTATTTTCAGAGTCCAAAAAGTGATTCTTAATGCAGATATTCACTCAACACAGAGTTTCCACTGGAAGTCCGTAAAGCTCTCAATTGACTTTCGGAGTGCAAAAAGTGATTCTTGCTGCAGATAATCACTAAACACAGAGTTTCCACTAGAAAACCAGAAACGCTCTCAATGCAGTTTCAGGGTCCAAAAAGTGAATCTTACTGCAGATATTCAGTCAACACAGATTTTCCACTGCAAGGCCAGTAACGCTCTCAAATGCACTTTAGGAGTCCAAAATAGTGATTCTTCGTGCAGATATTCACTCAACACAGAGTTTCCACAAAAAGGCCAGAAACTCTCTCAAATGCATTTTCAGAGTACAAAAAAGTGATTCTTAGTGCAGATATACACTCAACACAGAGTTTCCAGGAGAAGTCCAGAAACTGTCTCAATGGCACTTTCGGAGTCCAAAACGTGATTCTCAGCGCAGTTATTCACTCAACACAGAGTTTACACTCGATGGCCAGAAACCTTGTCAAATGGACTTACAGAGTGCAAAAAAGTGATTCTTACTGCAGATATTCACTCAACCCAGAGATTCCACTGGAAGGCCAAAAACGCTCTCAAATGCACTTTCGGAGTCCAAAAAAGTTATTCTTAGTGCAGATATTCACTCAACAGAAAGTTTCCACAAAAAGGCCAGAAACGCTCTCAAATGCACTTTCAGAGTGCAAAAAAGTGAATCTTACTGCAGATATTCACTCAACACAGAGTTTCCACTGGAAGGCCAGAAACGCTCTCAAATGCACTTTCAGAGTCCAAAAAAGTGATTCTTACTGCAGATATTCACTCAACACAGAGTTTCCACTGGAAGCCCAGAAACGCTCTCAAATGCACTTTGTGAGACCTAAATAGTGATTCTTAGTGCAGACATTCACACAACAGAAAGTTTCCACAAAAAGGCCAGAAACGCTCTCAAATGCACTTTCAGAGTCCAAAAAAGTGATTCTCAGCGCAGTTATTCACTCAACACAGAGTTACACTAGATAGCCAGAAACGCTCTCAAATGCACTTTCAGAGTGCAAAAAAGTGATTCTTACTGCAGATATTCACTCAACACAGAGTTTCCACTGGAAAGCCAGAAACGCTCTCTAATGCATTTTCAGAGTCCAAAAAGTGATTCTTACTGCAGATATTCACTCAACACAGAGTTTCCACTGGAAGTCCAGTAACGCTCTCAAATGAACTTTCGAGTCCAAAACGTGATTCTTAGTGAGAGATATTTACTCAACACAGAGTTTCCACTAGATGGCCAGAAACGCTGTCAAATGCACTTTCAGAGTCCAAAATAGTGATTCTTCGTGCAGATATTCACTATACACAGAGTTTACACTAGAAGGCCAGAAACGCTGTCAAATGCACTTTCAGAGTCCAAAATAGTGATTCTTCGTGCAGATATTCACTATACACAGAGTTTACACTAGAAGGCCAGAAACGCTCTCAAATGCACTTTCAGAGTCCAAAAAAGTGATTCTTATTCAGATATTCACTATAAACAGAGTTTCCACTAGAAGGCCAGAAACGCTCTGAAATGCACTTTCATAGTCCAAAATAACTGATTCTCAGGGCAGATATTCAGTGACACAGAGTTTCACAGATTTTCCACTAGAAGGCCAGAAACTCTCTCAAATGCACTTTCATAGTCCAAAAAAGTGATTCTTATTCAGATATTCACTCAACACAGAGTTTCCACTAGAAGGCCAGAAACACTCTGAAATGCACTTTCATAGTCCAAAATAAGTGATTCTCAGGGCAGATATTCAGTCAACACACAGTTTCCACTAGAAGGCCAGAAACACTCTCAAATGCACTTTGATAGTCCAAAAAAGTGATTCTTATTCAGATATTCACTCAACACAGAGTTTCCACTAGAAGGCCAGAAACGCTGTCAAATGCACTCTCAGAGTCCAAAATAGTGATTCTTCGTGCAGATATTCACTATACACAGCGTTTACACTAGAGTCCAAAAAAGTGATTCTTAGGCAGATATTCGTTCATACAAATTTTCCAGTAGAAGGCCAGAAACTCTCTGAGAAGCACTTTCAGAGTCCAAAAAAGTGATTCTCAGGGCAAATAATCACTCAACACAGAGTTTCCACTGGAAGGCCAGAAACGCTCTCAAATGCACTTTCAGAGTCCAAAAAAGTGATTCTCAGGGCAGATATTCAATCAACACAGAGTTTCCACTAGAAGGCCAGAAACGCTGTCAAATGCACTTTCAGAGTCCAAAATAGTGATTCTTTTTGCAGATATTCACTATACACAGAGTTTACACTAGAAGGCCAGAAACGCTGTCAAATGCACTTTCAGAGTCCAAAATAGTGATTCTTCGTGCAGATATTCACTATACACAGCGTTTACACTAGAGTCCAAAAAAGTGATTCTTAGGCAGATATTCGTTCATACAAATTTTCCAGTAGAAGGCCAGAAACTCTCTGAGAAGCACTTTTGGAGTCCAAAAGAGTGATTCTCAGGGCAAATAATCACTCAACAGAGAGTTTCCACTGGAAGGCCAGAAACGCTCTCAAATGCACTTTCAGAGTCCAAAATTACTGATCTCAGGGCAGATATTCACTCAACACAGAGTTTCACAGATTTTCCACTAGAAGGCCAGAAACTCTCTCAAATGCACTTTCATAGTCCAAAAAAGTGATTCTCAGGGCAAATAATCACTCAACACAGAGTTTCCACTGGAAGACCAGAAACGCTCTCAAATGCACTTTCAGAGTCCAAAACAATGATTCTTATTCAGATATTCACTATACACAGTGTTTCCAGGAGAAGGCCAAAAACGCTGTCAAATGCACTTTCAGAGTCTAAAAAAAAGATTCTCAGGGCAGATATCAGTCAACACAGAGTTTCCACTGGAAGGCCAAAAACGTTCCCAAATACTCTTTCAGAGACCAAAAAAGTGATTTTTAGTGCTGATATTCACTAAACACAGAGTTTCCACTAGAGTCCAAAAAAGTGATTCTTAGGCAGATATTCGTTCACACAAATTTTCCAGTAGAAGGCCAGAAACTGTTGAGAAGCACTTTCAGAGTCCAAAAAAGTGATTCTAACTGCAGATATTCACTCAACACAGAGTTCCCACTGGAAGACCAGAAACGCTCTCAAATGCACTTTCAGAGTCCAAAACAATGATTCTTATTCAGATATTCACTATACACAGTGTTTCCAGGAGAAGGCCAGAAACATTGTCAAAAGCACTTTCAGAGTCCAAAATAGTGATTCTTATTCAGATATTCACTATACACAGAGTTTCCACTAGAAGGCCAGAAACGCTCTCAAATGCGCTTTAGGAGTCCAAAAAAGTGATTCTTATTGCAGATATTCACTCAACAGAGAGTTTCCACTAAGAGGCCAGAAACGCTCTCAAATGCATTTTCAGACCCAAAAAAAGTGATTGTTAGTGCAGATGTTAACTCAACACAGAGTTTCCACTGGAAAGGTAGAAACTCTCTCAGAAGCACTTCTGAATCCAAAACAGTGATTATTAGTGCAGATATTCACTCAACACAGATTTTCCACTGGAAGTGCAGTAACACTCTCAAAAGAACTTTCGGAATCCAAAAAAGTGATTCTTAGTGCAGATATTCACTCAACACAGATTTTCCACAAAAAGGCCAGAAACCCTCTCAAATGCATTTTCAGAGTACAAAAAAGTGATTGTTAGTGCAGATATTCACTCAACAAAGAGTTTACACTGGAAGGGCAGTAACACTCTCAAAAAACTTTCGGAGTCCAAAAAAGTGATTCTTAGTGCAGATATTCACTCAACACAGACTTTCCACTGGAAAGCCAGAAACACTCTCAAATGCACTTTCTGAATCCAAAACAGTGATTATTAGTGCAGATATTCACTCAACACAGAGTTTCGACTGGAAGGCCAGAAATGCTCTCAAATGAACTTTCAGAGTCCTAAAAAGTGATTCTTTCTGCAGATATTCACTCAACACAGAGTTTCCACTAGATGGCCAGAAACGCTCTCAAATGCACTTTAGGAGTCCAAAAAAGTGATTCTTACTGCAGATATTCACTCAACACAGAGTTTCCACTGGAAGGCCAGAAACTCTTTCAATGGCACTTTCGGAGTCCAAAAAAGTGATTCTTACTGCAGATATTCACTAAACACAGAGTTTCCACTGGAAGGCCAGTAACGCTCTCAAATGTATTTTCAGAGTCCAAAAAAGTGATTCTTAATGCAGATATTCACTCAACACAGAGTTTCCACTGGAAGTCCGGTAAAGCTCTCCAATTGACTTTCGGAGTGCAAAAAAGTGATTCTTGCTGCAGATAATCACTAAACACAGAGTTTCCACTAGAAAACCAGAAACGCTCTCAATGCAGTTTCAGGGTCCAAAAAGTGAATCTTACTGCAGATATTCAGTCAACACAGATTTTCCACTGCAAGGCCAGTAACGCTCTCAAATGCACTTTAGGAGTCCAAAATAGTGATTCTTCGTGCAGATATTCACTCAACACAGAGTTTCCACAAAAAGGCCAGAAACTCTCTCAAATGCATTTTCAGAGTACAAAAAAGTGATTCTTAGTGCAGATATTCACTCAACAGAAAGTTTCCACAAAAAGGCCAGAAACGCTCTCAAATGCACTTTCAGAGTCCAAAAACGTGATTCTCAGCGCAGTTATTCACTCAACACAGAGTATACACTCGATGGCCAGAAACGCTGTCAAATGCACTTTCAGAGTGCAAAAAAGTGATTCTTACTGCAGATATTCACTCAACCCAGAGATTCCACTGGAAGGCCAAAAACGCTCTCAAATGCACTTTCGGAGTCCAAAAAAGTTATTCTTAGTGCAGATATTCACTCAACAGAAAGTTTCCACAAAAAGGCCAGAAACGCTCTCAAATGCACTTTCAGAGTGCAAAAAAGTGAATCTTACTGCAGATATTCACTCAACACAGAGTTTCCACTGGAAGGCCAGAAACGCTCTCAAATGCACTTTCAGAGTCCAAAAAAGTGATTCTTACTGCAGATATTCACTCAACACAGAGTTTCCACTGGAAGCCCAGAAACGCTCTCAAATGCACTTTGTGAGACCTAAATAGTGATTCTTAGTGCAGACATTCACACAACAGAAGTTTCCACAAAAAGGCCAGAAACGCTCTCAAATGCACTTTCAGAGTCCAAAAAAGTGATTCTCAGCGCAGTTATTCACTCAACACAGAGTTACACTAGATAGCCAGAAACGCTCTCAAATGCACTTTCAGAGTGCAAAAAAGTGATTCTTACTGCAGATATTCACTCAACACAGAGTTTCCACTGGAAAGCCAGAAACGCTCTCTAATGCATTTTCAGAGTCCAAAAAGTGATTCTTACTGCAGATATTCACTCAACACAGAGTTTCCACTGGAAGTCCAGTAACGCTCTCAAATGAACTTTCGGAGTCCAAAAACGTGATTCTTAGTGAGAGATATTTACTCAACACAGAGTTTCCACTAGATGGCCAGAAACGCTCTCAAATGCTCTTTCGGAGTCCAAAAAAGTGATTCTTACTGCAGATATTCACGAAACACAGAGTTTCCACTGGAAAGCCAGAAACACTCTCAAATGCACTTTCTGAGACCAAAAAAGTGATTCTTAGTGCAGATATTCACTCAACAAAAATTTTCCACAATAAAGGCCAGAAACGCTCTCAAATGCACTTTTGGAGTCCAAAAACGTGATTCTTACTGCAGATATTCACTCAACACAGATTTTCCACTGGAAGGCCAGAAACGCCCTCAATGCACTTTCTGAGACCAAAATAGTGATACTTAGTGCATATATTTGCTCAACACAGAGTTTCCAGGAGAAGGCCAGAAACTCTCTCAGAAGCACTTTCAGAGTCCAAAACAGAGATTCTTAGTGCAGATATTCACTCAACACAGAGTTTCCACAGGTAGGCCAGCAACCCTCTCAAATGAACTTTCGGAGTGCAAAAAAGTGATTCTTAGTGCAGATATTCACTGAACACAGAGTTTCCACTGGAAGGCCAGAAACGCTCTCAAATGAACTTTCAGAGTCCAAAAAAGTGATTCTAACTGCAGATATTCACTCAACACAGAGTTTCCACTGGAAGGCCAGAAACGCTCTCACATGCGCTTTAGGAGTCCAAAAAAGTGATTCTTACTGCAGATATTCACTCAACAGAAAGTTTCCACAAAAAGGCCAGAAACGCTCTCAAATGCACTTTCAGAGTTCAAAAACGTGATTCTCAGCGCAGCTATTCACTCAACACAGAGTTTACACTCGATGGCCAGAAACGCTCTCAAATGCACTTTCAGAGTCCAAAAAAGTGATTTTTAGAGCAGATATTCACTCAACGGAGAGTTTCCACTAAAAGGCCAGAAACGCTCTGAAATGCAGTTTCAGAGTGCAAAAAAGTGATTCTTAGAGCAGATATTCACTCAACGGAGATTTTCCACTATAAGGCCAGAACGCTGTCAAATGCACTTTCAGAGTGCAAAAATGTGATTCTTAGTGAGAGATATTTACTGAACACAGAGTTTCCACTAGATGGCCAGTAACACTCTCAAATGAACTTTCGAGTCCAAAAAGTGATTCTTAGTGCAGATATTCACTCAACACAGAGTGTCCACTGGTAGACCAGAAACGTTCTCAAATGCACTTTGAGTCAAAAAGTGATTCTCAGTGCAGATATTCACTCAACAGAAAGTTTCCACAAAAAGGCCAGAAACTCTCTCAAAGGCACTTTCAGAGTACAAAAAAGTGATTCTTACTGCAGATATTCACTCAACACAGAGTTTCCACTGGAAGGCCAGAAACGCTCTCAAATGAACTTTCAGAGTCCAAAAGTGATTCTTACTGCAGATATTCACTCAACAGAAAGTTTCCACAAAAAGGCCAGAAACGCTCTCAAATGCACTTTCAGAATCCAAAACCGTGATTCTCAGCGCAGCTATTCACTCAACACAGAGTTTACACTCAATGGCCAGAAACGCTCTCAAATGCACTCTAGGAGTCCAAAAAAGTGATTCTTACTGCAGATATTCAGTCAACACAGAGTTTCCACTGGAAGGCCAGAAAACGCTCTCAAATGAACTTTCAGAGTCCAAAAAGTGATTGTTAGTGCAGATATTCACTCAACACAGAGTTTCCACTGGAAGGCCATAAACGCTCTCAAATGCACTTTCAGAGTCCAAAAAAGTGATACTTAGTGCATATATTCGCTCAACACAGAGTTTCCAGGAGAAGGCCAAAAACTCTCTCAGAAGCACTTTCAGAGTCCAAAACAGTGATTCTTAGTGCAGATATTCACTCAACACAGAGTTTCCACTGGTAGGCCAGCAACCCTCTCAAATGAACTTTCGAGTGCAAAAAGTGATTCTTAGTGCAGATATTCAGTCAACACAGAGTTTCCACTGGAAGGCCAGAAACGCTCTCAAATGAACGTTCAGAGTCCAAAAAGTGATTCTAACTGCAGATATTCACTCAACACAGAGTTTCCAATGGAAGGCCAGAAACGCTCTCACATGCGCTTTAGGAGTCCAAAAAAGTGATTGTTAGTGCAGAAATTCACTGAACACAGACTTTTCACTGGAAGGCCAGAAACGCTCTCACATGCACTTTCTGGGTCCAAAAAAGTGATTCTTACTGCAGATATTCACTCAACAGAAAGTTTCCACAAAAGGCCAGAAACGCTCTCAAATGCACTTTCAGAGTCCAAAAAGTGATTCTTACTGCAGATATTCAGTCAACACAGAGTTTCCACTGGAAGGCCAGAAACGCTCTCAAATGAACTTTCAGAGTTCAAAAAAGTGATTCTTAGGGCAGATATTCACTCAACAGAAAAATTCCACAAATAGGCCAGAAACAGTGTCAAATGCATTTCAGAGTGCAAAAATGTGATTCTTACTGCAGATATTCACTCAACACAGAATTTCCACTGGAAGGCTAGAAACACTCTCAAATGCGCTTTAGGAGTCCAAAAAAGTGATTCTTAGTGAGAGATATTTACTCAACACAGAGTTTCCACTAGAAGGCCAGAAACGCTCTCAATTGAACTTTCAGAGTCCAAAAAAGTGATTCTAACTGCAGATATTCACTCAACACAGAGTTTCCACTGGAAGGCCAGAAACGCTCTCAAATGCACTTTCAGAGTCCAAAACAGTGATACTTAGTGCATATATTCGCTCAACACAGAGTTTCCAGGAGAAGGCCAGAAACTCTCTCAGAAGCACTTTCAGAGTCCAAAACAGTGATTCTTAGTGCAGATATTCACTCAACACAGAGTTTCCACTGGTAGGCCAGCAACCCTCTGAAATGAACTTTCGGAGTCCAAAAAAGTGATTCTTAGTGCAGATATTCACTCAACACAGAGTTTCCACTGGAAGGCCAGAAACTCTCACATGCACTTTCTGGGTCCCAAAGTGATTCTTATTGCAGATATTCACTCAACAGAAAGTTTCCACAAAAAGGCCAGAAACGCTCTCAAATGCACTTTCAGAATTCAAAACGTGATTCTCAGCGCAGCTATTCACTCAACACAGAGTTTACACTCGATGGCCAGAAACGCTCTCAAATGCACTTTCAGAGTCCAAAAAGTGATTTTAGAGCAGATATTCACTCAACGGAGAGTTTCACTAAAAGGCCAGAAACGCTCTGAAATGCAGTTTCAGAGTGCAAAAAGTGATTCTTAGAGCAGATATTCACTCAACGGAGAGTTTCCACTATAAGGCCAGAACGCTGTCAAATGCACTTTCAGAGTGCAAAAATGTGATTCTTAGTGAGATATTTACTGAACACAGAGTTTCCACTAGATGGCCAGTAACACTCTCAAATGAACTTTCGGAGTCCAAAAAGTGATTCTTAGTGCAGATATTCACTCAACACAGAGTGTCCACTGGTAGACCAGAAACGTTCTCAAATGCACTTTCGGAGTCAAAAAGTGATTCTTACTGCAGATATTCACTCAACACAGAGTTTCCACTGGAAGGCCAGAAACGCTCTCAAATGAACTTTCAGAGTCCAAAAAGTGATTCTTACTGCAGATATTCACTCAACAGAAAGTTTCCACAAAAGGCCAGAACGCTCTCAAATGCACTTTCAGAATCCAAACCGTGATTCTCAGCGCAGCTATTCACTCAACACAGAGTTTACACTCGATGGCCAGAAACGCTCTCAAATGCACTCTAGGAGTCCAAAAAGTGGGATTCTTACTGCAGATATTCAGTCAACACAGAGTTTCCACTGGAAGGCCAGAAACGCTCTCAAATGAACTTTCAGAGTCCAAAAAGTGATTGTTAGTGCAGATATTCACTCAACACAGAGTTTCCACTGGAAGGCCATAAACGCTCTCAAATGCACTTTCAGAGTCCAAAAAGTGATACTTAGTGCATATATTCGCTCAACACAGAGTTTCCAGGAGAAGGCCAAAAACTCTCTCAGAAGCACTTTCAGAGTCCAAAACAGTGATTCTTAGTGCAGATATTCACTAAACACAGAGTTTCCACTGGTAGGCCAGCAACCCTCTCAAATGAACTTTCGGAGTGCAAATAAGTGATTCTTAGTGCAGATATTCAGTCAACACAGAGTTTCCACTGGAAGGCCAGAAACGCTCTCAAATGAACGTTCAGAGTCCAAAAAGTGATTCTAACTGCAGATATTCACTCAACACAGAGTTTCCAATGGAAGGCCAGAAACGCTCTCACATGCGCTTTAGGAGTCCAAAAAAGTGATTGTTAGTGCAGAAATTCACTGAACACAGACTTTTCACTGGAAGGCCAGAAACGCTCTCACATGCACTTTCTGGGTCCAAAAAAGTGATTCTTACTGCAGATATTCACTCAACAGAAAGTTTCCACAAAAAGGCCAGAAACGCTCTCAAATGCACTTTCAGAGTCCAAAAAAGTGATTCTTACTGCAGATATTCAGTCAACACAGAGTTTCCACTGGAAGGCCAGAAACGCTCTCAAATGAACTTTCAGAGTTCAAAAAAGTGATTGTTAGTGCAGATATTCACTCAACACAGAGTTTCCACTGGAAGGCCAGACACGCTCTCACATGCACTTTCTGGGACCAAAAAAGTGATTCTTACTGCAGATATTCACTCAACAGAAAGTTTCCACAAAAAGGCCAGAAACGCTCTCAAATGCACTTTCAGAGTCCAAAAACGTGATTCTTACTGCAGATATTCACTCAACACAGAGTTTCCACTGGTAGCCCAGAAACGCTCTCAAATGCACTTTCGGAGTCAAAAAAGTGATTCTTAGGGCAGATATTCACTCAACAGAAAAATTCCACAAAAAGGCCAGAAACAGTGTCAAATGCATTTCAGAGTGCAAAAATGTGATTCTTACTGCAGATATTCACTCAACACAGAATTTCCACTGGAAGGCTAGAAACGCTCTCAAATGCGCTTTAGGAGTCCAAAAAAGTGATTCTTAGTGAGAGATATTTACTCAACACAGAGTTTCCACTAGATGGCCAGAAACGCTCTCAATTGAACTTTCAGAGTCCAAAAAAGTGATTCTAACTGCAGATATTCACTCAACACAGACTTTTCACTGGAAGGCCAGAAACGCTCTCAAATGCACTTTCAGAGTCCAAAACAGTGATACTTAGTGCATATATTCGCTCAACACAGAGTTTCCAGGAGAAGGCCAGAAACTCTCTCAGAAGCACTTTCAGAGTCCAAAACAGTGATTCTTAGTGCAGATATTCACTCAACACAGAGTTTCCACTGGTAGGCCAGCAACCCTCTGAAATGAACTTTCGGAGTCCAAAAAAATGATTCTTAGTGCAGATATTCACTCAACACAGAGTTTCCACTGGAAGGCCAGAAACGCTCTCTCACATGCACTTTCTGGGTCCCAAAAAGTGATTCTTACTGCAGATATTCACTCAACAGAAAGTTTCCACAAAAAGGCCAGAAACGCTCTCAAATGCACTTTCAGAGTTCAAAAACGTGATTCTCAGCGCAGCTATTCACTCAACACAGAGTTTACACTCGATGGCCAGAAACGCTCTCAAATGCACTTTCAGAGTGCAAAAAAGTGATTCTTACTGCAGATATTCACTCAACGGAGAGTTTCCACTAAAACGCCAGAAACGCTCTGAAATGCAGTTTCAGAGTGCAAAAAAGTGATTCTTAGAGCAGATATTCACTCAACGGAGAGTTTCCACTATAAGGCCAGAACGCTGTCAAATGCACTTTCAGAGTGCAAAAATGTGATTCTTAGTGAGAGATATTTACTGAACACAGAGTTTCCACTAGATGGCCAGTAACACTCTCAAATGAACTTTCGGAGTCCAAAAAAGTGATTCTTAGTGCAGATATTCACTCAACACAGAGTTTCCACTGGTAGACCAGAAACGTTCTCAAATGAACTTTCAGAGTCCAAAAAGTGATTCTTACTGCAGATATTCACTCAACAGAAAGTTTCACAAAAGGCCAGAAACGCTCTCAAATGCACTTTCAGAGTCCAAAACGTGATTCTCAGCTCAGCTATTCACTCAACACAGAGTTTACACTCGATGGCCAGAAACGCTCTCAAATGCACTTTAGGAGTCCAAAAAACTGATTCTTACTGCAGATATTCAGTCAACACAGAGTTTCCACTGGAAGGCCAGAAACGCTCTCAAATGAACTTTCAGAGTCCAAAAAAGTGATTGTTAGTGCAGATATTCACTCAACACAGAGTTTCCAGTAAAAGGCCAGAAACGCTCTCAAATGCATTTTCAGAGTCCAAAAAATTGATTCATTTTGCAAATATTCACTCAACACAGAATTTTCACTGGAAGGCCAGAAACGCTCTCAAATGCACTTTCTCAGTCCAAAAAAGTGATTCTTAGTACAGATATTCACTCAACAGAGAGTTTCCACTGGAAGGCCATAAACGCTCTCAAATGCACTTTCACAGTCCAAAAAAGTGATTCTTAGTGCAGATATTCAGTCAACACAGAGTTTCCACTGGAAGGCCAGAAACGCTTTCAAATGAACGTTCAGAGTCCAAAAAAGTGATTCTAACTGCAGATATTCACTCAACACAGAGTTTCCAATGGAAGGCCAGAAACGCTCACATGCGCTTTAGGAGTCCAAAAAGTGATTGTTAGTGCAGAAATTCACTGAACACAGACTTTTCACTGGAGGCCAGAAACGCTCTCACATGCACTTTCTGGGTCCAAAAAAGTGATTCTTACTGCAGATATTCACTCAACACAGAGTTTCCACAAAAAGGCCAGAAACGCTCTCAAATGCACTTTCAGAGTCCAAAACGTGATTCTTACTGCAGATATTCACTCAACACAGAGTTTCCACTGGTAGCCCAGAAACGCTCTCAAATGCACTTTCGGAGTCAAAAAAGTGATTCTTAGGGCAGATATTCACTCAACAGAAAAATTCCACAAAAAGGCCAGAAACAGTGTCAAATGCAATTCAGAGTGCAAAAATGTGATTCTTACTGCAGATATTCACTCAACACAGAATTTCCACTGGAAGGCTAGAAACGCTCTCAAATGCGCTTTAGGAGTCCAAAAAAGTGATTCTTAGTGAGAGATATTTACTCAACACAGAGTTTCCACTAGATGGCCAGAAAAGCTCTCAATTGAACTTTCAGAGTCCAAAAAAGTGATTCTAACTGCAGATATTCACTCAACACAGAGTTTCCACTGGAAGGCCAGAAACGCTCTCAAATGCACTTTCAGAGTCCAAAACAGTGATACTTAGTGCATATATTCGCTCAACACAGAGTTTCCAGGAGAAGGCCAGAAACTCTCTCAGAAGCACTTTCAGAGTCCAAAACAGTGATTCTTAGTGCAGATATTCCCTCAACACAGAGTTTCCACTGGAAGGCCAGAAACGCTCTCAAATGCATTTTCAGAGTCCAAAAATTGATTCATTTTGCAAATATTCACTCAACACAGAATTTTCACTGGAAGGCCAGAAACGCTCTCAAATGCACTTTCTCAGTCCAAAAAAGTGATTCTTAGTACAGATATTCACTCAACAGAGAGTTTCCACTGGAAGGCCATAAACGCTCTCAAATGCACTTTCAGAGTCCAAAAAAGTGATACTTAGTGCATATATTCGCTCAACACAGAGTTTCCAGGAGAAGGCCAAAAACTCTCTCAGAAGCACTTTCAGAGTCCAAAACAGTGATTCTTAGTGCAGATATTCAGTCAACACAGAGTTTCCACTGGAAGGCCAGAAACGCTTTCAAATGAACGTTCAGAGTCCAAAAAAGTGATTCTAACTGCAGATATTCACTCAACACAGAGTTTCCAATGGAAGGCCAGAAACGCTCTCAAATGCATTTTCAGAGTCCAAAAAATTGATTCATTTTGCAAATATTCACTCAACACAGAATTTTCACTGGAAGGCCAGAAACGCTCTCAAATGCACTTTCTCAGTCCAAAAAGTGATTCTTAGTACAGATATTCACTCAACAGAGAGTTTCACTGGAAGGCCATAAACGCTCTCAAATGCACTTTCAGAGTCCAAAAAGTGATACTTAGTGCATATATTCACTCAACACAGACTTTTCACTGGAAGGCCAGAAACGCTCTCAGAAGCACTTTCAGAGTCCAAAAAAGTGATTCTTAGTGCAGATATTCACTCAACACAGATTTTCCAGTAAAAGGGCAGAAACGCTCTCAAATGCACGTTCTGAGTCCAAAAAAGTGATTCTTAGTGCAGATATTCACTCAACACAGAATTTTCACTGGAAGGCCAGAAACGCTCTCAAATGCACTTTCAGAGTCCAAAAAAGTGATTGTTTGTGCAGATATTCACTCAACACAGACTTTTCACTGGAAGGCCAGAAACGCTCTCAGAAGCACTTTCTGAGTCCAAAACAGTGATTCTTACTGCAAATATTCACTCAACACAGAGTTTCCACTGGAAGGCCAGAAATGCTCTCAAATGCACTTTCAGAGTCCAAAAAAGTGAATGTTAGTACAGATATTCACTCAACACAGACTTTTCACTGGAAGGCCAGAAATCCTCTCAGAAGCACTTTCTAAGTCCAAAAAAGTGATTGTTAGTACAGATATTCACTCAACAGAGAGTTTCCACTGGAAGGCCAGAAACGCTCTCAGAAGCACTTTCTGAGTCCAAAAAAGTGATTCTTAGTGCAGATATTCACTCAACACCGAGTTTCCTGTAAAGGGCCAGAATCGCTCTGAAATGCAGTTTCAGAGTGCAAAAAAGTGATTCTTAGAGCAGATATTCACTCAACGGAGAGTTTCCACTATAAGGCCAGAAACGCTGTCAAATGCACTTTCAGAGTGCAAAATGTGATTCTTAGTGAGAGATATTTACTGAACACAGAGTTTCCACTAGATGGCCAGTAACACTCTCAAATGAACTTTCGGAGTCCAAAAAAGTGATTCTTAGTGCAGATATTCACTCAACACAGAGTTTCCACTGGTAGACCAGAAACGTTCTCAAATGAACTTTCAGAGTCCAAAAAAGTGATTCTTACTGCAGATATTCACTCAACAGAAAGTTTCCACAAAAAGGCCAGAAACGCTCTCAAATGCACTTTCAGAGTCCAAAAACGTGATTCTCAGCTCAGCTATTCACTCAACACAGAGTTTACACTCGATGGCCAGAAACGCTCTCAAATGCACTTTAGGAGTCCAAAAAACTGATTCTTACTGCAGATATTCAGTCAACACAGAGTTTCCACTGGAAGGCCAGAAACGCTCTCAAATGAACTTTCAGAGTCCAAAAAAGTGATTGTTAGTGCAGATATTCACTCAACACAGAGTTTCCAGTAAAAGGCCAGAAACGCTCTCAAATGCATTTTCACAGTCCAAAAAATTGATTCATTTTGCAAATATTCACTCAACACAGAATTTTCACTGGAAGGCCAGAAACGCTCTCAAATGCACTTTCTCAGTCCAAAAAAGTGATTCTTAGTACAGATATTCACTCAACAGAGAGTTTCCACTGGAAGGCCATAAACGCTCTCAAATGCACTTTCACAGTCCAAAAAAGTGATCCTTAGTGCAGATATTCAGTCAACACAGAGTTTCACTGGAAGGCCAGAAACGCTTTCAAATGAACGTTCAGAGTCCAAAAGTGATTCTAACTGCAGATATTCACTCAACACAGAGTTTCCAATGGAAGGCCAGAAACGCTCTCACATGCGCTTTAGGAGTCCAAAAAAGTGATTGTTAGTGCAGAAATTCACTGAACACAGACTTTTCACTGGAGGCCAGAAACGCTCTCACATGCACTTTCTGGGTCCAAAAAGTGATTCTTACTGCAGATATTCACTCAACACAGAGTTTCCACAAAAGGCCAGAAACGCTCTCAAATGCACTTTCAGAGTCCAAAAAGTGATTCTTACTGCAGATATTCACTCAACACAGAGTTTCCACTGGTAGCCCAGAAACGCTCTCAAATGCACTTCGGAGTCAAAAAGTGATTCTTAGGCAGATATTCACTCAACAGAAAAATTCCACAAAAGGCCAGAAACAGTGTCAAATGCATTTCAGAGTGCAAAATGTGATTCTTACTGCAGATATTCACTCAACACAGAATTTCCACTGGAAGGCTAGAAACGCTCTCAAATGCGCTTTAGGAGTCCAAAAAAGTGATTCTTAGTGAGAGATATTTACTCAACACAGAGTTTCCACTAGATGGCCAGAAAAGCTCTCAATTGAACTTTCAGAGTCCAAAAAAGTGATTCTAACTGCAGATATTCACTCAACACAGAGTTTCCACTGGAAGGCCAGAAACGCTCTCAAATGCACTTTCAGAGTCCAAAACAGTGATACTTAGTGCATATATTCGCTCAACACAGAGTTTCCAGGAGAAGGCCAGAAACTCTCTCAGAAGCACTTTCAGAGTCCAAAACAGTGATTCTTAGTGCAGATATTCCCTCAACACAGAGTTTCCACTGGAAGGCCAGAAACGCTCTCAAATGCATTTTCAGAGTCCAAAAATGATTCATTTTGCAAATATTCACTCAACACAGAATTTTCACTGGAAGGCCAGAAACGCTCTCAAATGCACTTTCTCAGTCCAAAAAAGTGATTCTTAGTACAGATATTCACTCAACAGAGAGTTTCACTGGAAGGCCATAAACGCTCTCAAATGCACTTTCAGAGTCCAAAAAGTGATACTTAGTGCATATATTCGCTCAACACAGAGTTTCCAGGAGAAGGCCAAAAACTCTCTCAGAAGCACTTTCAGAGTCCAAAACAGTGATTCTTAGTGCAGATATTCAGTCAACACAGAGTTTCCACTGGAAGGCCAGAAACGCTTTCAAATGAACGTTCAGAGTCCAAAAAAGTGATTCTAACTGCAGATATTCACTCAACACAGAGTTTCCAATGGAAGGCCAGAAACGCTCTCAAATGCATTTTCAGAGTCCAAAAAATTGATTCATTTTGCAAATATTCACTCAACACAGAATTTTCACTGGAAGGCCAGAAACGCTCTCAAATGCACTTTCTCAGTCCAAAAAAGTGATTCTTAGTACAGATATTCACTCAACAGAGAGTTTCCACTGGAAGGCCATAAACGCTCTCAAATGCACTTTCAGAGTCCAAAAAAGTGATACTTAGTGCATATATTCACTCAACACAGACTTTTCACTGGAAGGCCAGAAACGCTCTCAGAAGCACTTTCAGAGTCCAAAAAAGTGATTCTTAGTGCAGATATTCACTCAACACAGATTTTCCAGTAAAAGGGCAGAAACGCTCTCAAATGCACGTTCTGAGTCCAAAAAAGTGATTCTTAGTGCAGATATTCACTCAACACAGAATTTTCACTGGAAGGCCAGAAACGCTCTCAAATGCACTTTCAGAGTCCAAAAAAGTGATTGTTAGTGCAGATATTCACTCAACACAGACTTTTCACTGGAAGGCCAGAAACGCTCTCAGAAGCACTTTCTGAGTCCAAAACAGTGATTCTTAATGCAAATATTCACTCAACACAGAGTTTCCACTGGAAGGCCAGAAATGCTCTCAAATGCACTTTCAGAGTCCAAAAAAGTGAATGTTAGTACAGATATTCACTCAACACAGACTTTTCACTGGAAGGCCAGAAATCCTCTCAGAAGCACTTTCTAAGTCCAAAAAGTGATTGTTAGTACAGATATTCACTCAACAGAGAGTTTCCACTGAAGGCCAGAAACGCTCTCAGAAGCACTTTCTGAGTCCAAAAAGTGATTCTTAGTGCAGATATTCACTCAACACCGAGTTTCCTGTAAAGGGCCAGAATCGCTCTCAAATGCTTTTTCAGAGTCCAAAAATTGATTCTTACTGCAAATATTCACTCAACACAGACTTTTCACTGGAAGGCCAGAAACGCTCTCAAATGCACTTTCTCAGTCCAAAAAGTGATTCTTAGTGCAGATATTCACTCAACACAGAGTTTCCAGTAAAAGGCCAGAAACGCTCTCAAATGCATTTTCAGAGTCAAAAAGTGGATTCTTACTGCAAATATTCACTCAACACAGAGTTTCCACAAAAAGGCCAGAAACGCTCTCAAATGCATTTTCAGTGTCCAAAAAAGTGATTGTTAGTGCATTATTCACTCAACAGAGAGTTTACACTGGAAGACCAGTAACGCTCTCAAATGAACTTTCGGAGTCCAAAAAGTGATTCTTAGTGCAGATATTCACTCAACACAGAGTTTCCACTGGAAGGCCAGAAACGCTCTCAAATGCACTTTAGAGTACAAAACGTGATTCTCAAAGCGAAGTTATTCACTCAACACAGAGTTTACACTAGATGGCCAGAAACGCTGTCAAATGCACTTTCATAGTCCAAAAAGTGATTCTTACTGCAGATATTCACTCAACACAGATTTTCCACTGGAAGGCCAGAAACGCTCTCAATGCACTTTCTGAGACCAAAATAGTGATACTTAGTGCATATATTCGCTCAACACAGAGTTTCCAGGAGAAGGCCAGAAACTCTCTCAGAAGCACTTTCAGAGTCCAAAAAGTGATTCTAACTGCAGATATTCACTCAACACAGAGTTTCCACTGGAAGGCCAAAACGCTTCTCACATGCGCTTTAGGAGTCCAAAAAGTGATTGTTAGTGCAGATATTCACTCAACACACAGTTTCCACTGGAAGGCCAGAACGCTCTCACATGCACTTTCTGGGTCCCAAAAAGTGATTCTTACTGCAGATATTCACTCAACAGAAAGTTTCCACAAAAAGGCCAGAAACGCTCTCAAATGCACTTTCAGAGTGCAAAAAGTGATTCTTACTGCAGATATTCACTCAACACAGAGATTCCACTGAAGGCCAAAAACGCTCTCAAATGCACTTTCAGAGTCCAAAAAGTGATTTTAGAGCAGATATTCACTCAACGGAGAGTTTCACTAAAAGGCCAGAAACGCTCTGAAATGCAGTTTCACAGTGCAAAAAGTGATTCATAGAGCAGATATTCACTCAACGGAGAGTTTCCACTATAAGGCCAGAAACGCTGTCAAATGCACTTTCAGAGTGCAAAAATGTGATTCTTATTGAGAGATATTTACTGAACACAGAGTTTCCACTAGATGGCCAGTAACACTCTCAAATGAACTTTCGAGTCCAAAAAGTGATTCTTAGTGCAGATATTCACTCAACACAGAGTTTCCACTGGTAGACCAGAAACGTTCTCAAATGCACTTTCGGAGTCAAAAGTGATTCTCAGTGCAGATATTCACTCAACAGAAAGTTTCCACAAAAGGCCAGAAACTCTCTCAAAGGCACTTTCAGAGTACAAAAAGTGATTCTTACTGCAGATATTCACTCAACACAGAGTTTCCACTGGAAGGCCAGAAACGCTCTCAAATGAACTTTCAGAGTCCAAAAAGTGATTCTTACTGCAGATATTCACTCAACAGAAAGTTTCCACAAAGGCCAGAAACGCTCTCAAATGCACTTTCAGAGTCCAAAACGTGATTCTCAGCGCAGCTATTCACTCAACACAGAGTTTACACTGATGGCCAGAAACACTCTCAAATGAACTTTCAGAGTCCAAAAAGGATTGTTAGTGCAGATATTCACTCAACACAGAGTTTCCACTGGAAGGCCAGAAACGCTCTCAAATGCACTTTCAGAGTCCAAAAAGTGATACTTAGTGCATATATTCACTCAACACAGAATTTCCACTGGAAGGCCAAACGCTCTCAAATGCGCTTTAGGAGTTCAAAAAAGTGATTCTTAGTGAGAGATATTTACTCAACACAGAGTTTCCACTAGATGGCCAGAAACGCTCTCAAATGCACTTTAGGAGTCCAAAAAAGTGATTCTTACTGCAGATATTCAGTCAACACATAGTTTCCACTGGAAGGCCAGAAACGCTCTCAAATGAACTTTCAGAGTCCAAAAAAGTGATTGTTAGTGCAGATATTCACTCAACACAGAGTTTCTACTGGAAGGCCAGAAACGCTCTCAGAAGCACTTTCAGAGTCCAAAAAAGTGATTCTTAGTGCAGATATTCACTCAACACAGATTTTCCAGTAAAAGGCCAGAAACACTCTCAAATGCACTTTCAGAGTCCAAAAAAGTGAGTCTTAGTGCAGATATTCACTCAACACAGATTTTCCAGTAAAAGGCGAGAAACGCTCTCAAATACATTTTCAGAGTCCAAAAAATTGATTCTTACTGCAAATATTCATTCAACACAGAGTTTCCAGTAAAAGGCCAGAAACGCTCTCAAATGCACTTTCTCAGTCCAAAAAGTGATTCTTAGTGCAGATATTCACTCAACACAGAGTTTCCAGTAAAGGGCCAGAAACTCTCAAATGCATTTTCAGACTCCAAAAATTGATTCTTACTGCAAATATTCACTCAACACAGATTTTTCACTGAAGGCCAGAAATGCTCTCAGAAACACTTTCAGAGTCCAAAAGTGATTGTTAGTGCAGATATTCACTCAACACAGATTTTCCAGTAAAACCCAGAAACGCTCTCAAATGCATTTTCAGAGTCCAAAAAATTGATGCTTACTGCAAATATTCACTCAACACAGAGTTTCCAGTAAAAGACCAGAAACGCTCTCAAATGCATTTTCAGAGTCCAAAAAATTGATTCTTACTGCAAATATTCACTCAACACAGAATTTTCACTGGAAGGCCAGAAACGCTCTCAAATGCACTTTCGGAGTACAAAAACGTGATTCTTAGTGCAGATATTCACTCAACACAGAGTTTCCACTAGATGGCCAGAAACGCTGTCAAATGCACTTTCATAGTCCAAAAAAGTGATTCTTACTGCAGATATTCAGTCAACACAGAGTTTCCACTGGAAGGCCAGAAACGCTCTCAAATGAACTTTCAGAGTCCAAAAAGTGATTGTTAGTGCAGATATTCACTCAACACAGAGTTTCTACTGGAAGGCCAGAAACGCTCTCAGAAGCACTTTCAGAGTCCAAAAAAGTGATTCTTAGTGCAGATATTCACTCAACACAGATTTTCCAGTAAAAGGCCAGAAACACTCTCAAATGCACTTTCAGAGTCCAAAAAGTGATTCAGTGCAGATATTCACTCAACACAGATTTTCCAGTAAAAGGCGAGAAACGCTCTCAAATACATTTTCAGAGTCCAAAATTGATTCTTACTGCAAATATTCACTAACACAGAATTTTCACTGGAAGGCCAGAACGCCCAAATGGACTTTCTGAGTCCAAAAAGTGATTCTTAGTGCAGATATTCACTCAACACAGAGTTTCCAGTAAAAGGCCAGAAACGCTCTCAAATGCATTTTCAGAGTCCAAAAATTGATTCTTACTGCAAATATTCACTCAACACAGAGTTTCCAGTAAAAGGCCAGAAACGCTCTCAAATGCACTTTCTCAGTCCAAAAAAGTGATTCTTAGTGCAGATATTCACTCAACACAGAGTTTCCAGTAAAGGGCCAGAAACTCTCTCAAATGCATTTTCAGACTCCAAAAAATTGATTCTTACTGCAAATATTCACTCAACACAGAATTTTCACTGGAAGGCCAGAAACGCTCTCAAATGCACTTTCTCTGTCCAAAAAAGTGATTCTTAGTGCAGATATTCACTCAACACAGAGTTTCCAGTAAAAGGCCAGAAACGCTCTCAAATGCATTTTCAGAGTCCAAAAAAGTGATTGTTAGTGCATTATTCACTCAACAGAGAGTTTACACTGGAAGACCAGTAACGCTCTCAAATGCACTTTCGGAGTCCAAAAAGTGATTCTTAGTGCAGATATTCACTCAACACAGAGTTTCCACTGGAAGGCCAGAAACGCTCAAATGCACTTTCGAGTACAAAAACGTGATTCTCAGCGCAGTTATTCACTCAACACAGAGTTTACACTAGATGGCCAGAAACGCTGCTGTCAAATGCACTTTCAGAGTCCAAAAAGTGATTCTTACTGCAGATATTCACTCAACACAGATTTTCCAGTGGAAGGCCAGAAACGCTCTCAATGCACTTTTGGAGACCAAAATAGTGATACTTAGTGCATATATTCGCTCAACACAGAGTTTCCAGGAGAAGGCCAGAAACTCTCTCAGAAGCACTTTCAGAGTCCAAAACAGAGATTCTTAGTGCAGATATTCACTCAACACAGAGTTTCCACAGGTAGGCCAGCAACCCTCTCAAATGAACTTTCGGAGTGCAAAAAGTGATTCTTAGTGCAGATATTCACTGAACACAGAGTTTCCACTGGAAGGCCAGAAACGCTCTCAAATGAACTTTCAGAGTCCAAAAAGTGATTCTAACTGCAGATATTCACTCAACACAGAGTTTCCACTGAAGGCCAGAAACGCTCTCACATGCGCTTTAGGAGTCCAAAAAAGTGATTGTTAGTGCAGATATTCACTCAACACAGAGTTTCCACTGGAAGGCCAGAAACGCTCTCACATGCACTTTCTGGGTCCCAAAAAGTGATTCTTACTGCAGATATTCACTCAACAGAAAGTTTCCACAAAAAGGCCAGAAACGCTCTCAAATGCACTTTCAGAGTGCAAAAAAGTGATTCTTACTGCAGATATTCACTCAACACAGAGATTCCACTGGAAGGCCAAAAACGCTCTCAAATGCACTTTCAGAGTCCAAAAAAGTGATTTTTATAGCAGATATTCACTCAACGGAGAGTTTCCACTAAAAGGCCAGAAACGCTCTGAAATGCAGTTTCAGAGTGCAAAAAAGTGATTCCTAGAGCAGATATTCACTCAACGGAGAGTTTCCACTATAAGGCCAGAAACGCTGTCAAATGCACTTTCAGAGTGCAAAAATGTGATTCTTAGTGAGAGATATTTACTGAACACAGTTTCCACTAGATGGCCAGTAACACTCTCAAATGAACTTTCGGAGTCCAAAAAAAAAAAAAAAAGTGATTCTTAGTGCAGATATTCACTCAACACAGAGTTTCCAGTAAAGCCCAGAAACGCTCTCAAATGCATTTTCAGAGTCCAAAAATTGATTCTTACTGCAAATATTCACTCAACACAGAGTTTCCAGTAAAAGGCCAGAAACGCTCTCAAATGCATTTTCAGAGTCCAAAAAATTGATTCTTACTGCAAATATTCACTCAACACAGAATTTTCACTGGAAGGCCAGAAACGCTCTCAAATGCACTTTCTCAGTCCAAAAAAGTGATTCTTAGTGCAGATATTCACTCAACACAGAGTTTCCACTGGAAGGCCAGAAACGCTCTCAAATGAACTTTCGGAGTCCAAAAAAGTGATTCTCAGCGCAGTTATTCACTCAACACAGAGTTTACACTAGATGGCCAGAAACGCTGTCAAATGCACTTTCAGAGTCCAAAAAGTGATTCTTCCTGCAGATAATCACTCAACACAGATTTTCCAGTGGAAGGCCAGAAACGCTCAATGCACTTTCTGAGACCAAAATAGTGATACTTAGTGCATATATTCGCTCAACACAGAGTTTCAGGAGAAGGCCAGAAACTCTCTCTAGAAGCACTTTCAGACTCCAAAACAGAGATTCTTAGTGCAGATATTCACTCAACACAGAGTTTCCACAGGTAGGCCAGCAACCTCTCAAATGAACTTTCGGAGTGCAAAAAGATTCTTAGTGCAGATATTCACTGAACACAGAGTTTCCACTGGAAGGCCAGAAACGCTCTCAAATGAACTTTCAGAGTCCAAAAAGTGATTCTAACTGCAGATATTCACTCAACACAGAGTTTCCACTGGAAGGCCAGAAACGCTCTCACATGCGCTTTAGAGTCCAAAAAGTGATTGTTAGTGCAGATATTCACTCAACACAGAGTTTCCACTGGAAGGCCAGAAAACTCTCACATGCACTTTCTGGGTCCCAAAAAGTGATTCTTACTGCAGATATTCACTCAACAGAAAGTTTCCACAAAAAGGCCAGAAACGCTCTCAAATGCACTTTCAGAGTGCAAAAAGTGATTCTTACTGCAAATATTCACTCAACACAGATTTTTCACTGGAAGGCCAGAAATGCTCTCAGAAACACTTTCAGAGTCCAAAATTGATTGTTAGTGCAGATGTTCACTCAACACAGATTTTCCAGTAAAACCCAGAAACGCTCTCAAATGCATTTTCATAGTCCAAAAATTTATTCTTACTGCAAATATTCACTAACACAGAGTTTCCAGTAAAAGGCCAGAAACGCCTCAGAATGCATTTTCAGAGTCCAAAATTGATTCTTACTGCAAATATTCACTCAACACAGAATTTTCACTGAAGGCCAGAAACGCTCTCAAATGCACTTTCTCTGTCCAAAAAAGTGATTCTAGTGCAGATATTCACCAACACAGAGTTTCCAGTAAAAGGCCAGAAACGCTCAAATGCATTTTCAGAGTCAAAAAGATTCTTTCTGCAAATATTCACTCAACACAGAGTTTCCACAAAGAGGCCAGAAACGCTCTCAAATGCATTTTCAGTGTCCAAAAAAGTGATTGTTAGTGCATTATTCACTCAACAGAGAGTTTACACTGGAAGACCAGTAACGCTCTCAAATGAACTTTCAGAGTCCAAAAAAGTGATTCTAACTGCAGATATTCACTCAACACAGAGTTTCCACTGGAAGGCCAGAAACGCTCTCAAATGCGCTTTAGAAGTCCAAAAAAGTGATTCTTAGTGCAGATATTCACTCAACACAGAGTTTCCAGTTAAAGGCCAGAAACGCTCTAAAATGCATTTTCAGAGTCAAAAAAGTGATTCTTACTGCAAATATTCACTCAACACAGAGTTTCCACTGGAAGGCCAGAAACGCTCTCAAATGCACTTTCGGAGTACAAAAACGTGATTCTTACTGCAGATATTCACTCAACACAGATTTTCCAGTGGAAGGCCAGAAACGCTCTCAATGCACTTTCTGAGACCAAAATAGTGATACTTAGTGCATATATTCGCTCAACACAGAGTTTCCAGGAGAAGGCCAGAACTTCTCAGAAGCACTTTCAGAGTCCAAACAGAGATTCTTAGTGCAGATATTCACTCAACACAGAGTTTCCACAGGTAGGCCAGCAACCCTCTCAAATGAACTTTCAGTGCAAAAAGGATTCTTAGTGCAGATATTCACTGAACACAGAGTTTCCACTGGAAGGCCAGAAACGCTCTCAAATGAACTTTCAGAGTCCAAAAAGTGATTCTAACTGCAGATATTCACTCAACACAGAGTTTCCACTGGAAGGCCAGAAACGCTCACATGCGCTTTAGAGTCCAAAAGTGATTGTTAGTGCAGATATTCACTCAACACAGAGATTCCACTGGAAGGCCAAAACGCTCTCAAATGCACTTTCAGAGTCCAAAAAGTGATTTTAGAGCAGATATTCACTCAACGGAGAGTTTCCACTAAAGGTTGGAAAACGCTCTGAAATGCAGTTTCAGAGTGCAAAAAGTGATTCTTAGAGCAGATATTCACTCAACGGAGAGTTTCCACTATAAGGCCAGAAACGCTGTCAAATGCACTTTCAGAGTGCAAAAATGTGATTCTTAAAAGATATTTATCAACACAGCGTTTTCCACTAGATAGCCAGTAACACTCTCAAATGAACTTTCGAGTCCAAAAGTGATTCTTAGTGCAGATATTCACTTCAACACAGAGTTTCCACTGGTGGACCAGAAACGTTCTCAAATGCACTTTCGAGTCAAAAAGTGATTCTCAGTGCAGATATTCACTCAACAGAAAGTTTCACAAAAAGGCCAGAAACTCTCTCAAAGGCACTTTCAGAGTACAAAAAGTGATTCTTACTGCAGATATTCACTCAACACAGAGTTTCCACTGGAAGGCCAGAAACGCTCTCAAATGAACTTTCAGAGTCCAAAAAAGTGATTCTTACTGCAGATATTCACTCAACAGAAAGTTTCACAAAAAGGCCAGAAACACTCTCAAATGCACTTTCAGAGTCCAAAACGTGATTCTCAGCGCAGCTATTCACTCAACACAGAGTTTACACTGATGGCCAGAAACGCTCTCAAATGCACTTTAGAGTCCAAAAAGTGATTCTTACTGCAGATATTCAGTCAACACAGAGTTTCCACTGGAAGGCCAGAAACGCTCTCAAATGAACTTTCAGAGTCCAAAAAGTGATTGTTAGTGCAGATATTCACTAAACACAGAGTTTCCACTGGAAGGCCAGAAACGCTCTCAAATGCACTTTCAGAGTCCAAAAAAGTGATACTTAGTGCATATATTCACTCAACACAGAATTTCCACTGGAAGGCCAGAAACGCTCTCAAATGCGCTTTAGGAGTTCAAAAAGTGATTCTATTGAGAGATATTTACTCAACACAGAGTTTCCACTAGATGGCCAGAAACGCTCAAATGCACTTTAGAGTCCAAAAAGTGATTCTTACTGCAGATATTCACTCAACACAGAGTTTCCACTGGAAGGCCAGAAACGCTCTCAAATGCACTTTCAGAGTCCAAAAAAGTGATACTTAGTGCATATATTCGCTCAACACAGAGTTTCCAGGAGAAGGCCAGAAACTCTCTCAGAAGCACTTTCAGAGTCCTAAACAGTGATTCTTAGTGCAGATATTCACTCAACACATGGTTTCCACTGGTAGGCCAGCAACCCTCTCAAATGCACTTTCAGAGTCCAAAAACGTGATACTTACTGCAGATATTCACTCAACACAGAGTTTCCACTGGTAGCCCAGAAACGCTCTGAAATGCACTTTCGGAGTCAAAAAAGTGATTCTTAGTGCAGATATTCAGTCAACACAGAGTTTCCAGTAAAAGCCCAGAAACGCTCTCAAATGCATTTCAGAGTCCAAAAATTTGATTCTTACTGCAAATATTCACTCAACACAGAGTTTCCAGTAAAAGGCCAGAAACGCTCTCAAATGCACTTTCAGAGTCCAAACAATTGATTCTTACTGCAAATATTCACTCAACACAGATTTTCCAGTAAAAGGCCAGAAACGCTCTCAAATGCATTTTCAGAGTCCAAAAAATTGATTCTTACTGCAAATATTCACTCAACACAGAGTTTCCAGTAAAAGGCCAGAAACACTCTCAAATGCACTTTCAGAGTCCAAAAAGTTATTCAGTGCAGATAATCACTCAACACAGAGTTTCCAGTAAAGGCCAGAAACTCTCTCAAATGCACTTTCAGAGTCCAAAAAGTGATTCAGTGCAGATATTCACCAACACAGACTTTTCACTGAAGGCCAGAAACGCTCTCAGAAGCACTTTCAGAGTCCAAAAAGTGATTCTAGTGCAGATATTCACTCAACACAGATTTTCCAGTAAAAGGGCAGAAACGCTCTCAAATGCATTTCAGAGTCCCAAAATTGATTCTTACTGCAAATATTCACTCAACACAGAATTTTCACTGGAAGGCCAGAAACGCTCTCAAATGCACTTTCAGAGTCAAAAAAGTGATTCTTAGTGCAGATATTCACTCAACACAGAGTTTCCAGTAAAGGCCAGAAACGCTCTCAAATGCATTTTCAGAGTCCAAAAATTGATTCTTACTGCAAATATTCACTCAACACAGAGTTTCCAGTAAAGGCCAGAAACGCTCCAAATGCACTTTCAGAGTCCAAAAAGTGATTCTTAGTGCAGATATTCACTCAACACAGAGTTTCCAGTAAAAGGCCAGAAACGCTCTCAAATGCATTTTCAGAGTCCAAACAATTGATTCTTACTGCAAATATTCACTCAACACAGATTTTCCAGTAAAAGGCCAGAAACGCTCAAATGCATTTTCAGAGTCCAAAAATTGATTCTTACTGCAAATATTCACTCAACACAGAGTTTCCAGTAAAAGGCCAGAAACGCTCTCAAATGCACGTTCTGAGTCCAAAAAGTGATTCTTAGTGCAGATATTCACTCAACACAGAATTTTCACTGAAGGCCAGAAACGCTCTCAAATGCACTTTCAGAGTCCAAAAAGTGATTGTTAGTGCAGATATTCACTCAACACAGACTTTTCACTGAAGGCCAGAAACGCTCTCAGAAGCACTTTCTGAGTCCAAAACAGTGATTCTTACTGCAAATATTCACTCAACACAGAGTTTCCACTGGAAGGCCAGAAATGCTCTCAAATGCACTTTCAGAGTCCAAAAAGTGAATGTTAGTGCAGATATTCACTCAACACAGAGTTTCCAGTAAAAGGCCAGAAACGCTCTCAAATGCATTTTCAGAGTCCAAAAAAAGTGATTGTTAGTGCAAATATTCACTCAACAGAGAGTTTACACTGGAAGACCAGTAACGCTCTCAAATGAACTTTCAGAGTCCAAAAAGTGATTCTTAGTGCAGATATTCACTCAACACAGAGTTTCCACTGGAAGGCCAGAAACGCTCTCAAATGCACTTTCTGGAGTACAAAAACGTG
Organism: Megalops atlanticus; assembly: GCA_019176425.1. Lineage (NCBI taxonomy): Eukaryota > Metazoa > Chordata > Actinopteri > Elopiformes > Megalopidae > Megalops > Megalops atlanticus. Next base: position 128,233 of record JAFDVH010000056.1, on the reverse strand, counting down.
ATTCTTAGTGCAGATATTCACTCAACACAGAGTTTCCAGTAGATGGCCAGAAACGCTGTCAAATGCACTTTCAGAGTCCAAAACAGAGATTCTTAGTGCAGATATTCACTCAACACAGAGTTTCCACAGGTAGGCCAGCAACCCTCTCAAATGAACTATCAGAGTGCAAAAATTGATTCTTAGTGCAGATATTCACTGAACACAGAGTTTCCACTGGAAGGCCAGAAACGCTCAAATGAACTTTCAGAGTCCAAAAAGTGATTCTAACTGCAGATATTCACTCAACACAGAGTTTCCACTGGAAGGCCAGAAACGCTCTCACATGCGCTTTAGAGTCCAAAAAGTGATTGTTACTGCAGATATTCACTCAACACAGAGTTTCCACTGAAAGGCCAGAAACGCTCTCACATGCACTTTCTGGGTCCCAAAAAGTGATTCTTACTGCAGATATTCACTCAACAGAAAGTTTCCACAAAAAGGCCAGAAACGCTCTCAAATGCACTTTCAGAGTGCAAAAAAGTGATTCTTACTGCAGATATTCACTCAACACAGAGATTCCACTGGAAGGCCAAAAACGCTCTCAAATGCACTTTCAGAGTCCAAAAAAGTGATTTTTAGAGCAGATATTCACTCAACGGAGAGTTTCCACTAAAAGGCCAGAAACGCTCTGAAATGCAGTTTCAGAGTGCAAAAAGTGATTCTTGAGCAGATATTCACTCAACAGAGTTTCCACTATAAGGCCAGAACGCTGTCAAATGCACTTTCAGAGTGCAAAAAATGTGATTCTTAGTGAGAGATATTTACTGAACACAGTTTCCACTAGATGGCCAGAAACACTCTCAAAATGAACTTTCGAGTCCAAAAAAGTGATTCTTAGTGCAGATATTCACTCAACACAGAGTTTCCAGTAAAAGCTCAGAAACGCTCTCAAATGCATTTTCAGAGTCCAAAAATTGATTCTTACTGCAAATATTCACTCAACACAGAGTTTCCAGTAAAAGGCCAGAAACGCCTTCAAATGCATTTTCAGAGTCCAAAAAATTGATTCTTACTGCAAATATTCACTCAACACAGAATTTTCACTGGAAGGCCAGAACGCTCTCAAATGCACTTTCTCAGTCCAAAAAGTGATTCTTAGTGCAGATATTCACTCAACACAGAGTTTCCACTGGAAGGCCAGAAACGCTCTCAAATGAACTTTCTGAGTCCAAAAAGTGATTCTCAGCGCAGATATTCACTCAACACAGAGTTTACACTAGATGGCCAGAAACGCTGTCAAATGCACTTTTCAGAGTCCAAAAAGTGATTCTTACTGCAGATATTCACTCAACACAGATTTTCCAGTGGAAGGCCAGAAACGCTCTCAATGCACTTTCTGAGACCAAAATAGTGATACTTAGTGCATATATTCGCTCAACACAGAGTTTCCAGGAGAAGGCCAGAAACTCTCTCAGAAGCACTTTCAGAGTCCAAAACAGAGATTCTTAGTGCAGATATTCACTAACACAGAGTTTCACAGGTAGGCCAGCAACCCTCTCAAATGAACTTTCAGAGTCCAAAAGTGATTCTTAGTGCAGATATTCACTGAACACAGAGTTTCCACTGGAAGGCCAGAAACGCTCTCAAATGAACTTTCAGAGTCCAAAAAAGTGATTCTAACTGCAGATATTCACTCAACACAGAGTTTCCACTGGAAGGCCAGAAACGCTCTCACATGCGCTTTCAGAGTCCAAAAAGTGATTGTTAGTGCAGATATTCACTCAACACAGAGTTTCCACTGGAAGGCCAGAAACGCTCTCACATGCACTTTCTGGGTCCCAAAAGTGATTCTTACTGCAGATATTCACTCAACAGAAAGTTTCCACAAAAATGCCAGAAACGCTTCAAATGCACTTTCAGAGTGCAAAAAGTGATTCTTACTGCAAATATTCACTCAACACAGATTTTTCACTGGAAGGCCAGAAATGCTCTCAGAAACACTTTCAGAGTCCAAAAAATTGATTGTTAGTGCAGATGTTCACTCAACACAGATTTTCCAGTAAAACCCAGAAACGCTCTCAAATGCATTTTCAGAGTCCAAAAATTTATTCTTACTGCAAATATTCACTCAACACAGAGTTTCCAGTAAAGGCCAGAAACGCTCTCAAATGCATTTTCAGAGTCCAAAAATTGATTCTTACTGCAAATATTCACTCAACACAGAATTTTCACTGGAAGGCCAGAAACGCTTCTCAAATGCACTTTCTCTGTCCAAAAAGTGATTCTTAGTGCAGATATTCACTCAACACAGAGTTTCCAGTAAAAGGCCAGAAACGCTCTCAAATGCATTTTCAGAGTCAAAAAAGTGATTCTTACTGCAAATATTCACTCAACACAGAGTTTCCACAAAAAGGCCAGAACGCTCTCAAATGCATTTTCGTGTCCAAAAAAGTGATTGTTAGTGCATTATTCACTCAACAGAGAGTTTACACTGGAAGACCAGTAACGCTCTCAAATGAACTTTCAGAGTCCAAAAAAGTGATTCTAACTGCAGATATTCACTCAACACAGAGTTTCCACTGGAAGGCCAGAAACGCTCTCAAATGCGCTTTAGAAGTCCAAAAAAGTGATTCTTAGTGCAGATATTCACTCAACACAGAGTTTCCAGTTAAAGGCCAGAAACGCTCTCAAATGCATTTTCAGAGTCAAAAAAGTGATTCTTACTGCAAATATTCACTCAACACAGAGTTTCCACTGAAGGCCAGAAACGCTCTCAAATGCACTTCGAGTACAAAAACGTGATTCTCAGCGCAGTTATTCACTCAACACAGAGTTTACACTAGATGGCCAGAAACGCTGTCAAATGCACTTTCAGAGTCCAAAAAGTGATTCTTACTGCAGATATTCACTCAACACAGATTTTCCAGTGAAGGCCAGAAACGCTCTCAATGCACTTTCTGAGACCAAAATAGTGATACTTAGTGCATATATTCGCTCAACACAGAGTTTCCAGGAGAAGGCCAGAAACTCTCTCAGAAGCACTTTCAGAGTCCAAAACAGAGATTCTTAGTGCAGATATTCACTCAACACAGAGTTTCCACAGGTAGGCCAGCAACCCTCTCAAATGAACTTTCGGAGTGCAAAAAAGTGATTCTTAGTGCAGATATTCACTCAACACAGAGATTCCACTGGAAGGCCAAAAACGCTCTCAAATGCACTTTCAGAGTCCAAAAAAGTGATTTTTAGAGCAGATATTCACTCAACGGAGAGTTTCCACTAAAAGGCCAGAAACGCTCTGAAATGCAGTTTCAGAGTGCAAAAAGTGATTCTTAGAGCAGATATTCACTCAACGGAGAGTTTCACTATAAGGCCAGAAACGCTGTCAAATGCACTTTCAGAGTGCAAAAATGTGATTCTTAAAGAGATATTTAGTGAACACAGCGTTTCCACTAGAGAGCCAGTAACACTCTCAAATGAACTTTCGGAGTCCAAAAGTGATTCTTAGTGCAGATATTCACTCAACACAGAGTTTCCACTGGTAGACCAGAAACGCTCTCAAATGCACTTTCGAGTCAAAAAGTGATTCTCAGTGCAGATATTCACTCAACAGAAAGTTTCCACAAAAAGGCCAGAAACTCTCTCAAAGGCACTTTCAGAGTACAAAAAAGTGATTCTTACTGCAGATATTCACTCAACACAGAGTTTCCACTGGAAGGCCAGAAACGCTCTCAAATGAACTTTCAGAGTCCAAAAAGTGATTCTTACTGCAGATATTCACTCAACAGAAAGTTTCCACAAAAGGCCAGAAACGCTCTCTCAAATGCACTTTCAGAGTCCAAAACGTGATTCTCAGCGCAGCTATTCACTCAACACAGAGTTTACACTGATGGCCAGAAACGCCTCAAATGCACTTTAGAGTCCAAAAAGTGATTCTTACTGCAGATATTCAGTCAACACAGAGTTTCCACTGGAAGGCCAGAAACGCTCTCAAATGAACTTTCAGAGTCCAAAAAGTGATTGTTAGTGCAGATATTCACTAAACACAGAGTTTCCACTGGAAGGCCAGAAACGCTCTCAAATGCACTTTCAGAGTCCAAAAAAGTGATACTTAGTGCATATATTCACTCAACACAGAATTTCCACTGGAAGGCCAGAAACGCTCTCAAATGCGCTTTAGGAGTTCAAAAAAGTGATTCTTATTGAGAGATATTTACTCAACACAGAGTTTCCACTAGATGGCCAGAAACGCTCTCAAATGCACTTTAGGAGTCCAAAAAAGTGATTCTTACTGCAGATATTCAGTCAACACAGAGTTTCCACTGGAAGGCCAGAAACGCTCTCAAATGCACTTTCAGAGTCCAAAAAAGTGATACTTAGTGCATATATTCGCTCAACACAGAGTTTCCAGGAGAAGGCCAGAAACTCTCTCAGAAGCACTTTCAGAGTCCTAAACAGTGATTCTTAGTGCAGATATTCACTCAACACATGGTTTCCACTGGTAGGCCAGCAACCCTCTCAAATGCACTTTCAGAGTCCAAAAACGTGATACTTACTGCAGATATTCACTCAACACAGAGTTTCCACTGGTAGCCCAGAAACGCTCTGAAATGCACTTTCGGAGTCAAAAAAGTGATTCTTAGTGAGAGATATTTACTCAACACAGAGTTTCCACTAGATGGCCAGAAACGCTCTCAAATGCACTTTAGGAGTCCAAAAAAGTGATTCTTACTGCAGATATTCAGTCAACACAGAATTTCCACTGGAAGGCCAGAAACGCTCTCAAATGAACTTTCAGAGTCCAAAAAAGTGATTCTAACTGCAGATATTCCCTCAACACAGAGTTTCCACTGGAAGGCCAGAAACGCTCTCAAATGCACTTTCAGAGTCCAATAAAGTGATTCTTAGTGCAGATATTCACTCAACACAGAGTCTCCAGTAAAAGGCCAGAAACGCTCTCAAATGCATTTTCAGAGTCCAAAAAAATTGATTCTTACTGCAAATATTCACTCAACACAGAATTTTCACTGGAAGGCCAGAAACGCTCTCAAATGCACTTTCAGAGTCCAAAAAAGTGATTCTTAGTGCAGATATTCAGTCAACACAGAGTTTCCAGTAAAAGCCCAGAAACGCTCTCAAATGCATTTTCAGAGTCCAAAAAATTGATTCTTACTGCAAATATTCACTCAACACAGAGTTTCCAGTAAAAGGCCAGAAACGCTCTCAAATGCACTTTCAGAGTCCAAACAATTGATTCTTACTGCAAATATTCACTCAACACAGATTTTCCAGTAAAAGGCCAGAAACGCTCTCAAATGCATTTTCAGAGTCCAAAAAATTGATTCTTACTGCAAATATTCACTCAACACAGAGTTTCCAGTAAAAGGCCAGAAACACTCTCAAATGCACTTTCAGAGTCCAAAAAAGTTATTCAGTGCAGATAATCACTCAACACAGAGTTTCCAGTAAAAGGCCAGAAACTCTCTCAAATGCACTTTCAGAGTCCAAAAAAGTGATTCAGTGCAGATATTCACTCAACACAGACTTTTCACTGGAAGGCCAGAAATGCTCTCAGAAGCACTTTCAGAGTCCAAAAAAGTGATTCTTAGTGCAGATATTCACTCAACACAGATTTTCCAGTAAAAGGGCAGAAACGCTCTCAAATGCATTTTCAGAGTCCCAAACAATTGATTCTTACTGCAAATATTCACTCAACACAGAATTTTCACTGGAAGGCCAGAAACGCTCTCAAATGCACTTTCAGAGTCCAAAAAAGTGATACTTAGTGCATATATTCACTCAACACAGAATTTCCACTGGAAGGCCAGAAACGCTCTCAAATGCGCTTTAGGAGTTCCAAAAAGTGATTCTTAGTGAGAGATATTTACTCAACACAGAGTTTCCACTAGATGGCCAGAAACGCTCTCAAATGCACTTTAGGAGTCCAAAAAAGTGATTCTTACTGCAGATATTCAGTCAACACAGAGTTTCCACTGGAAGGCCAGAAACGCTCTCAAATGAACTTTCAGAGTCCAAAAAGTGATTGTTAGTGCAGATATTCACTCAACACAGAGTTTCTACTGGAAGGCCAGAAACGCTCTCAAATGCACTTTCAGAATCCAAAAAAGTGATACTTAGTGCATATATTCGCTCAACACAGAGTTTCCAGGAGAAGGCCAGAAACTCTCTCAGAAGAACTTTCAGAGTCCAAAACAGTGATTCTTAGTGCAGATATTCACTCAACACATAGTTTCCACTGGTAGGCCAGCAACCTCTCAAATGAACTTTCAGAGTGCAAAAAGTGATTCTTAGTGCAGATAATCACTCAACACAGAGTTTCCACTGGAAGGCCAGAAACGCTCTCAAATGAACTTTCAGAGTCCAAAAAAGTGATTCTAACTGCAGATATTCACTCAACACAGAGTTTCCACTGGAAGGCCAGAAACGCTCTCACATGCGCTTTAGAGTCCAAAAAGTGATTGTTAGTGCAGATATTCACTCAACACAGAGTTTCACTGGAAGGCCAGAAACGCTCTCAAATGAACTTTCAGAGTCCAAAAAAGTGATTGTTAGTGCAGATATTCAGTCAACACAGAGTTTCCAGTAAAAGGCCAGAAACGCTCTCAAATGCATTTTCAGAGTCCAAAAAATTGATTCTTACTGCAAATATTCACTCAACACAGAGTTTCCAGTAAAAGGCCAGAAACACTCTCAAATGCACTTTCAGAGTCCAAAAAAGTTATTCAGTGCAGATAATCACTCAACACAGAGTTTCCACTAGAAGGCCAGAAAGCTCTCAAATGCATTTTCAGAGTCCAAAAAATTGATTCTTACTGCAAATATTCACTCAACACAGAGTTTCCAGTAAAAGGCCAGAAACACTCTCAAATGCACTTTCAGAGTCCAAAAAAGTGATTGTTAGTGCAGATATTCACTCAACACAGACTTTTCACTGGAAGGCCAGAAACGCTCTCAGAAGCACTTTCTGAGTCCAAAACAGTGATTCTTACTGCAAATATTCACTCAACACAGAGTTTCCACTGGAAGGCCAGAAATGCTCTCAAATGCACTTTCAGAGTCCAAAAAAGTGAATGTTAGTACAGATATTCACTCAACACAGACTTTTCACTGGAAGGCCAGAAATCCTCTCAAAGGCACTTTTAGAGTCCAAAAAATTGATTCTTACTGCAAATATTCACTCAACACAGACTTTTCACTGGAAGGCCAGAAACGCTCTCAGAAGCACTTTCTAAGTCCAAAAAAGTGATTGTTAGTACAGATATTCACTCAACAGAGAGTTTCCACTGGAAGGCCAGAAACGCTCTCAGAAGCACTTTCTGAGTCCAAAAAAGTGATTCTTAGTGCAGATATTCACTCAACACAGATTTTCCAGTAAAAGGCCAGAAACGCTCTCAAATGCATTTTCAGAGTCCAAAAATTGATTCTTACTGCAAATATTCACTCAACACAGAATTTTCACTGAAGGCCAGAAACGCTCTCAAATGCACTTTCTCAGTCCAAAAGTGATTCTTAGTGCAGATATTCACTCAACACAGAGTTTCCAGTAAAAGCCCAGAAACGCTCTCAAATGCATTTTCAGAGTCCAAAAAATTGATTCTTACTGCAAATATTCACTCAACACAGACTTTCCAGTAAAAGGCCAGAAACGCTCTCAAATGCACTTTCAGAGTCCAAAAAAGTGATTCAGTGCAGATATTCACTCAACACAGAGTTTCCACTAGAAGGCCAGAAACGCTCTCAAATGCTTTTTCAGAGTCCAACAAATTGATTCTTACTGCAAATATTCACTCAACACAGACTTTTCACTGGAAGGCCAGAAACGCTCTCAGAAGCACTTTCAGAGTCCAAAAAAGTGATTCTTAGTGCAGATATTCACTCAACACAGATTTTCCAGTAAAAGGCCAGAAATGCTCTCAAATGCTTTTTCAGAGTCCAAAAAATTGATTCTTACTGCAAATATTCACTCAACACAGAATTTTCACTGGAAGGCCAGAAACGCTCTCAAATGCACTTTCAGAGTCCAAAAAGTGATACTTAGTGCATATATTCACTCAACACAGAATTTCCACTGGAAGGCCAGAAACGCTCTCAAATGCGCTTTAGGAGTTCCAAAAAGTGATTCTTAGTGAGAGATATTTACTCAACACAGAGTTTCCACTAGATGGCCAGAAACGCTCTCAAATGCACTTTAGAGTCCAAAAAAGTGATTCTTACTGCAGATATTCAGTCAACACAGAGTTTCCACTGGAAGGCCAGAAACGCTCTCAAATGAACTTTCAGAGTCCAACAAAGTGATTGTTAGTGCAGATATTCACTCAACACAGAGTTTCTACTGGAAGGCCAGAAACGCTCTCAAATGCACTTTCAGAATCCAAAAAAGTGATACTTAGTGCATATATTCGCTCAACACAGAGTTTCCAGGAGAAGGCCAGAAACTCTCTCAGAAGCACTTTCAGAGTCCAAAACAGTGATTCTTAGTGCAGATATTCACTCAACACATAGTTTCCACTGGTAGGCCAGCAACCCTCTCAAATGAACTTTCGGAGTGCAAAAAAGTGATTCTTAGTGCAGATATTCACTCAACACAGAGTTTCCACTGGAAGGCCAGAAACGCTCTCAAATGAACTTTCAGAGTCCAAAAAAGTGATTCTAACTGCAGATATTCACTCAACACAGAGTTTCCACTGGAAGGCCAGAAACGCTCTCACATGCGCTTTAGGAGTCCAAAAAAGTGATTGTTAGTGCAGATATTCACTCAACACAGAGTTTCCACTGGAAGGCCAGACAGGCTCTCACATGCACTTTCTGGGTCCAAAAAGTGATTCTTACTGCAGATATTCACTCAACAGAAAGTTTCCACAAAAGGCCAGAAACGCTCTCAAATGCACTTTCAGAGTCCAAAAACGTGATACTTACTGCAGATATTCACTCAACACAGAGTTTCCACTGGTAGCCCAGAAACGCTCTCAAATGCACTTTCGGAGTCAAAAAAGTGATTCTTAGGGCAGATATTCACTCAACAGAAAAATTCCACAAAAAGGCCAGAAACAGTGTCAAATGCACTTTCAGAGTGCAAAAATGTGATTCTTACTGCAGATATTCACTCAACACAGAATTTCCACTGGAAGGCTAGAAACGCTCTCAAATGAACTTTCAGAGTCCAAAAAAGTGATTCTAACTGCAGATATTCCCTCAACACAGAGTTTCCACTGGAAGGCCAGAAACGCTCTCAAATGCACTTTCAGAGTCCAAAAAAGTGATTCTTAGTGCAGATATCACTCAACACAGAGTTTCCAGTAAAAGGCCAGAAACGCTCTCAAATGCACTTTCAGAGTCCAAAAAAGTGATTCTTTGTGCAGATATTCACTCAACACAGAGTTTCCAGTAAAAGGCCAGAAACGCTCTCAAATGCATTTTCAGAGTCCAAACAATTGATTCTTACTGCAAATATTCACTCAACACAGATTTTCCAGTAAAAGGCCTGAAACACTCTCAAATGCATTTTCAGAGTCCAAAAAATTGATTCTTACTGCAAATATTCACTCAACACAGAGTTTCCAGTAAAAGGCCAGAAACGCTCTCAAATGCACGTTCTGAGTCCAAAAAAGTGATTCTTAGTGCAGATATTCACTCAACACAGAATTTTCACTGGAAGGCCAGAAACGCTCTCAAATGCACTTTCAGAATCCAAAAAAGTGATTGTTAGTGCAGATATTCACTCAACACAGACTTTTCACTGGAAGGCCAGAAACGCTCTCAGAAGCACTTTCTGAGTCCAAAACAGTGATTCTTACTGCAAATATTCACTCAACACAGAGTTTCCACTGGAAGGCCAGAAATGCTCTCAAATGCACTTTCAGAGTCCAAAAAAGTGATTCTTACTGCAAATTTTCACTCAACACAGACTTTTCACTGGAAGGCCAGAAATCCTCTCAAAGGCACTTTTAGAGTCCAAAAAATTGATTCTTACTGCAAATATTCACTCAACACAGACTTTTCACTGGAAGGCCAGAAACGCTCTCAGAAGCACTTTCTAAGTCCAAAAAAGTGAATGTTAGTACATATATTCACTCAACACAGACTTTTCACTGGAAGGCCAGAAATCCTCTCAAAGGCACTTTTAGAGTCCAAAAAATTGATTCTTACTGCAAATATTCACTCAACACAGACTTTTCACTGGAAGGCCAGAAACGCTCTCAGAAGCACTTTCTAAGTCAAAAAAAGTGATTGTTAGTACAGATATTCACTCAACAGAGAGTTTCCACTGGAAGGCCAGAAACGCTCTCAGAAGCACTTTCTGAGTCCAAAAAAGTGATTCTTAGTGCAGATATTCACTCAACACCGAGTTTCCTGTAAAGGGCCAGAATCGCTCTCAAATGCTTTTTCAGAGTCCAAAAAATTGATTCTTACTGCAAATATTCACTCAACACAGACTTTTCACTTGAAGGCCAGAAACGCTCTCAGAAGCACTTTCAGAGTCAAAAAAAGTGATTCTTAGTGCAGATATTCACTCAACACAGATTTTCCAGTAAAAGGCCAGAAACGCTCGCAAATGCATTTTCAGAGTCCAAAAAATTGATTCTTACTGCAAATATTCACTCAAAACAGAATTTTCACTGGACAGCCAGAAACGCTCTCAAATGCACTTTCTCAGTCCAAAAAAGTGATTCTTAGTGCATATATTCACTCAACACAGAGTTTCTAGTAAAAGCCCAGAAATGCTCTCGAATGCATTTTCAGAGTCCAAAAAATTGATTCTTACTGCAAATATTCACTCAACACAGACTTTCCAGTAAAAGGCCAGAAACACTCTCAAATGCACTTTCAGAGTCCAAAAAAGTGATTCAGTGCAGATATTCACTCAACACAGATTTTCCAGTAAAAGGCGAGAAACGCTCTCAAATACATTTTCAGAGTCCAAAAAATTGATTCTTACTGCAAATATTCACTCAACACAGAATTTTCACTGGAAGGCCAGAAACGCTCTCAAATGCACTTTCTGAGTCCAAAAAAGTGATTCTTAGTGCAGATATTCACTCAACACAGAGTTTCCAGTAAAAGGCCAGAAACGCTCTCAAATGCATTTTCAGAGTCCAAAAAATTGATTCTTACTGCAAATATTCACTCAACACAGAGTTTCCAGTAAAAGGCCAGAAACGCTCTCAAATGCACTTTCTCAGTCCAAAAAGTGATACTTACTGCAGATATTCACTCAACACAGAGTTTCCACTGGTAGCCCAGAAACGCTCTCAAATGCACTTTCGGAGTCAAAAAAGTGATTCTTAGTGCAGATATTCACTCAACACAGAGTTTTCAGTAAAAGGCCAGAAACGCTCTCAAATGCACTTTCAGAGTCCAAACAATTGATTCTTACTGCAAATATTCACTCAACACAGAATTTTCACTGGAAGGCCAGAAACGCTCTCAAATGCACTTTCAGAGTCCAAAAAGTGATACTTAGTGCATATATTCACTCAACACAGAATTTCCACTGGAAGGCCAGAAACGCTCTCAAATGCGCTTTAGGAGTTCCAAAAAGTGATTCTTAGTGAGAGATATTTACTCAACACAGAGTTTCCACTAGATGGCCAGAAACGCTCTCAAATGCACTTTAGGAGTACAAAAAAGTGATTCTTACTGCAGATATTCAGTCAACACAGAGTTTCCACTGGAAGGCCAGAAACGCTCTCAAATGAACTTTCAGAGTCCAAAAAAGTGATTGTTAGTGCAGATATTCACTCAACACAGAGTTTCTACTGGAAGGCCAGAAACGCTCTCAGAAGCACTTTCTAAGTCCAAAAAAGTGATTGTTAGTACAGATATTCACTCAACAGAGAGTTTCCACTGGAAGGCCAGAAACGCTCTCAGAAGCACTTTCTGAGTCCAAAAAAGTGATTCTTAGTGCAGATATTCACTCAACACAGATTTTCCAGTAAAAGGCCAGAAACGCTCTCAAATGCATTTTCAGAGTCCAAAAAATTGATTCTTACTGCAAATATTCACTCAACACAGAATTTTCACTGGAAGGCCAGAAACGCTCTCAAATGCACTTTCTCAGTCCAAAAAAGTGATTCTTAGTGCAGATATTCACTCAACACAGAGTTTCCAGTAAAAGCCCAGAAACGCTCTCAAATGCATTTTCAGAGTCCAAAAAATTGATTCTTACTGCAAATATTCACTCAACACAGACTTTCCAGTAAAAGGCCAGAAACGCTCTCAAATGCACTTTCAGAGTCCAAAAAAGTGATTCAGTGCAGATATTCACTCAACACAGAGTTTCCACTAGAAGGCCAGAAACGCTCTCAAATGCTTTTTCAGAGTCCAAGAAATTGATTCTTACTGCAAATATTCACTCAACACAGACTTTTCACTGGAAGGCCAGAAACGCTCTCAGAAGCACTTTCAGAGTCCAAAAAAGTGATTCTTAGTGCAGATATTCACTCAACACAGATTTTCCAGTAAAAGGCCAGAAATGCTCTCAAATGCTTTTTCAGAGTCCAAAAAATTGATTCTTACTGCAAATATTCACTCAACACAGAATTTTCACTGGAAGGCCAGAAACGCTCTCAAATGCACTTTCAGAGTCCAAAAAAGTGATACTTAGTGCATATATTCACTCAACACAGAATTTCCACTGGAAGGCCAGAAACGCTCTCAAATGCGCTTTAGGAGTTCCAAAAGTGATTCTTAGTGAGAGATATTTACTCAACACAGAGTTTCCACTAGATGGCCAGAAACGCTCTCAAATGCACTTTAGGAGTCCAAAAAAGTGATTCTTACTGCAGATATTCAGTCAACACAGAGTTTCCACTGGAAGGCCAGAAACGCTCTCAAATGAACTTTCAGAGTCCAAAAAGTGATTGTTAGTGCAGATATTCACTCAACACAGAGTTTCTACTGGAAGGCCAGAAACGCTCTCAAATGCACTTTCAGAATCCAAAAAAGTGATACTTAGTGCATATATTCGCTCAACACAGAGTTTCCAGGAGAAGGCCAGAAACTCTCTCAGAAGCACTTTCAGAGTCCAAAACAGTGATTCTTAGTGCAGATATTCACTCAACACATAGTTTCCACTGGTAGGCCAGCAACCCTCTCAAATGAACTTTCGGAGTGCAAAAAAGTGATTCTTAGTGCAGATATTCACTCAACACAGAGTTTCCACTGGAAGGCCAGAAACGCTCTCAAATGAACTTTCAGAGTCCAAAAAAGTGATTCTAACTGCAGATATTCACTCAACACAGAGTTTCCACTGGAAGGCCAGAAACGCTCTCACATGCGCTTTAGAGTCCAAAAAGTGATTGTTAGTGCAGATATTCACTCAACACAGAGTTTCCACTGGAAGGCCAGACAGGCTCTCACATGCACTTTCTGGGTCCAAAAAAGTGATTCTTACTGCAGATATTCACTCAACAGAAAGTTTCCACAAAAAGGCCAGAAACGCTCTCAAATGCACTTTCAGAGTCCAAAAACGTGATACTTACTGCAGATATTCACTCAACACAGAGTTTCCACTGGTAGCCCAGAAACGCTCTCAAATGCACTTTCGAGTCAAAAAGTGATTCTTAGGGCAGATATTCACTCAACAGAAAAATTCCACAAAAAGGCCAGAAACAGTGTCAAATGCACTTTCAGAGTGCAAAAATGTGATTCTTACTGCAGATATTCACTCAACACAGAATTTCCACTGGAAGGCTAGAAACGCTCTCAAATGAACTTTCAGAGTCCAAAAAAGTGATTCTAACTGCAGATATTCCCTCAACACAGAGTTTCCACTGGAAGGCCAGAAACGCTCTCAAATGCACTTTCAGAGTCCAAAAAAGTGATTCTTAGTGCAGATATCACTCAACACAGAGTTTCCAGTAAAAGGCCAGAAACGCTCTCAAATGCACTTTCAGAGTCCAAAAAAGTGATTCTTTGTGCAGATATTCACTCAACACAGAGTTTCCAGTAAAAGGCCAGAAACGCTCTCAAATGCATTTTCAGAGTCCAAACAATTGATTCTTACTGCAAATATTCACTCAACACAGATTTTCCAGTAAAAGGCCTGAAACGCTCTCAAATGCATTTTCAGAGTCCAAAAAATTGATTCTTACTGCAAATATTCACTCAACACAGAGTTTCCAGTAAAAGGCCAGAAACGCTCTCAAATGCACGTTCTGAGTCCAAAAAAGTGATTCTTAGTGCAGATATTCACTCAACACAGAATTTTCACTGGAAGGCCAGAAACGCTCTCAAATGCACTTTCAGAGTCCAAAAAAGTGATTGTTAGTGCAGATATTCACTCAACACAGACTTTTCACTGGAAGGCCAGAAACGCTCTCAGAAGCACTTTCTGAGTCCAAAACAGTGATTCTTACTGCAAATATTCACTCAACACAGAGTTTCCACTGGAAGGCCAGAAATGCTCTCAAATGCACTTTCAGAGTCCAAAAAAGTGATTCTTACTGCAAATTTTCACTCAACACAGACTTTTCACTGGAAGGCCAGAAATCCTCTTAAAGGCACTTTTAGAGTCCAAAAATTGATTCTTACTGCAAATATTCACTCAACACAGACTTTTCACTGGAAGGCCAGAAACGCTCTCAGAAGCACTTTCTAAGTCCAAAAAAGTGAATGTTAGTACATATATTCACTCAACACAGACTTTTCACTGGAAGGCCAGAAATCCTCTCAAAGGCACTTTTAGAGTCCAAAAAATTGATTCTTACTGCAAATATTCACTCAACACAGACTTTTCACTGGAAGGCCAGAAACGCTCTCAGAAGCACTTTCTAAGTCAAAAAAAGTGATTGTTAGTACAGATATTCACTCAACAGAGAGTTTCCACTGGAAGGCCAGAAACGCTCTCAGAAGCACTTTCTGAGTCCAAAAAAGTGATTCTTAGTGCAGATATTCACTCAACACCGAGTTTCCTGTAAAGGGCCAGAATCGCTCTCAAATGCTTTTTCAGAGTCCAAAAAATTGATTCTTACTGCAAATATTCACTCAACACAGACTTTTCACTGGAAGGCCAGAAACGCTCTCAGAAGCACTTTCAGAGTCCAAAAAAGTGATTCTTAGTGCAGATATTCACTCAACACAGATTTTCCAGTAACAGGCCAGAAACGCTCGCAAATGCATTTTCAGAGTCCAAAAAATTGATTCTTACTGCAAATATTCACTCAACACAGAATTTTCACTGGACAGCCAGAAACGCTCTCAAATGCACTTTCTCAGTCCAAAAAAGTGATTCTTAGTGCATATATTCACTCAACACAGAGTTTCTAGTAAAAGCCCAGAAATGCTCTCGAATGCATTTTCAGAGTCCAAAAAATTGATTCTTACTGCAAATATTCACTCAACACAGACTTTCCAGTAAAAGGCCAGAAACACTCTCAAATGCACTTTCAGAGTCCAAAAAAGTGATTCAGTGCAGATATTCACTCAACACAGATTTTCCAGTAAAAGGCGAGAAACGCTCTCAAATACATTTTCAGAGTCCAAAAAATTGATTCTTACTGCAAATATTCACTCAACACAGAATTTTCACTGGAAGGCCAGAAACGCTCTCAAATGCACTTTCTGAGTCCAAAAAAGTGATTCTTAGTGCAGATATTCACTCAACACAGAGTTTCCAGTAAAAGGCCAGAAACGCTCTCAAATGCATTTTCAGAGTCCAAAAAATTGATTCTTACTGCAAATATTCACTCAACACAGAGTTTCCAGTAAAAGGCCAGAAACGCTCTCAAATGCACTTTCTCAGTCCAAAAAAGTGATACTTACTGCAGATATTCACTCAACACAGAGTTTCCACTGGTAGCCCAGAAACGCTCTCAAATGCACTTTCGGAGTCAAAAAAGTGATTCTTAGTGCAGATATTCACTCAACACAGAGTTTTCAGTAAAAGGCCAGAAACGCTCTCAAATGCACTTTCAGAGTCCAAACAATTGATTCTTACTGCAAATATTCACTCAACACAGAATTTTCACTGGAAGGCCAGAAACGCTCTCAAATGCACTTTCAGAGTCCAAAAAAGTGATACTTAGTGCATATATTCACTCAACACAGAATTTCCACTGGAAGGCCAGAAACGCTCTCAAATGCGCTTTAGGAGTTCCAAAAAGTGATTCTTAGTGAGAGATATTTACTCAACACAGAGTTTCCACTAGATGGCCAGAAACGCTCTCAAATGCACTTTAGGAGTACAAAAAAGTGATTCTTACTGCAGATATTCAGTCAACACAGAGTTTCCACTGGAAGGCCAGAAACGCTCTCAAATGAACTTTCAGAGTCCAAAAAAGTGATTGTTAGTGCAGATATTCACTCAACACAGAGTTTCTACTGGAAGGCCAGAAACGCTCTCAAATGCACTTTCAGAATCCAAAAAAGTGATACTTAGTGCATATATTCGCTCAACACAGAGTTTCCAGGAGAAGGCCAGAAACTCTCTCAGAAGCACTTTCAGAGTCCAAAACAGTGATTCTTAGTGCAGATATTCACTCAACACATAGTTTCCACTGGTAGGCCAGCAACCCTCTCAAATGAACTTTCGGAGTGCAAAAAAGTGATTCTTAGTGCAGATATTCACTCAACACAGAGTTTCCACTGGAAGGCCAGAAACGCTCTCAAATGAACTTTCAGAGTCCAAAAAAGGGATTCTAACTGCAGATATTCACTCAACACAGAGTTTCCACTGGAAGGCCAGAAACGCTCACATGCGCTTTAGGAGTCCAAAAAAGTGATTGTTAGTGCAGATATTCACTCAACACAGAGTTTCCACTGGAAGGCCAGACAGGCTCTCACATGCACTTTCTGGGTCCAAAAAAGTGATTCTTACTGCAGATATTCACTCAACAGAAAGTTTCCACAAAAAGGCCAGAAACGCTCTCAAATGCACTTTCAGAGTCCAAAAACGTGATACTTACTGCAGATATTCACTCAACACAGAGTTTCCACTGGTAGCCCAGAAACGCTCTCAAATGCACTTTCGGAGTCAAAAAAGTGATTCTTAGGGCAGATATTCACTCAACAGAAAAATTCCACAAAAAGGCCAGAAACAGTGTCAAATGCATTTTCAGAGTCCAAAAAATTGATTCTTACTGCAAATATTCACTCAACACAGAGTTTCCAGTAAAAGGCCAGAAACGCTCTCAAATGCACGTTCTGAGTCCAAAAAAGTGATTCTTAGTGCAGATATTCACTCAACACAGAATTTTCACTGGAAGGCCAGAAACGCTCTCAAATGCACTTTCAGAGTCCAAAAAAGTGATTGTTAGTGCAGATATTCACTGAACACAGACTTTTCACTGGAAGGCCAGAAACGCTCTCAGAAGCACTTTCTGATTCCAAAACAGTGATTCTTACTGCAAATATTCACTCAACACAGAGTTTCCACTGGAAGGCCAGAAATGCTCTCAAATGCACTTTCAGAGTCCAAAAAAGTGATTCTTACTGCAAATTTTCACTCAACACAGACTTTTCACTGGAAGGCCAGAAATCCTCTCAAAGGCACTTTTAGAGTCCAAAAAATTGATTCTTACTGCAAATATTCACTCAACACAGACTTTTCACTGGAAGGCCAGAAAAGCTCTCAGAAGCACTTTCTAAGTCCAAAAAAGTGAATGTTAGTACATATATTCACTCAACACAGACTTTTCACTGGAAGGCCAGAAATCCTTTCAAAGGCACTTTTAGAGTCCAAAAAATTGATTCTTACTGCAAATATTCACTCAACACAGACTTTTCACTGGAAGGCCAGAAACGATCTCAGAAGCACTTTCTAAGTCAAAAAAAGTGATTGTTAGTACAGATATTCACTCAACAGAGAGTTTCCACTGGAAGGCCAGAAACGCTCTCAGAAGCACTTTCTGAGTCCAAAAAAGTGATTCTTAGTGCAGATATTCACTCAACACCGAGTTTCCTGTAAAGGGCCAGAATCGCTCTCAAATGCTTTTTCAGAGTCCAAAAAAGTGATTCTTAGTGCAGATATTCACTCAACACAGATTTTCCAGTAAAAGGCCAGAAACGCTCTCAAATGCATTTTCAGAGTCCAAAAAATTGATTCTTACTGCAAATATTCACTCAACACAGAATTTTCACTGGAAGGCCAGAAACGCTCTCAAATGCACTTTCTCAGTCCAAAAAAGTGATTCTTAGTGCATATATTCACTCAACACAGAGTTTCCAGTAAAAGCCCAAAAACGCTCTCAAATGCATTTTCAGAGTCCAAAAAATTGATTCTTACTGCAAATATTCACTCAACACAGACTTTCCAGTAAAAGGCCAGAAACACTCTCAAATGCACTTTCAGAGTCCAAAAAAGTGATTCAGTGCAGATATTCACTCAACACAGATTTTCCAGTAAAAGGCGAGAAACGCTCTCAAATGCATTTTCAGAGTCCAAAAATTGATTCTTACTGCAAATATTCACTCAACACAGAATTTTCACTGGAAGGCCAGAAACGCTCTCAAATGCACTTTCTGAGTCCAAAAAAGTGATTCTTAGTGCAGATATTCACTCAACACAGAGTTTCCAGTAAAA
The DNA here is from genome assembly GCA_019176425.1 of Megalops atlanticus. NCBI lineage: Eukaryota > Metazoa > Chordata > Actinopteri > Elopiformes > Megalopidae > Megalops > Megalops atlanticus. The sequence goes on along the minus strand of JAFDVH010000056.1, from coordinate 109,716 downwards.
GGCCAGAAACGCTCTCAAATGCATTTTCAGAGTCCAAAAAATTGATTCTTACTGCAAATATTCACTCAACACAGAGTTTCCAGTAAAAGGCCAGAAACGCTCTCAAATGCACTTTCTCAGTCCAAAAAAGTGATTCTTGGTGCAGATATTCACTCAACACAGAGTTTCCAGTAAAGGGCCAGAAACTCTCTCAAATGCATTTTCAGACTCCAAAAAATTGATTCTTACTGCAAATATTCACTCAACACAGATTTTTCACTGGAAGGCCAGAAATGCTCTCAGAAACACTTTCAGAGTCCAAAAAAGTGATTGTTAGTGCAGATATTCACTCAACACAGATTTTCCAGTAAAAGGCCAGAAACGCTCTCAAATGCATTTTCAGAGTCCAAAAAATTGATTCTTACTGCAAATATTCACTCAACACAGAATTTTCACTGGAAGGCCAGAAACGCTCTCAAATGCACTTTCTCAGTCCAAAAAGTGATTCTTAGTGCAGATATTCACTCAACACAGAGTTTCCAGTAAAAGGCCAGAAACGCTCTCAAATGCATTTTTAGAGTCAAAAAAGTGATTCTTAGTGCAGATATTCACTCAACACAGAGTTTCCAGTAAAAGGCCAGAAACGCTCTCAAATGCATTTTCAGAGTCCAAAAAATTGATTCTTACTGCAAATATTCACTCAACACAGAATTTTCACTGGAAGGCCAGAAACGCTCTCAAATGCACTTTCTGAGTCCAAAAAAGTGATTCAGTGCAGATATTCACTCAACACAGAGTTTCCAGTAAAAGGTCATAAACTGTCTCAAATGCATTTTCAGAGTCCAAAAAATTGATTCTTACTGCAAATATTCACTCAACACAGAGTTTCCAGTAAAAGGCCAGAAACGCTCTCAAATGCACTTTCAGAGTCCAAAAAATTGATTCTTACTGCAAATATTCACTCAACAGAGAGTTTCCACTGGAAGGCCAGAAATGCTCTCAAATGCACTTTCTGAGTCTAAAAAATTGATTCTTACTGCAGATATTAACTCAACACAGAGTTTCCAGTAAAAGGCCAGAAATTCTCTCAGAAGCACTTTCTGAGTCCAAAACAGTGATTCTTCGTGCAGATATTCACTCAACACAGATTTTCCACTAGAAGGCCAGAAACGCTCTCAAATGCATTTTCAGAGTCCAAACAATTGATTCTTACTGCAAATATTCACTCAACACAGATTTTCCAATAAAAGGCCAGAAACGCTCTCAAATGCATTTTCAGAGTCCAAAAAATTGATTCTTACTGCAAATATTCACTCAACAGAGAGTTTCCAGTAAAAGGCCAGAAACGCTCTCAAATGCACGTTCTGAGTCCAAAAAAGTGATTCTTAGTGCAGATATTCACTCAACACAGAGTTTCCAGTAAAGGGCCAGAAACGCTCTCAAATGCATTTTCAGAGTCCAAAAAATTGATTCTTACTGCAAATATTCACTCAACACAGACTTTTTACTGGAAGGCCAGAAATGCTCTCAGAAGCACTTTCAGAGTCCAAAAAAGTGATTGTTAGTGCAGATATTCACTCAACACAGATTTTCCAGTAAAACCCAGAAACGCTCTCAAATGCATTTTCAGAGTCCAAAAAATTGATTCTTACTGCTAATATTCACTCAACACAGAATTTTCACTGGAAGGCCAGAAACGCTCTCAAATGCACTTTCTGAGTCTAAAAAAGTGATTCTTAAAGCAGATATTCGCTCAACACAGATTTTCCAGTAAAAGGCCAGAAACGCTCTCAAAGGCATTCTCAGAGACCAAAAAATTGATTCTTACTGCAAATATTCACTCAACAGAGAGTTTCCACTGGAAGGCCAGAAATGCTCTCAAATGCACTGTTAGAGTCCAAAAAATTGATTCTTACTGCAGATATTAACTCAACACAGAGTTTCCTGGAGAATGCCAGAAACTCTCTCAGAAGCACTTTCTAAGTCCAAAAAAGTGATTGTTAGTACAGATATTCACTCAACAGAGAGTTTCCACTGGAAGGCCAGAAACGCTCTCAGAAGCACTTTCTGAGTCCAAAACAGTGATTCTTCGTGCAGATATTCACTCAACACAGAGTTTCCACTGGAGGGCCAGAAATGCTCTCAAAGGCACTTTTAGAGTCCAAAAAAGTGATTCTTACTGCAAATATTCACTCAACACAGACTTTTCACTGGAAGGCCAGAAACGCTCTCAGAAGCACTTTCAGAGTCCAAAAAAGTGATTCTTAGTGCAAAATTCACTCAACACAAAATTTTCACTGGAAGGCCAGAAACGCTCTCAAATGCATTTTCAGAGTCCAAAAAAGTGATTCTTACTGCAAATATTCACTCAACACAGAATTTTCACTGGAAGGCCAGAAACGCTCTCAAATGCGCTTTCTGAGTCCAAAAAAGTGATTGTTAGTACAGATATTCACTTACAGAGAGTTTCCACTGGAAGGCCAGAAACGCTCTCAGAAGCACTTTCTGAGTCCAAAACAGTGATTCTTCGTGCAGATATTCACTCAACACAGAGTTTCCACTGGAGGACCAGAAATGCTCTCAAAGGCACTTTCTGAGTCCAAAAAAGTGATTCTTACTGCAAATATTCACTCAACACAGATTTTTCACTGGAAGGCCAGAAACGCTCTCAGAAGCACCTTCAGAGTCCAAAAAAGTGATTCTTAGTGCAAATATTCACTCAACACAGATTTTTCACTGGAAGGCCAGAAACGCTCTCAAATGCACTTTCTGAGTCCAAAAAAGTGATTCTAAGTGCAGATATTCACTCAACACAGAGTTTCCAGTAAAAGGCCAGAAACGCTCTCAAATGCATTTTCAGAGTCCAAAAAATTGATTCTTACTGCAAATATTCACTCAACAGAGTTTCCACTGGAAGGCCAGACATGCTCTCAAATGCACTTTTAGAGTCCAAAAAATTGAATCTTACTGCAGATATTAACTCAACACAGAGTTTCCTGGAGAATGCCATAAACTCAGAAGCACTTTCTAAGTCCAACACAATGATTCTTAGTGCAGATATTCACTCAACACAGAGTTTCCAGTAAAAGGCCAGAAATGCTCTCAAATGCACTTTCAGAGTCCAAAAAAGTGATTCAGTGCAGATATTCACTCAACACAGAGTTTCAACTAGAAGGCCAGAAACGCTCTCAAATGCATTTTCAGAGTCCAAAACATTGATTCTTACTGCAAATATTCACTCAACACAAAGTTTCCAGTTAAAGGCCAGACACACTCTCAAATGCACTTTCAGAGTCCAAAAAAGTGATTCAGTGCAGATATTCACTCAACACAGATTTTCCAGTAAAAGGCCAGAAACGCTCTCAAATGCATTTTCAGAGTCCAAAAAATTGATTCTTACTGAAAATATTCACTCAACACAGAGTTTCCAGTAAAAGCCAGAAACACTCTCAAATGCACTTTCAGAGTCCAAAAAAGTGATTGTTAGTGCAGATATTCACTCAACACAGACTTTTCACTGGAAGGCTAGAAACGCTCTCAGAAGCACTTTCAGAGTCCAAAAAAGTGATTCTTAGTGCAGATATTCACTCAACACAGAGTTTCCAGTAAAAGGCCAGAAACGCTCTCAAATGCATTTTCAGAGTCCAAAAAATTGATTCTTACTGCAAATATTCACTCAACACAGAGTTTCCAGTAAAAGGCCAGAAACACTCTCAAATGCACTTTCAGAGTCCAAAAAATTAATTCTTACTGCAAATATTCACTCAACACAGAATTTTCACTGGAAGGCCAGAAACGCTCTCAAATGCACTTTCTGAGTCTAAAAAAGTGATTCTTAGTGCAGATATTCACTCAACACAGAGTTTCCAGTAAAGGCCAGAAACGCTCTCAAATGCATTTTCAGAGTCCAAAAATTGATTCTTACTGCAAATATTCACTCAACACAGAGTTTCCAGTAAAAGGACAGAAACGCTCTCAAATGCACTTTCAGAGTCCAAAAAAAGTGATTCTTAGTGCAGATATTCACTCATCACAGAGTTTCCAGTAAAGGGCCAGAAACGCTCTCAAAGGCATTTTCAGAGTCCAAAAAATTGATTCTTAGTGCAGATATTCACTCAACACAGAGTTTCCAGTAAAAGGACAGAAACGCTCTCAAATGCATTTTCGGAGTCCGAAACATTCATTCTTACTGCAAATATTCACTCAACACAGACTTTTCACTGGAAGGCCAGAAACGCACTCAAATGCACTTTCAGAGTCCAAAAAAGTGATTCTTAGTGCAGATATTCACTCAACACAGAGTTTACACTGGAAGGCCAGAAACGCTCTCAAAGGCATTTTCAGAGTCCAAAACATTCATTCTTACTGCACATATTCACTCAACACAGACTTTTCACTGAAAGGCCAGAAACGCTCTCAGAAGCACTTTCAGAGTCCAAAAAAGTGATTCTTAGTGCAGATATTCACTCAACACAGAGTTTCCAGTAAAGGGCCAGAAACGCTCTCGAATGCATTTTCAGAGTCCAAAAAATTGATTCTAACTGCAAATATTCACTCAACCCAGACTTTGCACTGAAGAACAGAAACGCTCTCAGAAGCACTTTCTGAGTCCAAAAAGTGATTCTTAGTGCAGATATTCACTCAACACAGAGTTTCAAGAAAAGTGCCAGAAACGCTCTCAAAGGCATTTTCAGAGTCCAAAACATTCATTCTTACTGCAAATATTCACTCAACACAGACTTTTCACTGAAATGCCAGAAACTCTCTCAGAAGCACTTTCAGAGTCCAAAAAAGTGATTCTTAGTGCAGATATTCACTCAACACAGAGTTTCCAGTAAAGGGCCAGAAACGCTCTCGAATGCATTTTCAGAGTCCAAAAAATTGATTCTAACTGCAAATATTCACTCAACCCAGACTTTGCACTGGAAGAACAGAAACGCTCTCAGAAGCACTTTCTGAGTCCAAAAAAGTGATTCTTAGTGCAGATATTCACTCAACACAGAGTTTCAAGAAAAGTGCCAGAAACGCTCTCAAAGGCATTTTCAGAGTCCAAAACATTCATTCTTACTGCAAATATTCACTCAACACAGACTTTTCACTGAAATGCCAGAAACGCACTCAGAAGCACTTTCAGAGTCCAAAAAAATGATTCTTACTGCAGATATTCACTCAACACAGAGTTTCCAGTAAAGGGCCATAAACGCTCTCAAATGCATTTTCAGAGTCCAAAAAATTGATTCTTACTGCAAATTTTCACTCAACACAGACTTTTCACTGGAAGGCCAGAAACGCTCTCAAATGCACTTTCAGAGTCCAAAAAAGTGATTCTTAGTGCAGATATTCACTCAACACAGAGTTTCCAGTAAAAGGCCAGAAACTCTCTCAAATGCATTTTCAGAGTCCAAAAAATTGATTCTTACTGCAAATATTCACTCAACAGAGAGTTTCCACTGGAAGGCCAGAAATGCTCTCAAATGCACTTTTAGAGTCCAAAAAATTGATTCCTACTGCAGATATTAACTCAACACAGAGATTCCTGGAGAATGCCAGAAACTCTGTCAGAAGCACTTTCTAAGTCCAAAACAGTGTTTCTTAGTGCAGATGTTTACTCAACACAGAGTTTCCACTGGAATGCCAGAAATGCTCTCAAATGCACTTTCAGAGTCCAAAAAAGTGATTGTTAGTACAGATATTCACTCAACACAGACTTTTCACTGGAAGGCCAGAAATGCTCTCAAAGGCACTTTTAGAGTCCAAAAAAGTGATTCTTACTGCAAATATTCACTCAACACAGAATTTTCACTGGAAGGCCAGAAACGCTCTCAGAAGCACTTTCAGAGTCCAAAAAAGTAATTCTTAGTGCAGATATTCACTCAACACAGAGTTTACACTGGAAGGCCAGAAACGCTCTCAAGTGCATTTTCGGATGCCAAAACATTCATACTTACTGCAAATATTCACTCAACACAGACTTTTCACTGGAAAGCCAGAAACGCACTCAAATGCACTTTCAGAGTCCAAAAAAGTGATTCTTAGTGCAGATATTCACTCAACACAGAGTTTACACTGGAAGGCCAGAAACGCTCTCAAATGCATTTTCGGAGTCCAAAAAAGTGATTGTTAGTGCAGATATTCATTCAACACAGAGTTTCCAGTAAAAGTCCAGAAACGCTCTCAGAAGCACTCTCTGAGTACAAAAAAGTGATTCTTAGTGCAGATATTCACTCAACACAGAGTTGCCACTGGAAGGCCAGAAACACTCTCAAATGCATTTTCGGAGTCCAAAAAAGTGATTCTTAGTGAAGATATTCACTCAACAGAGAGTTTCCAGTAAAAGGCCAGAAACGCTCTCAAATGCATTTTCAGAGTCCAAAACATTCATTCTTACTGCAAATATTCACTCAACACAGACTTTTCACTGAAATGCCAGAAACGCACTCAGAAGCACTTTCAGAGTCCAAAAAAATGATTCTTAGTGCAGATATTCACTCAACACAGAGTTTCCAGTAAAGGGCCATAAACGCTCTCAAATGCATTTTCAGAGTCCAAAAAATTGATTCTTACTGCAAATATTCACTCAACACAGACTTTTCACTGGAAGGCCAGAAACGCTCTCAAATGCACTTTCAGAGTCCAAAAAAGTGATTCTTAGTGCAGATATTCACTCAACACAGAGTTTCCAGTAAAAGGCCAGAAACTCTCTCAAATGCATTTTCAGAGTCCAAAAAATTGATTCTTACTGCAAATATTCACTCAACAGAGAGTTTCCACTGGAAGGCCAGAAATGCTCTCAAATGCAGTTTTACAGTCCAAAAAATTGATTCCTACTGCAGACATTAACTCAACACAGAGATTCCTGGAGAATGCCAGAAACTCTCTCAGAAGCACTTTCTAAGTCCAAAACAGTGATTCTTAGTGCAGATATTTACTCAACACAGAGTTTCCACTGGAAGGCCAGAAATGCTCTCAAATGCATTTTCGGAGTCCAAAAAAGTGATTGTTGGTGCAGATTTTCACTCAACACAGAGTTTCCAGTAAAAGGCCAGAAACGCTCTCAAAGGCATTTTCAGAGTCCAAAACATTCATTCTTACTGCAAATATTCACTCAACACAGACTTTTCACTGAAAGGCCAGAAACGCTCTCAGAAGCACTTTCAGAGTCCAAAAAAGTGATTCTTAGTGCAGATATTCATTCAACACAGAGTTTCCAGTAAAAGGCCAGAAACGCTCTCAAATGCATTTTCAGAGTCCAAAAAATTGATTCTTACTGCAAATATTCACTCAACACAGAATTTTCACTGGAAGGCCAGAAACGCTCTCAAATGCACTTTCTGAGTCCCAAAAAGTTATTCTTAGTGCAGATATTCACTCAACACAGAGTTTCCAGTAAAAGGACAGAAACGCTCTCAAATGCACTTTCAGAGTCCAAAAAAGTGATTGTGAGTGCAGATATTCACTCAACACAGAGTTTCCAGTAAAGGGACAGAAACACTCTGAAATGCATTTTCAGAGTCCAAAAAATTGATTCTTACTGCAAATATTCACTCAACACAGACTTTTCACTGGACGGCCAGAAACGCTCTCAGAAGCACTTTCAGAGTCCAAAAAATTGATTCTCAGTGCAGATATTCACTCAACACAGAGATTCCTGGAGAATGCCAGAAACTCACTCAGAAGCACTTTCTAAGTCCAAAACAGTGATTCTTAGTGCAGATATTCACTCAACACAGAGTTTCCACTGGAAGGCCAGAAATGCTCTCAAATGCACTTTCAGAGTCCAAAAACGTGATTGTTAGTACAGATATTCACTGAACACAGACTTTTCACTGGAAGGCCAGAAATGCTCTCAAAGGCACTTTTAGAGTCCAAAAAAGTGATTCTTACTGCAAATATTCACTCAACACAGACTTTTCACTGGAAGGCCAGAAACGCTTTCAGAAGCACTTTCAGAGTCGAAAAAAGTGATTCTTAGTGCAGATATTCACTCAACACAGAGTTTACACTGGAAGGCCAGAAACTCTCTCAAATGCATTTTCAGGGTCCAAAAAATTGATTGTTAGTGCAGATATTCACTCAACACAGAGTTTCCAGTAAAAGGCCAGAAACGCTCTCAGAAGAACTCTCTGAGTACAAAAAAGTGATTCTTAGTGCAGATATTCACTCAACACCGAGTTTCCTGTAAAGGGCCAGAATCGCTCTCAAATGCTTTTTCAGAGTCCAAAAAATTGATTCTTACTGCAAATATTCACTCAACACAGACTTTTCACTGAAAGGCCAGAAACGCTCTCAGAAGCACTTTCAGAGTCCAAAAAAGTGATTCTTAGTGCAGATATTCATTCAACACAGAGTTTCCAGGAAAAGGCCAGAAACGCTCTCAAATGCATTTTCAGAGTCCAAAAAATTGATTCTTACTGCAAATATTCACTCAACACAGAATTTTCACTGGAAGGCCAGAACGCTCTCAAATGCACTTTCTGAGTCCAAAAAAGTGATTCTTAGTGCAGATATTCACTCAACACAGAGTTTCCAGTAAAAGGCCAGAATCGCTCTCAAATGCATTTTCAGAGTCCAAAAAATTGATTCTTTGTGCAGATATTCACTCAACACAGAGTTTACACTGGAAGGCCAGAAACGCTCTCAAATGCACTTTCAGAGTCCAAAAAAGTGATTGTGAGTGCAGATATTCACTCAACACAGAGTTTCCAGTAAAGGGCCAGAAACACTCTGAAATGCATTTTCAGAGTCCAAAAAATTGATTCTTAGTGCAGATATTCACTCAACACAAAGTTTACACTGGAAGGCCAGAAAAGCTCTCAAATGCATTTTCGGAGTCCGAAACATTCATTCTTACTGCAAATATTCACTCAACACAGACTTTTCACTGGAAGGCCAGAAACGCACTCAAATGCACTTTCAGAGTCCAAAAAAGTGATTCTTAGTGCAGATATTCACTCAACACAGAGTTTACACTGGAAGGCCAGAAACGCTCTCAAAGGCATTTTCAGAGTCCAAAACATTCATTCTTACTGCACATATTCACTCAACACAGACTTTTCACTGAAAGGCCAGAAACGCTCTCAGAAGCACTTTCAGAGTCCAAAAAAGTGATTCTTAGTGCAGATATTCACTCAACACAGAGTTTCCAGTAAAAGGACAGAAACGCTCTCAAATGCACTTTCAGAGTCCAAAAAGTGATTGTGAGTGCAGATATTCACTCAACACAGAATTTCCACTGGAAGGGCAAAAACGCTCTCAAATGCATTTTCAGAGTCCAAAACATTCATTCTTACTGCAAATATTCACTCAACACAGACTTTTCACTGGAAGGCCAGAAACGCACTCAAATGCACTTTCAGGGTCCAAAAAGTGATTCTTAGTGCAGATATTCACTCAACACAGAATTTCCACTGGAAGGGCAAAACGCTCTCAAATGCATTTTCAGAGTCCAAAATTTGATTCTTACTGCAAATATTCACTCAACACAGACTTTGCACTGGAAGAACAGAAAAACGCTCTCAGAAGCACTTTCAGAGTCCAAAAAAGTGATTCTTAGTGCAGATATTCACTCAACACAGAGTTTCATGTAAAGGGCCAGAATCGCTCTCAAATGCACTTTCAGAGTCCAAAAAATTGATTCTTACTGCAGATATTCACTCAACACAGAATTTCCACTGGAAGGGCAAAAACGCTCTCAAATGCATTTTCAGAGTCCAAAAATTTGATTCTTACTGCAAATATTCCCTCAACACAGACTTTTCACTGGACGGCCAGAAACGCTCTCAGAAGCACTTTCAGAGTCCAAAAAATTGATTCTCAGTGCAGATATTCACTCAACACAGAGATTCCTGGAGAATGCCAGAAACTCACTCAGAAGCACTTTCTGAGTCCAAAAAAGTGATTCTTAGTGCAAATATTCACTCAACACAGATTTTTCACTGGAAGGCCAGAAATGCTCTCAAATGCACTTTCAGAGTCCAAAAACGTGATTGTTAGTACAGATATTCACTGAACACAGACTTTTCACTGGAAGGCCAGAAATGCTCTCAAAGGCACTTTTAGAGTCCAAAAAAGTGATTCTTACTGCAAATATTCACTCAACACAGACTTTTCACTGGAAGGGCAGAAACGCTTTCAGAAGCACTTTCAGAGTCGAAAAAAGTGATTCTTAGTGCAGATATTCACTCAACACAGAGTTTCATGTAAAGGGCCAGAATCGCTCTCAAATGCACTTTCAGAGTCCAAAAAATTGATTCTTACTGCAAATATTCCCTCAACACAGACTTTTCACTGGACGGCCAGAAACGCTCTCAGAAGCACTTTCAGAGTCCAAAAAATTGATTCTCAGTGCAGATATTCACTCAACACAGAGATTCCTGGAGAATGCCAGAAACTCACTCAGAAGCACTTTCTGAGTCCAAAAAAGTGATTCTTAGTGCAAATATTCACTCAACACAGATTTTTCACTGGAAGGCCAGAAATGTTCTCAAATGCACTTTCAGAGTCCAAAAACGTGATTGTTAGTACAGATATTCACTGAACACAGACTTTTCACTGGAAGGCCAGAAATGCTCTCAAATGCACTTTTAGGGTCCAAAAATTTGATTCTTACTGCAGATATTAACTCAACACAGAGTTTCCTGGAGAATGCCAGAAACTCTCTCAGAAGCACATTCTAAGTCCAAAACAGTGATTCTTAGTGCAGATATTTACTCAACACAGAGTTTCCACTGGAAGGCCAGAAACACTCTCAAATGCATTTTCGGAGTCCAAAAAAGTGATTTTTAGTGCAGATATTCACTCAACACAGAGTTACCAGTAAAAGGACAGAAACGCTCTCAGAAGAACTCTCTGAGTACAAAAAAGTGATTCTTAGTGCAGATATTCACTCATCACAGAGTTTCCAGTAAAGGGCCAGAAACGCTCTCAAAGGCATTTTCAGAGTCCAAAAATTTGATTCTTACTGCAAATATTCACTCAACACAGACTTTTCACTGAAAGGCCAGAAACGCTCTCAGAAGCACTTTCAGAGTCCAAAAAAGTGATTCTTAGTGCAGATATTCATTCAACACAGAGTTTCCAGGAAAAGGCCAGAAACGCTCTCAAATGCATTTTCAGAGTCCAAAAAATTGATTCTTACTGCAAATATTCACTCAACACAGAATTTTCACTGGAAGGCCAGAAACGCTCTCAAATGCACTTTCTGAGTCCAAAAAAGTGATTCTTAGTGCAGATATTCACTCAACACAGAGTTTCCAGTAAAAGGCCAGAATCGCTCTCAAATGCATTTTCAGAGTCCAAAAAATTGATTCTTAGTGCAGATATTCACTCAACACAGAGTTTACACTGGAAGGCCAGAAACGCTCTCAAATGCACTTTCAGAGTCCAAAAAAGTGATTGTGAGTGCAGATATTCACTCAACACAGATTTACCAGTAAAAGGCCAGAAACGCTCTCAGAAGAACTCTCTGAGTACAAAAAAGTGATTCTTAGTGCAGATATTCACTCATCACAGAGTTTCCAGTAAAGGGCCAGAAACGCTCTCAAAGGCATTTTCAGAGTCCAAAAATTTGATTCTTACTGCAAATATTCCCTCAACACAGACTTTTCACTGGACGGCCAGAAACGCTCTCAGAAGCACTTTCAGAGTCCAAAAAATTGATTCTCAGTGCAGATATTCACTCAACACAGAGATTCCTGGAGAATGCCAGAAACTCACTCAGAAGCACTTTCTAAGTCCAAAACAGTGATTCTTAGTGCAGATATTCACTCAACACAGAGTTTCCACTGGAAGGCCAGAAATGCTCTCAAATGCACTTTCAGAGTCCAAAAACGTGATTGTTAGTACAGATATTCACTGAACACAGACTTTTCACTGGAAGGCCAGAAATGCTCTCAAAGGCACTTTTAGAGTCCAAAAAAGTGATTCTTACTGCAAATATTCACTCAACACAGACTTTTCACTGGAAGGCCAGAAACGCTTTCAGAAGCACTTTCAGAGTCGAAAAAAGTGATTCTTAGTGCAGATATTCACTCAACACAGAGTTTACACTGGAAGGCCAGAAACGCTCTCAAATGCATTTTCGGAGTCCGAAACATTCATTCTTACTGCAAATATTCACTCAACACAGACTTTTCACTGGAAGGCCAGAAAACGCACTCAAATGCACTTTCAGAGTCCAAAAAAGTGATTCTTACTGCAGATATTCACTCAACACAGAGTTTACACTGGAAGGTCAGAAACGCTCTCAAATGCATTTTCGGAGTCCAAAAAAGTGATTGTTAGTGCAGATATTCACTCAACACATAGTTTCCAGTAAAAGGCCAGAAAGGCGCTCAGAAGCACTCTCTGAGTACAAAAAAGTGATTCTTAGTGCAGATATTCACTCAACACAGAGTTTCCAGTAAAGTGCCAGAAACGCTCTCAAAGGCATTTTCAGAGTCCAAAACATTCATTCTTACTGCACATATTCACTCAACACAGACTTTTCACTGAAAGGCCAGAAACGCTCTCAGAAGCACTTTCAGAGTCCAAAAAAGTGATTCTTAGTGCAGATATTCACTCAACACAGAGTTTCCAGTAAAAGGCCAGAAACTCTCTCAAATGCATTTTCAGGGTCCAAAAAATTGATTCTTACTGCAAATATTCACTCAACAGAGAGTTTCCACTGGAAGGCCAGAAATGCTCTCAAATGCACTTTTAGGGTCCAAAATTTGATTCTTACTGCAGACATTAACTCAACACAGAGTTTCCTGGAGAATGCCAGAAACTCTCTCAGAAGCACATTCTAAGTCCAAAACAGTGATTCTTAGTGCAGATATTTACTCAACACAGAGTTTCCACTGGAAGGCCAGAAACACTCTCAAATGCATTTTCGGAGTCCAAAAAAGTGATTTTTAGTGCAGATATTCACTCAACACAGAGTTACCAGTAAAAGGACAGAAACGCTCTCAGAAGAACTCTCTGAGTACAAAAAGTGATTCTTAGTGCAGATATTCACTCATCACAGAGTTTCCAGTAAAGGGCCAGAAACGCTCTCAAAGGCATTTTCAGAGTCCAAAATTTGATTCTTACTGCAAATATTCACTCAACACAGACTTTTCACTGAAAGGCCAGAAACGCTCTCAGAAGCACTTTCAGAGTCCAAAAAGTGATTCTTAGTGCAGATATTCATTCAACACAGAGTTTCAGGAAAAGGCCAGAAACGCTCTCAAATGCATTTTCAGAGTCCAAAAATTGATTCTTACTGCAAATATTCACTCAACACAGAATTTTCACTGGAAGGCCAGAAACGCTCTCAAATGCACTTTCTGAGTCCAAAAAGTGATTCTTAGTGCAGATATTCACTCAACACAGAGTTTCCAGTAAAAGGCCAGAATCGCTCTCAAATGCATTTTCAGAGTCCAAAAATTGATTCTTAGTGCAGATATTCACTCAACACAGAGTTTACACTGGAAGGCCAGAAAACGCTCTCAAATGCACTTTCAGAGTCCAAAAATTGATTGTGAGTGCAGATATTCACTCAACACAGAGTTACCAGTAAAAGGCCAGAAACGCTCTCAGAAGAACTCTCTGAGTACAAAAAGTGATTCTTAGTGCAGATATTCACTCATCACAGAGTTTCCAGTAAAGGGCCAGAAACGCTCTCAAAGGCATTTTCAGAGTCCAAAATTTGATTCTTACTGCAAATATTCCCTCAACACAGACTTTTCACTGGAGTCGGCCAGAAACGCTCTCAGAAGCTCTTTCAGAGTCCAAAAATTGATTCTCAGTGCAGATATTCACTCAACACAGAGATTCCTGGAGAATGCCAGAAACTCACTCAGAAGCACTTTCTAAGTCCAAAACAGTGATTCTTAGTGCAGATATTCACTCAACACAGAGTTTCCACTGGAAGGCCAGAAATGCTCTCAAATGCACTTTCAGAGTCCAAAAACGTGATTGTTAGTACAGATATTCACTGAACACAGACTTTTCACTGGAAGGCCAGAAATGCTCTCAAAGGCACTTTCAGAGTCCAAAAAAGTGATTCTTACTGCAAATATTCCCTCAACACAGACTTTTCACTGGACGGCCAGAAACGCTCTCAGAAGCACTTTCAGAGTCCAAAAAATTGATTCTCAGTGCAGATATTCACTCAACACAGAGATTCCTGGAGAATGCCAGAAACTCACTCAGAAGCACTTTCTGAGTCCAAAAAGTGATTCTTAGTGCAAATATTCACTCAACACAGATTTTTCACTGGAAGGCCAGAAATGCTCTCAAATGCACTTTCAGAGTCCAAAACGTGATTGTTAGTACAGATATTCACTGAACACAGACTTTTCACTGGAAGGCCAGAAATGCTCTCAAAGGCACTTTTAGAGTCCAAAAAAGTGATTCTTACTGCAAATATTCACTCAACACAGACTTTTCACTGGAAGGGCAGAAACGCTTTCAGAAGCACTTTCAGAGTCGAAAAAAGTGATTCTTAGTGCAGATATTCACTCAACACAGAGTTTCATGTAAAGGGCCAGAATCGCTCTCAAATGCACTTTCAGAGTCCAAAAAATTGATTCTTACTGCAAATATTCCCTCAACACAGACTTTTCACTGGAAGGCCAGAAACGCTCTCAGAAGCACTTTCAGAGTCCAAAAAAAAAGTGATTCTTAGTGCAGATATTCACTCAACACAGAGATTCCTGGAGAATGCCAGAAACTCACTCAGAAGCACTTTCTGAGTCCAAAAAAGTGATTCTTAGTGCAAATATTCACTCAACACAGATTTTTCACTGGAAGGCCAGAAATGTTCTCAAATGCACTTTCAGAGTCCAAAAACGTGATTGTTAGTACAGATATTCACTGAACACAGACTTTTCACTGGAAGGCCAGAAATGCTCTCAAATGCACTTTTAGGGTCCAAAAATTTGATTCTTACTGCAGATATTAACTCAACACAGAGTTTCCTGGAGAATGCCAGAAACTCTCTCAGAAGCACATTCTAAGTCCAAAACAGTGATTCTTAGTGCAGATATTTACTCAACACAGAGTTTCCACTGGAAGGCCAGAAACACTCTCAAATGCATTTTCGGAGTCCAAAAAAGTGATTTTTAGTGCAGATATTCACTCAACACAGAGTTACCAGTAAAAGGACAGAAACGCTCTCAGAAGAACTCTCTGAGTACAAAAAAGTGATTCTTAGTGCAGATATTCACTCATCACAGAGTTTCCAGTAAAAGGGCCAGAAACGCTCTCAAAAAGTGGCATTTTCAGAGTCCAAAATTTGATTCTTACTGCAAATATTCACTCAACACAGACTTTTCACTGAAAGGCCAGAAACGCTCTCAAAAGCACTTTCAGAGTCCAAAAAAGTGATTCTTAGTGCAGATATTCATTCAACACAGAGTTTCCAGGAAAAGGCCAGAAACGCTCTCAAATGCATTTTCAGAGTCCAAAAAATTGATTCTTACTGCAAATATTCACTCAACACAGAATTTTCACTGGAAGGCCAGAAACGCTCTCAAATGCACTTTCTGAGTCCAAAAAAGTGATTCTTAGTGCAGATATTCACTCAACACAGAGTTTCCAGTAAAAGGCCAGAATCGCTCTCAAATGCATTTTCAGAGTCCAAAAAATTGATTCTTAGTGCAGATATTCACTCAACACAGAGTTTACACTGGAAGGCCAGAAACGCTCTCAAATGCACTTTCAGAGTCCAAAAAAGTGATTGTGAGTGCAGATATTCACTCAACACAGATTTACCAGTAAAAGGCCAGAAACGCTCTCAGAAGAACTCTCTGAGTACAAAAAAGTGATTCTTAGTGCAGATATTCACTCATCACAGAGTTTCCAGTAAAGGGCCAGAAACGCTCTCAAAGGCATTTTCAGAGTCCAAAAATTTGATTCTTACTGCAAATATTCCCTCAACACAGACTTTTCACTGGACGGCCAGAAACGCTCTCAGAAGCACTTTCAGAGTCCAAAAAATTGATTCTCAGTGCAGATATTCACTCAACACAGAGATTCCTGGAGAATGCCAGAAACTCACTCAGAAGCACTTTCTAAGTCCAAAACAGTGATTCTTAGTGCAGATATTCACTCAACACAGAGTTTCCACTGGAAGGCCAGAAATGCTCTCAAATGCACTTTCAGAGTCCAAAAACGTGATTGTTAGTACAGATATTCACTGAACACAGACTTTTCACTGGAAGGCCAGAAATGCTCTCAAAGGCACTTTTAGAGTCCAAAAAAGTGATTCTTACTGCAAATATTCACTCAACACAGACTTTTCACTGGAAGGCCAGAAACGCTTTCAGAAGCACTTTCAGAGTCGAAAAAGTGATTCTTAGTGCAGATATTCACTCAACACAGAGTTTACACTGGAAGGCCAGAAACGCTCTCAAATGCATTTTCGAGTCCAAAACATTCATTCTTACTGCAAATATTCACTCAACACAGACTTTTCACTGGAAGGCCAGAAACGCACTCAAATGCACTTTCAGAGTCCAAAAAAGTGATTCTTACTGCAGATATTCACTCAACACAGAGTTTACACTGGAAGGTCAGAAACGCTCTCAAATGCATTTTCGGAGTCCAAAAAAGTGATTGTTAGTGCAGATATTCACTCAACACATAGTTTCCAGTAAAAGGCCAGAAAGGCGCTCAGAAGCACTCTCTGAGTACAAAAAAGTGATTCTTAGTGCAGATATTCACTCAACACAGAGTTTCCAGTAAAAGTGCCAGAAACGCTCTCAAAGGCATTTTCAGAGTCCAAAACATTCATTCTTACTGCACATATTCACTCAACACAGACTTTTCACTGAAAGGCCAGAAACGCTCTCAGAAGCACTTTCAGAGTCCAAAAAAGTGATTCTTAGTGCAGATATTCACTCAACACAGAGTTTCCAGTAAAAGGCCAGAAACTCTCTCAAATGCATTTTCAGGGTCCAAAAAATTGATTCTTACTGCAAATATTCACTCAACAGAGAGTTTCCACTGGAAGGCCAGAAATGCTCTCAAATGCACTTTTAGGGTCCAAAAATTTGATTCTTACTGCAGACATTAACTCAACACAGAGTTTCCTGGAGAATGCCAGAAACTCTCTCAGAAGCACATTCTAAGTCCAAAACAGTGATTCTTAGTGCAGATATTTACTCAACACAGAGTTTCCACTGGAAGGCCAGAAACACTCTCAAATGCATTTTCGGAGTCCAAAAAAGTGATTTTTAGTGCAGATATTCACTCAACACAGAGTTACCAGTAAAAGGACAGAAACGCTCTCAGAAGAACTCTCTGAGTACAAAAAAGTGATTCTTAGTGCAGATATTCACTCATCACAGAGTTTCCAGTAAAGGGCCAGAAATGCTCTCAAAGGCATTTCAGAGTCCAAAATTTGATTCTTACTGCAACTATTCACTCAACACAGACTTTTCACTGAAAGGCCAGAAACGCTCTCAGAAGCACTTTCAGAGTCCAAAAAGTGATTCTTAGTGCAGATATTCATTCAACACAGAGTTTCAGGAAAAGGCCAGAAACGCTCTCAAATGCATTTTCAGAGTCAAAAATTGATTCTTACTGCAAATATTCACTCAACACAGAATTTTCACTGGAAGGCCAACGCTCTCAAATGCACTTTCTGAGTCCAAAAAGTGATTCTTAGTGCAGATATTCACTCAACACAGAGTTTCAGTAAAAGGCCAGAATCGCTCTCAAATGCATTTTCAGAGTCAAAAATTGATTCTTAGTGCAGATATTCACTCAACACAGAGTTTACACTGGAAGGCCAGAAACGCTCTCAAATGCACTTTCAGAGTCCAAAAATGATTGTGAGTGCAGATATTCACTCAACACAGAGTTACCAGTAAAAGGCCAGAAACGCTCTCAGAAGAACTCTCTGAAAAATTCTTAGTGTACAACAGTGATTCTTACTTCTCTCAAATCAGAGTTTCCAAAAGTGATTCTTAGTGCAGATATTCATCGCTCTCAAATGCATTTCTCAAATGAGTCCAAACATTCATTCTTACTGCAAATATTCACTCAACACAGACTTTTCACTGGAAGGCCAGAAACACTCAGAATGCACTTTCAGAGTCCAAAAAGTGATTCTTAGGTGCAGATATTCACTCAACACAGAGTTTACCAGTAAAAGGCCAGAACGCTCTCAAATGCATTTTCCAGAGTCAAAAATTCATTCTTACTGCAAATATTCACTCAACACAGACTTTTCACTGGAAGGCCAGAAACGCTCTCAAATGCACTTTCAGAGTCCAAAAAGTGATTCTTAGTGCAGATATTCACTCAACACAGAGTTTCAGTAAAGGCCAGAAACGCTCTCAAATGCATTTCAGAGTCAAAACATTGATTCTTAGTGCAGATATTCACTCAACACAGAGTTTACACTGGAAGGCCAGAAACGCTCTCAAATGCACTTTCAGAGTCCAAAAAAAGTGATTCTTAGCAGATATTCACTCAACACAGAGTTTCAGTAAAGGACAGAAACTCTCAAATGCATTTTTCAGAGTCCAAAGTGATTCTGATTCTTGCAGATATTCCTCAACACAGACTTTCTGGAAGGGCAAAACGCTCTCAAATGCTTTCAGAGTCCAAAACAGTGATTCTTACTGCAAATATTCACTCAACACAGAGTTTTCACTGGGAAGGCCAGAAATGCTCTCAAATGCACTTTCAGAGTCCAAAAAGTGATTCTTACTGCAAATATTCACTCCTTCAGACTTTTCACTGGAAGGGCAAAAAATGCTCTCAAAGCATTTTCAGAGTCCAAAAATTTGATTCTTACTGCAAATATTCACTCAACACAGACTTTGCACTGAAGAACAGAAACGCTCTCAGAAGCACTTTCAGAGTCCAAAAAGTGATTCTTAGTGCAGATATTCACTCAACACAGAGTTTTCCTGTAAGGGCCAGAATGCTCTCAAATGCACTTTCAGAGTCCAAAATTGATTCTTACTGCAAATATTCACTCAACACAGACTTTCCCAGTAAAAGGCCCGAAACGCTCTCAAATGCTTTCTGAGTCCAAAATTGATTCTCAGTGCAGATATTCACTCAACACAGAGATTTCCAGTAAAGGGAAAATCTCTCAGAAGCACTTTCTGAGTCCAAAAGTGATTCTTACTGCAAATATTCCCTCAACACAGACTTTTCACTGGAAGGCCAGAAATGCTCTCAGAAGCACCCTCAGAGTCCAAAAAGTGATTGGTTAGTGCAGATATTCACTCAACACAGATTTTCCAGTAAAACCCAGAAACGCTCTCAAATGCATTTTCAGAGTCCAAAAAATTGATTCTTACTGCTAATATTCACTCAACACAGAATTTTCACTGGAAGGCCAGAAACGTGGCTCAAATGCACTTTCTGAGTCTAAAAGTGATTCTTAAAGCAGATATTCGCTCAACACAGATTTTCCAGTAAAAGGCCAGAAACGCTCTCAAAGGCATTCTCGGGGCCAAAAATTGATTCTTTAAAATTTTCCCTAAACAGGGGTTTCCACTGGAACCCAAAATGCTCTAAAATGCACAGAGTCAAA
>JAFDVH010000056.1:2568-89715 GCA_019176425.1 Megalops atlanticus | reverse complement strand
ATTCCCAGAATTTTGTGTTAGTGAATATCTGCCTGGAATCCTTTTTGGACTCTGAAAGGCTTAAGGCGTTTCTGGCCGTCCAGTGAAAAGTTTGTGTTGAGTGAATATTTGCAGTAAGAATCAATTTTTGACTCTGAAAATGCATTTCAGAGTGTTTCTGTCCCTTTACTGGAAACTCTGTGTTGAGTGAATATCTGCACTCACAATCACTTTTGGACTCTGAAAGTGCATTTGAGAGCGTTTTCTGTCCTTTACTGGAAACTCTGTGTTGAGTGAATATCTGCACTAAGAATAACTTTTTGGGACTCAGAAAGTGCATTTGAGAGCGTTTCTGGCCTTCCAGTGAAAATTCTGTGTTGAGGGAATATTTGCAGTAAGAATCAATTTTTGGACTCTGAAAATGCATTTGAGAGCGTTTCTGGCCTTTTACTGAAACTCTGTGTTGAATGAATATCTGCACTAAGAATCACTTTTGGACTCTGAAAGTGCTTCTGAGAGCGTTTCGGCCTTTCAGTGAAAAGTCTGTGCTGAGTGAATATTTGCAGTAAGAATGAATGTTTTGGACTCTGAAATGCCTTTTGAGAGCGTTTCTGGCCTTTTACTGGAAACTCTGTGTTGAGTGAAAATCTGCACCAACAATCACTTTTTAGACCTGAAAATGCATTTGAGAGCATTTCTGGCCTTCCAGTGGAAACTCTGTGTTGAGTAAATATCTGCACTAAGAATCACTGTTTTGGACTTAGAAAGTGCTTCTGAGAGAGTTTCTGGCATTCTCCAGGAATCTCTGTGTTGAGTTAATGTCTGCAGTAGGAATCAATTTTTTGGACTCTAAAACTGCATTTGAGAGCATTTCTGGCCTTCCAGTGGAAACTCTCTGTTGAGTGAATATTTGCAGTAAGAATCAATTTTTGGACTCTGAAATGCATTTGAGAGTTTGGCCTTTTACTGGAAACTCTGTGTTGAGTGAATATCTGCACTAAGAATCACTTTTGGACTCTGAAAGTGCATTTGAGAGCGTTTCTGGCCTTCCAGTGAAAAGTCTGTGTTGAGTGAATATTTGCAGTAAGAATCAATTTTTGGACTCTGAAATGCATTTGAGAGCGTTTATGGCCCTTACTGGAAACTCTGTGTTGAGTGGGAATATCTGCACTAAGAATCATTTTTTGGACTCTGAAAGTGCTTCTGAGTGCTTGGCATTTCAGTGAAAAGTCTGTGTTGAGGAATATTTGCAGTAAGAATGAATGTTTTGACTCTGAAATGCATTTGAGAGCGTTTTGGCCTTTACTGGAAACTCTCTGTTGAGTGAATATCTGCACTAACAATCACTTTTTTGGACTAAATGCATTTTGAGAGCGTTTCTGGCCTTCCAGTGTAAACTCTGTGTTGAGTGAATATCTGCACTAAGAATCACTTTTTTGGACTCTGAAAGTGCATTTGAGTGCGTTTCTGGCTTTCCAGTGAAAAGTCTGTGTTGAGTGAATATTTGCAGTAAGAATGAATGTTTTGGAATCCGAAATGCACTTTGAGAGCGTTTCTGGCCTTCCAGTGTAAACTCTGTGTTGAGTGAATATCTGCACTAAGAATTACTTTTTTGGACTCTGAAAGTGCTTCTGAGAGCGTTTCTGGCCTTCCAGTGAAAATTCTGTGTTGAGTGAATATTTGCAGTAAGAATCACTTTTTTGGACTCTAAAAGTGCCTTTGAGAGCATTTCTGGCCTTCCAGTGAAAAGTCTGTGTTGAGTTAATATCTGTACTAACAATCACTTTTTTGGACTCTGAAAGTGCATTTGAGAGCATTTCTGGCATTCCAGTGGAAACTCTGTGTTGAGTAAACATCTGCACTAAGAAACACTGTTTTGGACTTAGAAAGTGCCTGACAGAGTTTCTGGCATTCTCCAGGAATCTCTGTGTTGAGTTAATATCTGCAGCAGGAATCAATTTTTGGACTCTAAAAAGTGCATTTGAGAGCATTTCTGGCCTTCCAGTGGAAACTCTCTTGCTGAGTGAATATTTGCAGTAAGAATCAATTTTTTGACTCTGAAAATGCATTTGAGAGAGTTTCTGGCCTTTACTGGAAACTCTGTGTTGAGTGAATATCTGCACTAAGAATCACTTTTTTTGACTCTGAAAGTGCATTTGAGAGCGTTTCTGGCCTTCCAGTGAAAAGTCTGTGTTGAGGAAAATTTGCAGTAAGAATCAATTTGACTCTGAAAATGCATTTGAGAGCGTTTATGGCCCTTTACTGGAAACTCTGTGTTGAGTGAATATCTGCACTAAGAATCATTTTTTGGACTCTGAAAGTGCTTGAGAGCGTTTCTGTTCTTCCAGTGCAAAGTCTGGGTTGAGTGAATATTTGCAGTTAGAATCAATTTTTGGACTCTGAAATGCATTCGAGAGCGTTTCTGGCCCTTTACTGGAAACTCTGTGTTGAGTGAATATCTGCACTAAGAATCACTTTTTGGACTCTGAAAGTGCTTCTGAGAGCGTTTCTGGCCTTTCAGTGAAAAGTCTGTGTTGAGTGAATATGTGCAGTAAGAATGAATGTTTTGGACTCTGAAATGCCTTTTGAGAGCGTTTCTGGCACTTTTCTTGAAACTCTGTGTTGAGTGAATATCTGCACTAAGAATCACTTTTTTTGTACTCAGAAAGTGCTTCTGAGAGCCTTTCTGGCCTTTTACTGAAACTATGTGTTGAGTGAATATCTGCACTAAGAATCACTTTTTGACTCTGAAAGTGCTTGAGAGCGTTTCTGGCCTTTCAGTGAAAAGTCTGTGTTGAGTGAATATGTGCAGTAAGAATGAATGTTTTGGACTCTGAAAATGCCTTTGAGAGCGTTTCTGGCCTTCCAGTGTAAACTCTGTGTTGAGGAATATCTGCACTAAGAATCACTTTTTTGGACTCTGAAAGTGCATTTGAGTGCGTTTCTGGCCTTCCAGTGAAAAGTCTGTGTTGAGTGAATATTTGCAGTAAGAATGAATGTTTCGACTCCGAAAATGCATTTGAGAGCGTTTCTGTCCTTTTACTGGAAACTCTGTGTTGAGTGAATATCTGCACTAAGAATCAATTTTTTGACTCTGAAAATGCCTTGAGAGCGTTTCTGGCCCTTTACTGGAAACTCTGTGATGAGTGAATATCTGCACTAAGAATCACTTTTTTGACTCTGAAAGCATTTGAGAGCGTTTCTGTCCTTTTACTGGAAACTTTGTGTTGAGTGAATATTTGCAGTAAGAATCAATTTTGGACTCTGAAAACGCATTTGAGAGCGTTTCGGCCTTTTACTGAAACTCTGTGTTGAGTGAATATCTGCACTAAGAATCACTTTTTTGGAGTCAGAAAGTGCATTTGAGAGCGTTTGGCCTTCCAGTGAAAATTCTGTGTTGAGTGAATATCTGCACTAAGAGTCACTTTTTTGACTCTGAAATGCATTTGAGAGCGTTTCTTGGCCTTTTACTGGAAACTCTGTGTTGAGTGAATATCTGCACTAAGAATCACTTTTTTAGACTCAGAAAGTGCATTTGAGAGCGTTTCTGGCCTTCCAGTGAAAATTCTGTGTTGAGGAATATTTGCAGTAAGAATTAATTTTTTGGACTCTGAAAGTGCATTTGCGTTGCCTCACAGCAAGAAGGTCCTGGGTTCAATCCTGGCTGTCCCAGGTCCTTTCTGTGGAGTTTGCATGTTCTCCCCGTGTTTGCGTGGGTTTCCTCCGGGCGCCCGGTTTCCTCCCACCATCAAAAGACATGCATGTAAGGGTCAATACTCCTGTCAGTGCCCCTGACCAAGGCACTGGCAAAAAGAACTGGAGGTGGTCCCTGGGCGCTGCACTGTGGCTGCCCACTGCTCCTGGCTCCTGGTGTGTGTGTGCTCACTGCTGGTGTGTGTGTGTGCTCACAGCTCACTGTGTGTGTAGGATGGGTCAAATGCAGAGGATGAATTTCCCCATGAGGGATCAATAAAGTATATGATTATTATTATGAGAGTGTTTCTGGCCTTTTACTGGAAACTCTGTGTTGAGTGAATATTTGCAGTAAGAATCAATTTTTGGACTCTGAAATGCATTTGAGAGCTTTCTGGCCTTTTTACTGGAAACTCTGTGTTGACTGAATATCTGCACTAAGAATCACTTGACTCTGAAAGTGCATTTGAGAGCGTTTCTGGCCTTCCAGTGAAAATTCTGTGTTGAGTGAATATTTGCAAATCAATTTTTGGACTCTGAAAATGCATTTGAGAGCGTTTCTGGCCTTTTACTGGAAACTCTGTGTTGAGTGAATATTTGCAGTAAGAATCAATTTTTTTGACTCTGAAATGCATTTGAGAGCGTTTGGCCTTTTACTGAAACTCTGTGTTGAGTGAATATCTGCACTAAGAATCACTTTTTGGACTCAGAAAGTGCATTTGAGAGCGTTTCTGGCCTTCCAGTGAAAATTCTGTGTTGAGTGAATATTTGCAAAGAATCAATTCTTTGGGACTCTGGAAAATGCATTTGAGAGCGTTTCTGCCCTTTTACTGGAAAATCTGTGTTGAGTGAATATCTGCACTAAGAATCACTTTTGGACTCTGAAAGTGCTTCTGAGAGCGTTTCTGGCCTTCCAGTGAAAAGTCTGTGTTGAGTGAATATCTGCACTGAATCACTTTTTGGACTCTGAAAGTGCATTTGAGAGTGTTTCTGGCCTTTACTGAAACTCTGTGTTGAGTGAATATTTGCAGTAAGAATCAATTTTTGACTCTGAAATGCATTTGAGAGCTTTCTGGCCTTCTAGTGGAAACTCTGTGTTGAGGATTATCTGCACTGAATAACTTTTGGACTCTGAAAGTGCATTTTGAGAGTGTTTCTGGCCTTTTACTGGAAACTCTGTGTTGAGTGAATATTTGCAGTAAGAATCAATTTTTGGACTCTGAAAATGCATTTGAGAGCGTTTGGCCTTTTACTGGAAAATCTGTGTTGAGTGAATATTTGCAGTAAGAATCAATTGTTTGACTCTGAAAGTGCATTTGAGAGCGTTTCTGGCCTTTTACTGGAAACTCTGTGTTGAGTGAATATTTGCAGTAAGAATCAATTTTTGACTCTGAAAAATGCATTTGAGAGCGTTTCTGGGCTTTTACTGGAAAACTCTGTGTTGACTGAATATCTGCACTAAGAATCACTTTTGACTCTGAAAGTGCATTTGAGAGCGTTTCTGGCCTTCCAGTGAAAATTCTGTGTTGAGTGAATATTTGCAGCAAGAATCAATTTTTGGACTCTGAAATGCATTTGAGAGCGTTTCTGGCCTTTTACTGGAAACTCTGTGTTGAGTGAATATTTGCAAAGAATCAATTTTTGGACTCTGAAAATGCATTTGAGAGCGTTTCTGGCCTTTACTGGAAACTCTGTGTTGAGTGAATATCTGCACTAAGAATCACTTTTTTGGACTCAGAAAGTGCATTTGAGAGCGTTTCTGGCCTTCCAGTGAAAATTTCTGTGTTGGAGAATATTTGCAGTAAGAATCAATTTTTGGGACTCTGAACGTGCATTTGAGAGCGTTTCTGGCCTTTTTACTGGAAACTCTGTGTTGAGTGAATATCTGCACAAAGAATCACTTTTTTGACTCTGAAAGTGCATTTGAGAGCGTTTCTGGCCTTTTTACTGGAAACTCTGTGTTGAGTGAATATTTGCAGTAAGAATCAATTTTTGACTCTGAAAATGCATTTGAGAGCGTTTCTGGCCTTTTACTGGAAACTCTGTGTTGAGTGAATATCTGCACTAAGAATCACTTTTTGGACTCAGAAAGTGCATTTGAGAGCGTTTCTGGCCTTCCAGTGAAAATTCTGTGTTGAGTGAATATTTGCAGTAAGAATCAATTTTTGGGACTCTGAAAATGCATTTGAGAGCGTTTCTGCCCTTTTTACTGGAAAATCTGTGTTGAGGAATATCTGCACTAAGAATCACTTTTTTGACTCTGAAAGTGCTTGAGAGCGTTTCTGGCCTTCCAGTGAAAAAGTCTGTGTTGAGTGAATATCTGCACTGAATCACTTTTTGGACTCTGAAAGTGCATTTGAGAGTGTTTCTGGCCTTTTACTGGAAACTCTGTGTTGAGTGAATATTTGCAGTAAGAATCAATTTTTGGACTCTGAAAATGCATTTGAGAGCTTTCTGGCCTTCTAGTGGAAACTCTGTGTTGAGTGATTATCTGCACTGAATAACTTTTTGGACTCTGAAAGTGCATTTGAGAGTGTTTCTGGCCTTACTGAAACTCTGTGTTGAGTGAATATTTGCAGTAAAAATCAATTTTTGGACTCTGAAAATGCATTTGAGAGCGTTTCTGGCCTTTTACTGAAAATCTGTGTTGAGTGAATATTTGCAGTAAGAATCAATTGTTTGACTCTGAAAGTGCATTTGAGAGCGTTTCTGGCCTTTTACTGGAAACTCTGTGTTGAGTGAATATTTGCAGTAAGAATCAATTTTTGGGACTCTGAAAAATGCATTTGAGAGCGTTTCTGCCCTTTTACTGGAAAAATCTGTGTTGAGTGAATATCTGCACTAAGAATCACTTTTGGACTCTGAAAGTGCTTGAGAGCGTTTCTGGCCTTCCAGTGAAAAGTCTGTGTTGAGTGAATATCTGCACTGAATCACTTTTTTGACTCTGAAAGTGCATTTGAGAGTGTTTCTGGCCTTTACTGGAAACTCTGTGTTGAGTGAATATTTGCAGTAAGAATCAATTTTTGGACTCTGAAATGCATTTGAGAGCTTTCTGGCCTTCTAGTGGAAACTCTGTGTTGAGTGATTATCTGCACTGAATAACTTTTGGACTCTGAAAAGTGCATTTGAGAGTGTTTCTGGCCTTTTACTGAAACTCTGTGTTGAGTGAATATTTGCAGTAAGAATCAATTTTTTGGACTCTGAAAATGCATTTGAGAGCGTTTCTGGCCTTTTACTGGAAAATCTGTGTTGAGTGAATATTTGCAGTAAGAATCAATTGTTTGGACTCTGAAAGTGCATTTGAGAGCGTTTCTGGCCTTTTACTGGAAACTCTGTGTTGAGTGAATATTTGCAGTAAGAATCAATTTTTGGACTCTGAAAATGCATTTGAGAGCGTTTCTGGGCTTTTACTGGAAACTCTGTGTTGACTGAATATCTGCACTAAGAATCACTTTTTTGGACTCTGAAAGTGCATTTGAGAGCGTTTCTGGCCTTCCAGTGAAAATTCTGTGTTGAGTGAATATTTGCAGCAAGAATCAATTTTTTGGACTCTGAAAATGCATTTGAGAGCGTTTCTGGCCTTTTACTGGAAACTCTGTGTTGAGTGAATATTTGCAGTAAGAATCAATTTTTGGACTCTGAAAATGCATTTGAGAGCGTTTCTGGCCTTTACTGAAACTCTGTGTTGAGTGAATATCTGCACTAAGAATCACTTTTTTGACTCAGAAAGTGCATTTGAGAGCGTTTCTGGCCTTCCAGTGAAAATTCTGTGTTGAGTGAATATTTGCAGTAAGAATCAATTTTTGGGACTCTGAACGTGCATTTGAGAGCGTTTCTGGCCTTTTACTGGAAACTCTGTGTTGAGTGAATATCTGCACAAAGAATCACTTTTTTGGACTCTGAAAGTGCATTTGAGAGCGTTTCTGGCCTTTTACTGGAAACTCTGTGTTGAGTGAATATTTGCAGTAAGAATCAATTTTTTTGGACTCTGAAAATGCATTTGAGAGCGTTTCTGGCCTTTTACTGAAACTCTGTGTTGAGTGAATATCTGCACTAAGAATCACTTTTTTGGACTCAGAAAGTGCATTTGAGAGCGTTTCTGGCCTTCCAGTGAAAATTCTGTGTTGAGTGAATATTTGCAGTAAGAATCAATTTTTGGGACTCTGAAAATGCATTTGAGAGCGTTTCTGCCCTTTTACTGGAAAATCTGTGTTGAGTGAATATCTGCACTAAGAATCACTTTTTTGGACTCTGAAAGTGCTTCTGAGAGCGTTTCTGGCCTTCCAGTGAAAAGTCTGTGTTGAGTGAATATCTGCACTGAATCACTTTTTTGGACTCTGAAAGTGCATTTGAGAGTGTTTCTGGCCTTTTACTGGAAACTCTGTGTTGAGTGAATATTTGCAGTAAGAATCAATTTTTTGGACTCTGAAAATGCATTTGAGAGCTTTCTGGCCTTCTAGTGGAAACTCTGTGTTGAGTGATTATCTGCACTGAATAACTTTTTTGGACTCTGAAAGTGCATTTGAGAGTGTTTCTGGCCTTTTACTGGAAACTCTGTGTTGAGTGAATATTTGCAGTAAAAATCAATTTTTTGGACTCTGAAAATGCATTTGAGAGCGTTTCTGGCCTTTTACTGGAAAATCTGTGTTGAGTGAATATTTGCAGTAAGAATCAATTGTTTGGACTCTGAAAGTGCATTTGAGAGCGTTTCTGGCCTTTTACTGGAAACTCTGTGTTGAGTGAATATTTGCAGTAAGAATCAATTTTTTGGACTCTGAAAATGCATTTGAGAGCGTTTCTGGGCTTTTACTGGAAACTCTGTGTTGACTGAATATCTGCACTAAGAATCACTTTT
Source organism: Megalops atlanticus (assembly GCA_019176425.1). Lineage (NCBI taxonomy): Eukaryota > Metazoa > Chordata > Actinopteri > Elopiformes > Megalopidae > Megalops > Megalops atlanticus. The sequence goes on along the minus strand of JAFDVH010000056.1, from coordinate 81,188 downwards.
TTGGACTCTGAAAGTGCATTTGAGAGTGTTTCTGGCCTTCCAGCGAAAATTCTGTGTTGAGTGAATATTTGCAGTAAGAATCAATTTTTTGGACTCTGAAAATGCATTTGAGAGCGTTTCTGGCCTTTACTGGAAACTCTGTGTTGAGTGAATATCTGCACTAAGAATCACTTTTTGGACTCTGAAAGTGCATTTGAGAGCGTTTCTGGCCTTCCAGTGGAAACTCTGTGTTGAGGGAATATCTGCAGTTAGAATCACTTTTTTGGACTCTGAAAGTTCATTTGAGAGCGTTTCTGGCCTTCCAGTGGAAATTCTGTGTTGACTGAATATCTGCAGTAAGAATCACTTTTTTGGACTCCTAAAGTGCATTTGAGAGCGTTTCTGGCCATCTAGTGGAAACTCTGTGTTGAGTAAATATCTCTCACTAAGAATCACTTTTTTGACTCCGAAAGTGCATTTCAGAGCGTTTCTGGGCTACCAGTGGAAACTCTGTGTTGAGTGAATATCTGCAGTAAGTATCACGTTTTTGGACTCTGAAAGTGCATTTGAGAGGGTTGCTGGCCTACCAGTGGAAACCATGTGTTGAGTGAATATCTGCACTAAGAATCACTGTTTTGGACTCTGAAAGTGCTTCTGAGAGAGTTTCTGGCCTTCTCCTGGAAACCCTGTGTTGAGCGAATATATGCACTAAGTATCACTTTTTTGGACTCTGAAAGTGCATTTGAGAGCGTTTCTGGCCTTCCAGTAGAAACTCTGTGTTGAGAGAATATCTGCACTAACAATCACTCTTTTGGACTCTGAAAGTTCATTTGAGAGCGTTTCTGGCCTTCCAGTGAAACTCTGTGTTGACTGAATATCTGCAGTAAGAATCACTTTTTTGGACTCCTAGAGTGCATTTGAGAGCGTTTCTGGCCATCGAGTGTAAACTCTGTGTTGAGTGAATAGCTGCGCTGAGAATCACGTTTTTGGACTCTGAAAGTGCATTTGAGAGCGTTTCTGGCCTTTTTGTGGAAACTTTCTGTTGAGTGAATATCTGCAGTAAGAATCACTTTTTTGGACTCTGAAAGTTCATTTGAGAGCGTTTCTGGCCTTCCAGTGGAAACTCTGTGTTGAGTGAATATCTGCAGTAAGAATCACTTTTTTGTACTCTGAAAGTGCCTTTGAGAGAGTTTCTGGCCTTTTTGTGGAAACTTTCTGTTGAGTGAATATCTGCACTGAGAATCACTTTTTTGACTCCGAAAGTGCATTTGAGAACGTTTCTGGTCTACCAGTGGAAACTCTGTGTTGAGTGAATATCTGCACTAAGAATCACTTTTTTGGACTCCGAAAGTTCATTTGAGAGTGTTACTGGCCATCTAGTGGAAACTCTGTGTTCAGTAAATATCTCTCACTAAGAATCACATTTTTGCACTCTGAAAGTGCATTTGACAGCGTTTCTGGCCTTATAGTGGAAACTCTCCGTTGAGTGAATATCGGCTCTAAGAATCACTTTTTTGCACTCTGAAACTGCATTTCAGAGCGTTTCTGGCCTTTTAGTGGAAACTCTCCGTTGATTGAATATCTGCTCTAAAAATCACTTTTTTGGACTCTGAAAGTGCATTTGAGAGCGTTTTTGGCCTTCCAGTGGAATCTCTGTGTTGAGTGAATATCTGCAGTAAGAATCACTTTTTTGCACTCTGAAAGTGCATTTGAGCGCGTTTCTGGCCTTTTTGTGGAAACTTTCTGTTGAGTGAATATCTGCAGTAAGAATCTCTTTTTGGGACCCAGAAAGTGCATGTGAGAGCGTTTCTGGCCTTCCAGTGGAAACTCTGTGTTGAGTGAATATCTGCACTAACAATCACTTTTTTGGACTCCTAAAGCGCATGTGAGAGCGTTTAAGGCCTTCCAGTGGAAACTCTGTGTTGAGTGAATATCTGCAGTTAGAATCACTTTTTTGGACTCTGAAAGTTCATTTGAGAGCGTTTCTGGCCTTCCAGTGGAAACTCTGTGTTCAGTGAATATCTGCACTAAGAATCACTTTTTTGCACTCCGAAAGTTCATTTGAGAGGGTTGCTGGCCTACCTGTGGAAACTCTGTGTTGAGTGAATATCTGCACTAAGAATCTCTGTTTTGGACTCTGAAAGTGCTTCTGAGAGAGTTTCTGGCCTTCTCCTGGAAACTCTGTGTTGAGCGAATATATGCACTAAGTATCACTATTTTGGTCTCAGAAAGTGCATTTGACAGCGTTTCTGGCCATCTAGTGTAAACTCTGTGTTGAGTGAATAACTGCGCTGAGAATCACGTTTTTGTACTCCGAAAGTGCATTTGAGAGCGTTTCTGGCCTTCCAGTGGAAACTCTGTGTTGAGTGAATATCTGCACTAAGAATCACTTTTTTGGACTCCGAAAGTTCATTTGAGAGCGTTACTGGCCTTCCAGTAGAAACTCTGTGTTGAGTGAATATCTGCACTAACAATCACTTTTTTGGACTCTGAAAGTTCATTTGAGAGCGTTTCTGGCCTTCCAGTGGAAACTCTGTGTTGACTGAATATCTGCAGTAAGAATCACTTTTTTGGACTCTGAAAGTTCATTTGAGAGCGTTTCTGGCCATCTAGTGGAAACTCTGTGTTGAGTAAATATCTCTCACTAAGAATCACTTTTTTGAACTCCCAAAGCGCATTTGAGAGCGTTTCTGGCCTTCCAGTGGAAATTCTGTGTTGAGTGAATATATGCACTAAGTATCACTTTTTTGGACTCTGAAAGTGCATTTGAGAGCGTTTCTGGCCTTCCAGTGGAAACTCTGTGTTGAGTGAATATCTGCACTAACAATCACTTTTTTGGACTCTGAAAGTTCATTTGAGAGCGTTTCTGGCCTTCCAGTGGAAACTCTGTGTTGACTGAATATCTGCAGTAAGAATCACTTTTTTGGACTCCTAGAGTGCATTTGAGAGCGTTTCTGGCCATCGAGTGTAAACTCTGTGTTGAGTGAATAGCTGCGCTGAGAATCACGTTTTTGGACTCTGAAAGTTCATTTGAGAGCGTTTCTGGCCATCGAGTGTAAACTCTGTGTTGAGTGAATAGCTGCGCTGAGAATCACGTTTTTGGACTCTGAAAGTGCATTTGAGAGAGTTTCTGGCCTTTTTGTGGAAACTTTCTGTTGAGTGAATATCTGCACTGAGAATCACTTTTTTGACTCCGAAAGTGCATTTGAGAACGTTTCTGGTCTACCAGTGGAAACTCTGTGTTGAGTGAATATCTGCACTAAGAATCACTTTTTTGGACTCCGAAAGTTCATTTGAGAGTGTTACTGGCCATCTAGTGGAAACTGTGTTCAGTAAATATCTCTCACTAAGAATCACATTTTTGCACTCTGAAAGTGCATTTGAGAGCGTTTCTGGCCTTCCAGTGGAAACTCTGTGTTGAGTGAATATCTGCAGTTAGAATCACTTTTTTGGACTCTGAAAGTTCATTTGAGAGCGTTTCCGGCCTTCCAGTGGAAACTCTGTGTTCAGTGAATATCTGCACTAAGAATCACTTTTTTGCAGTCCGAAAGTTCATTTGAGAGGGTTGCTGGCCTACCTGTGGAAACTCTTTGTTGAGTGAATATCTGCACTAAGAATCTCTGTTTTGGACTCTGAAAGTGCTTCTGAGAGAGTTTCTGGCCTTCTCCTGGAAACTCTGTGTTGAGCGAATATATGCACTAAGTATCACTATTTTGGTCTCAGAAAGTGCATTGAGAGCGTTTCTGGCCTTCCACTGGAAAATTTGTGTTGAGTGAATATCTGCAGTAAGAATCACTTTTTTGGACTCTGAAAGTGCATTTGACAGCGTTTCTGGCCATCTAGTGTAAACTCTGTGTTGAGTGAATAACTGCGCTGAGAATCACGTTTTTGTACTCCGAAAGTGCATTTGAGAGCGTTTCTGGCCTTCCAGTGGAAACTCTGTGTTGAGTGAATATCTGCACTAAGAATCACTTTTTTGGACTCCGAAAGTTCATTTGAGAGCGTTACTGGTCTTCCAGTGTAAACTCTCTGTTGAGTGAATAATGCACTAACAATCACTTTTTTGGACACTGAAAATGCATTTGAGAGCGTTTCAGGCCTTTTTGTGGAAACTCTGTGTTGAGTGAATATTTGCAGTAAGAATCACTTTTTTGACTCTGAAAATGCATTTGAGAGCGTTTCTGGCCTTTTACTGGAAACTCTGTGTTGAGTGAATATCTGCACTAAGAATCACTTTTTTGGACAGAGAAAGTGCATTTGAGAGCGTTTCTGGCCTTCCAGTGAAAATTCTGTGTTGAGTGAATATTTGCAGTAAGAATCAATTTTTTGGACTCTGAAAATGCATTCGAGAGCGTTTCTGGCCTTTTACTGGAAACTCTGTGTTGAGTGAATATTTGCAGTAAGAATAAATTTTTTGGACTCTGAAAATGCATTTGAGAGCGTTTCTGGGTTTTACTGGAAAATCTGTGTTGAGTGAATATCTGCACTAACAATCACTTTTTTGGACTCTGAAAGTGTTTCTGAGAGCATTTCTGGCCTTCCAGTGAAAAATCTGTGTTGAGTGAATATTTGCAGTAAGAATCACTTTTTTGCACTCTGAAAGTGCATTTGAGAGCGTTTCTGGCCTTTTTGTGGAAACTTTCTGTTGAGTGAATATCTGCAGTAAGAATCACTTTTTGGGACCCAGAAAGTGCATGTGAGAGCGTTTCTGGCCTTCCAGTGGAAACTCCTTGTTGAGTGAATATCTGCACTAACAATCACTTTTTTGGACTCCTAAAGCGCATGTGAGAGCGTTTCTGGCCTTCCAGTGGAAACTCTGTGTTGAGTGAATATCTGCACTAAGAATCACTTTTTTGGACTCTGAAAGTTCATTTGAGAGCGTTTCTGGCCTTCCAGTGGAAACTCTGTGTTGAGTGAATATCTGCACTAAGAATCACTTTTTTGCACTCCGAAAGTTCATTTGAGAGGGTTGCTGGCCTACCTGTGGAAACTGTGTTGAGTGAATATCTGCACTAAGAATCTCTGTTTTGGACTCTGAAAGTGCTTCTGAGAGAGTTTCTGGCCTTCTCCTGGAAACTCTGTGTTGAGCGAATATATGCACTAAGTATCACTATTTTGGTCTCAGAAAGTGCATTGAGAGCGTTTCTGGCCTTCCACTGAAAAATCTGTGTTGAGTGAATATCTGCAGTAAGAATCACTTTTTTGGACTCTGAAAGTGCATTTGACAGCGTTTCTGGCCATCTAGTGTAAACTCTGTGTTGAGTGAATAACTGCGTTGAGAATCACGTTTTTGTACTCCGAAAGTGCATTTGAGAGCGTTTCTGGCCTTCCAGTGGAAACTCTGTGTTGAGTGAATATCTGCACTAAGAATCACTTTTTTGGACTGAGAAAGTGCATTTGAGAGCGTTTCTGGCCTTCCAGTGAAAATTCTGTGTTGAGTGAATATTTGCAGTAAGAATCAATTTTTGGACTCTGAAATGCATTTGAGAGCGTTTCTGGCCTTTTACTGGAAACTCTGTGTTGAGTGAATATTTGCAGTAAGAATCAATTTTTGGACTCTGAAAATGCATTTGAGAGCGTTTCTGGGCTTTACTGGAAACTCTGTGTTGAGTGAATATCTGCACTAAGAATCACTTTTTTTGGACTCTGAAAGTGCATTTGAGAGCGTTTCTGGCCTTCCAGTGAAAATTCTGTGTTGAGTGAATATTTGCAGTAAGAATCAATTTTTGGACTCTGAAAATGCATTTGAGAGCGTTTCTGGCCTTTTACTGAAACTCTGTGTTGAGTGAATATCTGCACTAAGAATCACTTTTTGGACTCTGAAAGTGCATTTGAGAGCGTTTCTGGCCTTCCAGTGGAAACTCTGTGTTGAGTGAATATCTGCACTAAGAATCACTTTTTTGGACTCTGAAAGTGCATTTGAGAGCGTTTCTGGCCATCTAGTGGAATCTCTGTGTTGAGTAAATATCTCTCACTAAGAATCACTTTTTTGACTCCGAAAGTGCATTTGAGAGCGTTTCTGGGCTACCAGTGGAAACTCTGTGTTGAGTGAATATCTGCAGTAAGTATCACGTTTTTGACTCTGAAAGTGCATTTGAGAGGGTTGCTGGCCTACCAGTGGAAACTATGTGTTGAGTGAATATCTGCACTAAGAATCACTGTTTTGGACTCTGAAAGTGCTTCTGAGAGAGTTTCTGGCCTTCTCCTGGAAACTCTGTGTTGAGCGAATATATGCACTAAGTATCACTTTTTTGGACTCTGAAAGTGCATTTGAGAGCGTTTCTGGCCTTCCAGTAGAAACTCTGTGTTGAGTGAATATCTGCACTAACAATCACTCTTTTGGACTCTGAAAGTTCATTTGAGAGCGTTTCTGGCCTTCCAGTGGAAACTCTGTGTTGAGTAAATATCTCTCACTAAGAATCACTTTTGTGGACTCCTAAAGCGCATTTGAGAGCGTTTCTAGCCTTCCAGTGGAAATTCTGTGTTGAGTGAATATCTGCAGTAAGAATCACATTTTTGCACTCTGAAATGCATTTGACACTGTTTCTGGCCTTTTTGTGGAAACTTTCTGTTGAGTGAATATCTGCAGTAAGAATCACTTTTTTGGTCCCAGAAAGTGCATGTGAGAGCGTGTCTGGCCTTCCAGTGGAAACTCTGTGTTGAGTGAATATCTGCACTAACAATCACTTTTTTGAACTCTGAAAGTTCATTTGAGAGCGTTTCTGGCCTTCCAGTGGAAACTCTGTGTTGACTGAATATCTGCAGTAAGAATCACTTTTTTGGACTCTGAAAGTGCATTTGAGAGCGTTTCTGGCCTTTTTGTGGAAACTTTCTGTTGAATGAATATCTGCAGTAAGAATCACTTTTTTGGACCCAGAAAGTGCATGTGAGAGCGTTTCTGGCCTTCCAGTGAAAAGTCTGTGTTCAGTGAATTTCTGCACTAACAATCACTTTTTTGGACTCCTAAAGCGCATGTGAGAGCGTTTCTGGCCTTCCATTGGAAACTCTGTGTTGAGTGAATATCTGCAGTTAGAATCACTTTTTTGGACTCTGAACGTTCATTTGAGAGCGTTTCTGGCCTTCCAGTGGAAACTCTGTGTTGACTGAATATCTGCACTAAGAATCACTTTTTTGCACTCCGAAAGTTCATTTGAGAGGGTTGCTGGCCTACCAGTGGAAACTCTGTGTTGCGTGAATATCTGCACTAAGAATCACTGTTTTGGACTCTGAAAGTGCTTCTGAGAGAGTTTTTGGCCTTCTCCTGGAAACTCTGTGTTGAGCGAATATATGCACTAAGTATCACTTTTTTGGACTCTGAAAGTGCATTTGAGAGCGTTTATGGCCTTCCAGTGGAAACTCTGTGTTGAGTGAATATCTGCACTAACAATCACTTTTTTGGACTCTGAAAGTTCATTTGAGAGCGTTTCTGGCCTTCCAGTGGAAACTCTGTGTTGACTGAATATCTGTAGTAAGAATCACTTTTTTGGACTCCTAGAGTGCATTTGAGAGCGTTTCTGGCCATCGAGTGTAAACTCTGTGTTGAGTGAATAGCTGCGCTGAGAATCACGGTTTTGGATTCTGAAAGTGCATTTGAGAGCGTTTCTGGCCTTTTTGTGGAAACTTTCTGTTGAGTGAATATCTGCAGTAAGAATCACTTTATTGGACTCTGAAAGTTCATTTGAGAGCGTTTCTGGCCTTCCAGTGGAAACTCTGTGTTGAGTGAATATCTGCAGTAAGAATCACTTTTTTGTACTCTGAAAGTGCCTTTGAGAGAGTTTCTGGCCTTTTTGTGGAAACTTTCTGTTGAGTGAATATCTGCACTGAGAATCACTTTTTTGACTCCGAAAGTGCATTTGAGAACCTTTCTGGTCTACCAGTGGACACTCTGTGTTGAGTGAATATCTGCACTAAGAATCACTTTTTTGGACTCCGAAAGTTCATTTGAGAGTGTTACTGGCCATCTAGTGGAAACTCTGTGTTCAGTAAATATCTCTCACTAAGAATCACATTTTTGCACTCTGAAAGTGCATTTGACAGCGTTTCTGGCCTTATAGTGGAAACTCTCCGTTGAGTGAATATCTGCTCTAAGAATCACTTTTTTGCACTCTGAAACTGCATTTCAGAGCGTTTCTGGCCTTTTAGTGGAAACTCTCCGTTGAGTGAATATCTGCTCTAAAAATCACTTTTTTGGACTCTGAAAGTGCATTTGAGAGCGTTTCTGGCCATCGAGTGTAAACTCTGTGTTGAGTGAATAGCTGCGCTGAGAATCACGTTTTTGAACTCTGAAAGTGCATTTGAGAGCGTTTCTGGCCTTTTTGTGGAAACTTTCTGTTGAGTGAATATCTGCAGTAAGAATCACTTTTTTGGACTCCTAAAGCGCATGTGAGAGCGTTTCTGGCCTTCCAGTGGAAACTCTGTGTTGAGTGAATATCTGCAGTTAGAATCACTTTTTTGGACTCTGAAAGTTCATTTGAGAGCGTTTCTGGCCTTCCAGTGGAAACTCTGTGTTCAGTGAATATCTGCACTAAGAATCACTTTTTTGCACTCCGAAAGTTCATTTGAGAGGGTTGCTGGCCTACCTGTGGAAACTCTGTGTTGAGTGAATATCTGCACTAAGAATCTCTGTTTTGGACTCTGAAAGTGCTTCTGAGAGAGTTTCTGGCCTTCTCCTGGAAACTCTGTGTTGAGCAAATATATGCACTAAGTATCACTATTTTGGTCTCAGAAAGTGCATTGAGAGCGTTTCTGGCCTTCCAGTGGAAAATCTGTGTTGAGTGAATATCTGCAGTAAGAATCACTTTTTTGGACTCTGAAAGTGCATTTGACAGCGTTTCTGGCCATCTAGTGTAAACTCTGTGTTGAGTGAATAACTGCGCTGAGAATCACGTTTTTGTACTCCGAAAGTGCATTTGAGAGCGTTACTGGTCTTCCAGTGTAAACTCTCTGTTGAGTGAATAATGCACTAACAATCACTTTTTTGGACTCTGAAAATGCATTTGAGAGCGTTTCTGGCCTTTTTGTGGAAACTCTCTTCTGAGTGAATATCTGCACTAAGAATCACGTTTTTGGACTCCAAAAGTGCATTTGAGAGCGTTTCTGGCCTTTATTGTGGAAAATTTTTGTTGAGTGAATATCTGCACTAAGAATCACTTTTTTGGTCTCAGAAAGTGCATTTGAGAGTGTTTCTGGCTTTCCAGTGGAAACTCTGTGTTTCTTGAATATCTGCAGTAAGAATCACTTTTTTGGACTCCGAAAGAGCATTTGAGAGCGTTTCTGGCCATCTAGTGGAAACTCTGTGTTGAGTAAATATCTCTCACTAAGAATCACGTTTTTGACTCTGAAAGTTCATTTGAGAGCGTTACTGGACTTCCAGTGGAAACTCTGTGTTGAGTGAATATCTGCAGTAAGAATCACTTTTTGAACTCTGAAAATGCATTAGAGAGCGTTTCTGGCTTTCCAGTGGAAACTCTGTGTTGAGTGAATATCTGCAGTAAGAATCACTTTTTTGACCTCTGAAAGTGCATTTGACAATGTTTCTGGACATCGAGTGTAAACTCTGTGTTGGATGAATAACTGCTCTGAGAATCCCGTTTTTGGACTCTGAAAGTGCATTTGAGAGCGTTACTGGCCTTCCAGTGGAAACTCTGTGTTGAGTGAATATCTGCAGTAAGAATCACTTTTTTGCACTCTGAAAGTGCATTTGAGAGCGTTTCTGGCCATCTAGTGGAAACTCTGTGTTGAGTGAATATCTGCAGAAAGAATCACTTTTTAGGACTCTGAAAGTGCATTTGAGAGCATTTCTGGCCTTCCAGTCGAAACTCTGTGTTGAGTGAATATCTGCACTAATAATCACTGTTTTGGATTCAGAAAGTGCATTTGAGAGTGTTTCTGGCTTTCCAGTGGAAAGTCTGTGTTGAGTGAATATCTGCACTAAGAATCACTTTTTTGGACTCCGAAAGTTTTTTGAGAGTGTTACTGCCCTTCCAGTGTAAACTCTTTGTTGAGTGAATATCTGCACTAACAATCACTTTTTTGTACTCGTAAAATGCATTTGAGAGGGTTTCTGGCCTTTTTGTGGAAAATCTGTGTTGAGTGAATATCTGCACTAAGAATCACTTTTTTGGATTCCGAAAGTTCTTTTGAGAGTGTTACTGCACTTCCAGTGGAAAATCTGTGTTGAGTGAATATCTGCACTAATAATCACTGTTTTGGATTCAGAAGTGCTTCTGAGAGAGTTTCTACCTTTCCAGTGGAAACTCTGTGTTGAGTTAACATCTGCACTAACAATCACTTTTTTTGGGTCTGAAAATGCATTTGAGAGCGTTTCTGGCCTGTTAGTGGAAACTCTCTGTTGAGTGAATATCTGCAGTAAGAATCACTTTTTTGGACTCCTAAAGCGCATTTGAGAGCGTTTCTGGCCTTCTAGTGGAAACTCTGTGTATAGTGAATATCTGAATAAGAATCACTATTTTGGACTCTGAAAGTGCTTTTGACAATGTTTCTGGCCTTCTCCTGGAAACACTGTGTATAGTGAATATCTGAATAAGAATCATTGTTTTGGACTCTGAAAGTGCATTTGAGAGCGTTTCTGGTCTTCCAGTGGAAACTCTGTGTTGAGTGAATATCTGCAGTTAGAATCACTTTTTTGGACTCTGAAAGTGCTTCTCAACAGTTTCTGGCCTTCTACTGGAAAATTTGTGTGAACGAATATCTGCCTAAGAATCACTTTTTTGGACTCTAGTGGAAACTCTGTGTTTAGTGAATATCAGCACTAAAAATCACTTTTTTGGTCTCTGAAAGAGTATTTGGGAACGTTTTTGGCCTTCCAGTGGAAACTCTGTGTTGACTGATATCTGCCCTGAGAATCTTTTTTTTAGACTCTGAAAGTGAATTTGACAGCGTTTTTGGCCTTCTCCTGGAAACACTGTGTATAGTGAATATCTGAATAAGAATCATTGTTTTGGACTCTGAAAGTGCATTTGAGAGCGTTTCTGGTCTTCCAGTGGAAACTCTGTGTTGAGTGATTATTTGCCCTGAGAATCACTTTTTTGGACTATGAAAGTGCATTTGAGAGAGTTTCTGGCCTTCTAGTGGAAAATCTGTGAAACTCTGTGTTGAGTGAATATCTGCCCTGAGATCAGTAATTTTGGACTCTGAAAGTGCATTTGAGAGCGTTTCTGGCCTTCCAGTGGAAACTCTCTGTTGAGTGATTATTTGCCCTGAGAATCACTTTTTTGGACTCCAAAAGTGCTTCTCAGAGAGTTTCTGGCCTTCTACTGGAAAATTTGTATGAACGAATATCTGCCTAAGAATCACTTTGTTGGACTCTAGTGTAAACGCTGTGTATAGTGAATATCTGCACGAAGAATCACTATTTTGGACTCTGAAAGTGCATTTGACAGCGTTTCTGGCCTTCTAGTGGAAGCTCTGTGTATAGTGAATATATGAATAAGAATCACTATTTTGGACTCTGAAAGTGCATTTGACAGCGTTTCTGGCCTTCTAGTGGAAACACTGTGTATAGTGAATATCTGAATAAGAATCACTTTTTTGGACTCTAGTGGAAACTCTGTGTTTAGTGAATATCAGCACTAAAAATCACTTTTTTGGACTCTGAAAGAGTATTTGGGAAAGTTTTTGGCCTTCCAGTGGAAACTCTGTGTTGACTGATATCTGCCCTGAGAATCTTTTTTTTAGACTCTGAAAGTGCATTTGACAGCGTTTCTGGCCTTCTAGTGTAAACTCTGTGTATAGTGAATATCTGCAAAAAGAATCACTATTTTGGACTCTGAAAGTGCATTTGACAGCGTTTCTGGCCTTCTAGTGGAAACTCTGTGTATAGTGAATATCTGAATAAGAATCACTATTTTGGATTCTGAAAGTGCATTTGAGAGCGTTTCTGGCCTTCTACTGGAAACTTTGTGTTGAGTGAATATCTGTTCTGAGAATCATTGTTTTGGACTCTGAAAATGCATTTGAGAGCGTTTCTGGTCTTCCAGTGGAAACTCTGTATTGAGTGATTATTTGCCCTGAGAATCACTTTTTTGGACTCTGAAAGTGCTTCTCAAGAGTTTCTGGCCTTCTACTGGAAAATTTGTGTGAACGAATATCTGCCTAAGAATCACTTTTTTGGACTCTAGTGGAAACTCTGTGTTTAGTTAATATCAGCACTAAAAATCACTTTTTTGGATCTGAAAGTGCATTTTAAGCGTTTCTGGCCTTCCAGTGGAAACTTTGTGTTGAGCGAGTATCTGCCTTGAGAATCACTTTTTTGGACTCTGAAAGTTCTTATTAGAGAGTTTCTGGCCTTCTCCTGGAAACTCTGTGTTGAGTGAATTTCTGCAGTAAAAATGAATTTTTTTTACTCTGAAAATGTATTTGGGAGCGTTTCTGGCCTTCTAGTGGAAACTCTGTGCTGAGTGAATATCTGAATAAGAATCACTTTTTTGGACTACGAAAGTGCATTCGAGAGCGTTTCTGGCCTTCTAGTGTAAACTCTGTGTATGGTGAATATCTGCACGAAGAATCCTTATTTTGGACTCTGAGAGTGCATTTGACAGCGTTTCTGGCCTTCTAGTGGAAACTCTGTGTTGAGTGAATATCTGAATAAGAATCACTTTTTTGGACTATCAAAGTGCATTTGAGAGCGTTTCTGGCCTTCTAGTGGAAACTGTGTGTTGACTGAATATCTGCCCTGAGAATCACTTATTTTGGACTATGAAAGTGCATTTCAGAGTGTTTCTGGCCTTCTAGTGGAAACTCTGTGTTGAGTGAATATCTGAATAAGAATCACTTTTTTGGACTATGAAAGTGCATTTGAGAGAGTTTCTGGCCTTCTAGTGGAAAATCTGTGAAACTCTGTGTTGACTGAATATCTGCCCTGAGAATCAGTTATTTTGGACTATGAAAGTGCATTTCAGAGCGTTTCTGGCCTTCTAGTGGAAACTCTGTGTATAGTGAATATCTGAATAAGAATCACTTTTTTGGACTCTGAAAGTGCATTTGAGAGCGTTTCTGGCCTTCTAGTGTAAACTCTGTGTATAGTGAATATCTGCACGAAGAATCACTATTTTGGACTCTGAAAGTGCATTTGACAGCGTTTCTGGCCTTCTAGTGGAAACTCTGTGTATAGTGAATATCTGAATAAGAATCATTTTTTTGGACTCTGAAAGTGCATTTGAGAGCGTTTCTGGCCTTCTACTGGAAACTTTGTGTTGAGTGAATATCTGCCGTGAGAATCACTGTTTTAGACTCTGAAAGTGCTTCTCAGAGAGTTTCTGGCCTTCTAATGGAAAATTTGTGTGAACGAATATCTGCCTAAGAATCACTTCTTTGGACTCTAGTGGAAACTCTGTGTTTAGTGAATATCAGCACTGAAAATCACTTTTTTGGACTCTGAAAGTGCATTTTAAGCGTTTCTGGCCTTCCAGTGGAAACTTTGTGTGGAGCGAGTATCTGCCTTGAGAATCACTTTTTTGGACTCTGAAAATCCTTATTAGAGAGTTTCTGGCCTTCTTCTGGAAACTCTGTGTTGAGTGAATATCTGCAGTAAAAATGAATTTTTTTTACTCTGAAAATGTATTTGGGAGCGTTTCTGGCCTTCTAGTGGAAACTCTGTGCTGAGTGAATATCTGAATATGAATCACTTTTTTGGACTATGAAAGTGCATTTCAGACCGTTTTTGGCCTTCTAGTGGGAACTCTGTGTTGAGTGAATATCTGAATAAGAGTCACTTTATTGGACTATGAAAGTGCATTTCAGACCGTTTTGGCCTTCTAGTGGAAACTCTGTGTTGAGTGAATATCTGAATAAGAATCACTTTTTGGACTCTGAAAGTGCATTTGACAGCGTTTCTGGCCTTCTAGTGGAAACACTGTGTATAGTGAATATCTGAATAAGAATCACTTTTTTGGACTATCAAAGTGCATTTGAGAGCGTTTCTGGCCTTCTAGTGGAAACTCTGTGTTTAGTGAATATCTGAATAAGAATCACTTTTTTGGACTATGAAAGTGCATTTGACAGTTTCTGGCCTTCTAATGGAAAATCTGTGAAACTCTGTGTTGACTGAATATCTGCCCTGAGAATCAGTTATTTTGGACTATGAAAGTGCATTTCAGAGCGTTTCTGGCCTTCTAGTGGAAACTCTGTGTATAGTAAATATCTGAATAAGAATCACTTTTTTGGACTCTGAAAGTGCATTTGAGAGCGTTTCTGGCCTTCCAGTGGAAACTTTGTGTTGAGCGAGTATCTGCCTTGAGAATCACTTTTTTGGACTCTGAAAGTCCTTATTAGAGAGTTTCTGGCCTTTTTCTGGAAACTCTGTGTTGAGTGAATATCTGCACTAAAAATCAATTTTTTTTACTCTGAAAATGTTTTTGGGAGCGTTTCTGGCCTTTTAGTGGAAAATCTGTGCTGAGTGAATATCTGAATAAGAATCACGTTTTTGGACTCTGAAAGTGCATTTGAGAGCGTTTCTGGCCTTCTAGTGTAAACTCTGTGTATAGTGAATATCTGTACAAAGAATCACTATTTTGGACTCTGAAAGTGCATTTTAAGCGTTTCTGGCCTTCCAGTGGAAATTTTGTGTTGAGCGAGTATCTGCCTTGAGAATCACTTTTTTGGACTCTGAAAGTCCTTATTAGAGAGTTTCTGGCCTTCTTCTGGAAACTCTGTGTTGAGTGAATTTCTGCACTAAAAATTAATTTTTTTTACTCTGAAAATGTATTTGGGAGCGTTTCTGGCCTTCTAGTGGAAACTCTGTGCTGAGTGAATATCTGAATAAGAATTACTTTTTTGGACTCTGAAAGTGCATTTGAGAGCGTTTCTGGCCTTCTAGTGTAAACTCTGTGTATAGTGAATATCTGCACGAAGAATCACTATTTTGGACTCTGAAAGTGCATTTGACAGCGTTTCTGGCCTTCTAGTGGAAACTCTGTGTATAGTGAATATCTGAATAAGAATCATTTTTTTGGACTCTGAAAGTGCATTTGAGAGCGTTTCTGGCCTTCTACTGGAAACTTTGTGTTGAGTGAATATCTGCCGTGAGAATCACTGTTTTAGACTCTGAAAGTGCTTCTCAGAGAGTTTCTGGCCTTCTAATGGAAAATTTGTGTGAACGAATATCTGCCTAAGAATCACTTCTTTGGACTCTAGTGGAAACTCTGTGTTTAGTGAATATCAGCACTGAAAATCACTTTTTTGGACTCTGAAAGTGCATTTTAAGCGTTTCTGGCCTTCCAGTGGAAACTTTGTGTTGAGCGAGTATCTGCCTTGAGAATCACTTTTTGGACTCTGAAAATCCTTATTAGAGAGTTTCTGGCCTTCTTCTGGAAACTCTGTGTTGAGTGAATATCTGCAGTAAAAATGAATTTTTTTTACTCTGAAAATGTATTTGGGAGCGTTTCTGGCCTTCTAGTGGAAACTCTGTGCTGAGTGAATATCTGAATATGAATCACTTTTTTGGACTATGAAAGTGCATTTCAGACCGTTTTTGGCCTTCTAGTGGGAACTCTGTGTTGAGTGAATATCTGAATAAGAGTCACTTTATTGGACTATGAAAGTGCATTTCAGACCGTTTTTGGCCTTCTAGTGGAAACTCTGTGTTGAGTGAATATCTGAATAAGAATCACTTTTTGGACTCTGAAAGTGCATTTGACAGCGTTTCTGGCCTTCTAGTGGAAACACTGTGTATAGTGAATATCTGAATAAGAATCACTTTTTTGGACTATCAAAGTGCATTTGAGAGCGTTTCTGGCCTTCTAGTGGAAACTCTGTGTTGAGTGAATATCTGAATAAGAATCACTTTTTGGACTATGAAAGTGCATTTGACAGTTTTTCTGGCCTTCTAATGGAAAATCTATGAAACTCTGTGTTGACTGAATATCTGCCCTGAGAATCAGTTATTTTGGACTATGAAAGTGCATTTGACAGCGTTTCTGGCCTTCTAGTGGAAACTCTGTGTTGAGTGAATATCTGAATAAGAATCACTTTTTGGACTCTGAAAGTGCATTTGAGAGCGTTTCTGGCCTTCCAGTGGAAACTCTGTGTATAGTGAATATCTGAATAAGAATCACTATTTGGACTCTGAAAGTGCATTTGAGAGAGTTTCTGGCCTTCTTCTGGAAACTCTGTGTTGAGTGAATATCTGAATAAAAATCAATTTTTTTACTCTGAAAATGCATTTGAGAGCGTTTCTGGCCTTTTAGTGGAAAATTTGTGTTGAGTGAATATCTGAATAAGAATCACTGTTTTGGACTCTGAAAGTGCATTTGAGAGCGTTTCTGGCCTTCCAGTGGAAATTTTGTGTTGAGTGAATATCTGCCTTGAGAATCACTTTTTTGGACTCTGAAAGTCACTAGAGAGTTTTGGCCTTCTTCTGAAACTCTGTGTTGAGTGAATTTCATTTAATTTTTTTACTCTGAAAATGTATTTGGGAGCGTTTCTGGCCTTCCAGTGGAAACTCTGTGCTGAGTGAATATCTGAATAAAATTACTTTTTGGACTCTGAAAGTGCATTTGAGAGAGTTTCTGGCCTTCTTCTGTAAACTCTGTGTTGAGTGAATATCTGCACTAAATATTAATTTTTTGGACTCTGAAAATGTATTTGGGAGCGTTTCTGGCCTTCTAGTGGAAACTCTGTGTTGAGTGAATATCTGAATAAGAATTACTTTTTTGGACTATCAAAGTGCATTTGAGAGCGTTTCTGGCCTTCTAGTGGAAACTCTGTGTTGAGTGAATATCTGCCCAAAGAATCACTTATTTTGGACTATGAAAGTTCATTTGACAGCGTTTCTGGCCTTCTAGTGGAAACTCTGTGTTGAGTGAATATCTGAATAAGAATCACTTTTTTGGACTATCAAAGTGCATTTGAGAGCGTTTCTGGCCTTCTAGTGGAAACTCTGTGTTGAATGAATATCTGCCCTGAAGAATCACTTATTTTGGACTATGAAAGTTCATTTCAGAGCGTTTCTGGCCTTCTAGTGGAAACTGTGTGTTTACTGAATATCTGAATAAGAATCACTTTTTTGGACTATCAAAGTGCATTTGAGAGCGTTTCTGGCCTTCTAGTGGAAACTGTGTGTTGAATATCTGCCTGAATATCTGCCCTGAGAATCACTTATTTTGGACTATGAAAGTGCATTTCAGAGCGTTTCTGGCCTTCTAGTGGAAACTCTGTGTTGAGTGAATATCTGAATAAGAGTCACTTTATTGGACTATGAAGAGAGTTTCTGCATTTCAGACCTGTTTTGGCCTTCTAGTGGAAACTCTGTGTTGAGTGAATATCTGAATAAGAATCACTTTTTGGACTCTGAAAATGCATTTGACAGCGTTTCTGGCCTTCTAGTGGAAACACTGTGTATAGTGAATATCTGAATAAGAATCACTTTTTTTGGACTATCAAAGTGCATTTGAGAGCGTTTCTGGCCTTCTAGTGGAAACTCTGTGTTGAGTGAATATCTGAATAAGAATCACTTTTTGGACTATGAAAGTGCATTTGACAGTTTCTGGCCTTCTAATGGAAAATCTGTGAAACTCTGTGTTGACTGAATATCTGCCCTGAGAATCAGTTATTTTGGACTATGAAAGTGCATTTGAGAGCGTTTCTGGCCTTCTAGTGGAAACTCTGTGTATAGTAAATATCTGAATAAGAATCACTTTTTTGGACTCTGAAAGTGCATTTGAGAGCGTTTCTGGCCTTCCAGTGGAAACTTTGTGTTGAGCGAGTATCTGCCTTGAGAATCACTTTTTTGGACTCTGAGAGTCCTTTGAGAGAGTTTCTGGCCTTCTTCTGGAAACTCTGTGTTGAGTGAATATCTGCATAAAAATCAATTTTTTGGACTCTGAAAATGTTTTTGGGAGCGTTTCTGGCCTTTTAGTGGAAAATCTGTGCTGAGTGAATTTCTGAATAAGAATCACGTTTTTGGACTCTGAAAGTGCATTTGAGAGTTTCTGGCCTTCTAGTGTAAACTCTGTGTATAGTGAATATCTGCACAAAAGAATCACTATTTTGGACTCTGAAAGTGCATTTTTTTGGATCTGAAAGTGTTTTAAGCGTTTCTGGCCTTCCAGTGGAAACTTTGTGTTGAGCGAGTATCTGCCTTGAGAATCACTTTTTGGACTCTGAAAGTCCTTATTAGAGAGTTTCTGGCCTTCTTCTGGAAACTCTGTGTTGAGTGAATATCTGCACTAAAAATCAATTTTTTTTACTCTGAAAATGTTTTTGGGAGCGTTTCTGGCCTTTTAGTGGAAAATCTGTGCTGAGTGAATATCTGAATAAGAATCACGTTTTTGGACTCTGAAAGTGCATTTGAGAGCGTTTCTGGCCTTCTAGTGTAAACTCTGTGTATAGTGAATATCTGTACAAAGAATCACTTATTTTGGACTCTGAAAGTGCATTTAGTGGAAACTCTGTTTCTGGCCTTCCAGTGGAAAGCGTTTTGTGTTGAGCGACTGAATATCTGCCTTGAGAATCACTTTTTTGGACTCTGAAAGTCCTTTTCAGAGTGTTTCTGGCCTTCTTCTGGAAACTCTGTGTTGAGTGAATTTCTGCCTTCTAAAAATTAATTTTTTTACTCTGAAAATGTTATTTTGGACTATGATTTCTGAGCGTTTCTGGCCTTCTAGTGGAAACTCTGTGCTGAATAAGAATCACTTTTTTTTGTGAATATCTGAATAAGAATTACTTTTTTGGACTCTGAAAGTGCATTTGAGAGCGTTTCTGGCCTTCTAGTGTAAACTCTGTGTATAGTGAATATCTGCACGAAGAATCACTATTTTGGACTCTGAAAGTGCATTTGAGAGCGTTTCTGGCCTTCTACTGGAAACTTTGTGTTGAGTGAATATCTGCCGTGAGAATCACTGTTTTAGACTCTGAAAGTGCTTCTCAGAGAGTTTCTGGCCTTCTAATGGAAAATTTGTGTGAACGAATATCTGCCTAAGAATCACTTCTTTGGACTCTAGTGGAAACTCTGTGTTTAGTGAATATCAGCACTGAAAATCACTTTTTTGGACTCTGAAAGTGCATTTTAAGCGTTTCTGGCCTTCCAGTGGAAACTTTGTGTTGAGCGAGTATCTGCCTTGAGAATCACTTTTTTGGACTCTGAAAATCCTTATTAGAGAGTTTCTGGCCTTCTTCTGGAAACTCTGTGTTGAGTGAATATCTGCAGTAAAAATGAATTTTTTTTACTCTGAAAATGTATTTGGGAGCGTTTCTGGCCTTCTAGTGGAAACTCTGTGCTGAGTGAATATCTGAATATGAATCACTTTTTTGGACTATGAAAGTGCATTTCAGACCGTTTTTGGCCTTCTAGTGGGAACTCTGTGTTGAGTGAATATCTGAATAAGAGTCACTTTATTGGACTATGAAAGTGCATTTCAGACCGTTTTTGGCCTTCTAGTGGAAACTCTGTGTTGAGTGAATATCTGAATAAGAATCACTTTTTTGGACTCTGAAAGTGCATTTGACAGCGTTTCTGGCCTTCTAGTGGAAACACTGTGTATAGTGAATATCTGAATAAGAATCACTTTTTTGGACTATCAAAGTGCATTTGAGAGCGTTTCTGGCCTTCTAGTGGAAACTCTGTGTTTAGTGAATATCTGAATAAGAATCACTTTTTGGACTATGAAAGTGCATTTGACAGTTTCTGGCCTTCTAATGGAAAATCTGTGAAACTCTGTGTTGACTGAATATCTGCCCTGAGAATCAGTTATTTTGGACTATGAAAGTGCATTTCAGAGCGTTTCTGGCCTTCTAGTGGAAACTCTGTGTATAGTAAATATCTGAATAAGAATCACTTTTTTGGACTCTGAAAGTGCATTTGAGAGCGTTTCTGGCCTTCCAGTGGAAACTTTGTGTTGAGCGAGTATCTGCCTTGAGAATCACTTTTTTGGACTCTGAAAGTCCTTATTAGAGAGTTTCTGGCCTTCTTCTGGAAACTCTGTGTTGAGTGAATATCTGCACTAAAAATCAATTTTTTTTACTCTGAAAATGTTTTTGGGAGCGTTTCTGGCCTTTTAGTGGAAAATCTGTGCTGAGTGAATATCTGAATAAGAATCACGTTTTGGACTCTGAAAGTGCATTTGAGAGCGTTTCTGGCCTTCTAGTGTAAACTCTGTGTATAGTGAATATCTGTACAAAGAATCACTATTTTGGACTCTGAAAGTGCATTTTAAGCGTTTCTGGCCTTCCAGTGGAAATTTTGTGTTGAGCGAGTATCTGCCTTGAGAATCACTTTTTTGGACTCTGAAAGTCCTTATTAGAGAGTTTCTGGCCTTCTTCTGGAAACTCTGTGTTGAGTGAATTTCTGCACTAAAAATTAATTTTTTTTACTCTGAAAATGTATTTGGGAGCGTTTCTGGCCTTCTAGTGGAAACTCTGTGCTGAGTGAATATCTGAATAAGAATTACTTTTTTGGACTCTGAAAGTGCATTTGAGAGCGTTTCTGGCCTTCTAGTGTAAACTCTGTGTATAGTGAATATCTGCACAAAGAATCCTTATTTTGGACTCTGAAAGTGCATTTGACAGCGTTTCTGGCCTTCTAGTGGAAACTCTGTGTTGAGTGAATATCTGAATAAGAATCACTTTTTTGGACTATCAAAGTGCATTTGAGAGCGTTTCTGGCCTTCTAGTGGAAACTGTATGTTGACTGAATATCTGCCCTGAGAATCAGTTATTTTGGACTATGAAAGTTCATTTCAGAGCGTTTCTGGGTTTCTAGTGGAAACTCTGTGTTGAGTGAATATCTGAATAAGAATCACTTTTTTGGACTATGGAAGTGCATTTGACAGAGTTTCTGGCCTTCTAATGGAAAATCGGTGAAACTCTGTGTTGACTGAATATCTGCCCTGAGAATCAGTTATTTTGCACTATGAAAGTGCATTTGACAGCGTTTCTGGCCTTCTAGTGGAAACTCTGTGTTGAGTGAATATCTGAATAAGAATCACTTTTTTGGACTATCAAAGTGCATTTGAGAGCGTTTCTGGCCTTCTAGTGGAAACTCTGTGTATAGTGAATATCTGAATAAGAATCACTATATTGGACTCTGAAAGTGCATTTGACAGCGTTTCTGGCCTTCTAGTGGAAACTCTGTGTATAGTGAATATCTGAATAAGAATCACTTTTTTGGACTATCAAAGTGCATTTGAGAGCGTTTCTTGCCTTCTACTGGAAACTTTGTGTTGAGTGAATATCTGCCCTGAGAATCACTGTTTTGGACTCTGAAAGTGCATTTGAGAGCGTTTCTGGCCTTCCAGTGGAAACTCTGTGTTGAGTGATTATTTGCCCTGAGAATCACTTTTTTGGACTCTGAAAGTGCTTCTCAGAGAGTTTCTGGCCTTCTAATGGAAAATTTGTGTGAACGAATATCTGCCTAAGAATCACTTTTTTGGACTCTAGTGGAAACTCTGTGTTTAGTGAATATCAGCACTAAAAATCACTTTTTTGGACTCTGAAAGTGCATTTTAAGCGTTTCTGGCCTTCCAGTGGAAACTTTGTGTTGAGCGAATATCTGCCTTGAGAATCACTTTTTGGACTCTGAAAGTCCTTATTAGAGAGTTTTTCTGGCCTTCTTCTGGAAACTCTGTGTTGAGTGAATTTCTGCACTAAAAATTAATTTTTTTTACTCTGAAAATGTATTTGGGAGCGTTTCTGGCCTTCTAGTGGAAACTCTGTGCTGAGTGAATATCTGCACGAAGAATCCTTATTTTGGACTCTGAAAGTGCATTTGACAGCGTTTCTGGCCTTCTAGTGGAAACTCTGTGTTGAGTGAATATCTGAATAAGAATCACTTTTTTGGACTATCAAAGTGCATTTGAGAGCGTTTCTGGCCTTCTAGTGGAAACTGTATGTTGACTGAATATCTGCTCTGAGAATCACTTATTTTGGACTATGAAAGTTCATTTCAGAGCGTTTCTGGCCTTCTAGTGGAAACTCTGTGTTGAGTGAATATCTGAATAAGAATCACTTTTTTGGACTATGGAAGTGCATTTGACAGAGTTTCTGGCCTTCTAATGGAAAATCGGTGAAACTCTGTGTTGACTGAATATCTGCCCTGAGAATCAGTTATTTTGCACTATGAAAGTGCATTTGACAGCGTTTCTGGCCTTCTAGTGGAAACTCTGTGTTGAGTGAATATCTGAATAAGAATCACTTTTTTGGACTATGAAAGTGCATTCGAGAGCGTTTCTGGCCTTCTAGTGTAAACTCTGTGTATAGTGAATATCTGCACGAAGAATCCTTATTTTGGACTCTGAGAGTGCATTTGACAGCGTTTCTGGCCTTCTAGTGGAAACTCTGTGTTGAGTGAATATCTGAATAAGAATCACTTTTTTGGACTATCAAAGTGCATTTGAGAGCGTTCCTGGCCTTCTAGTGGAAACTGTGTGTTGACTGAATATCTGCCCTGAGAATCACTTATTTTGGACTATGAAAGTGCATTTCAGAGCGTTTCTGGCCTTCTAGTGGGAACTCTGTGTTGAGTGAATATCTGAATAAGAGTCACTTTATTGGACTATGAAAGTGCATTTCAGACCGTTTTTGGCCTTCTAGTGGAAACTCTGTGTTGAGTGAATATCTGAATAAGAATCACTTTTTTGGACTCTGAAAATGCATTTGACAGCGTTTCTGGCCTTCTAGTGGAAACACTGTGTATAGTGAATATCTGAATAAGAATCACTTTTTTGGACTATCAAAGTGCATTTGAGAGCGTTTCTGGCCTTCTAGTGGAAACTCTGTGTTGAGTGAATATCTGAATAAGAATCACTTTTTTGGACTATGAAAGTGCATTTGACAGTTTCTGGCCTTCTAATGGAAAATCTGTGAAACTCTGTGTTGACTGAATATCTGCCCTGAGAATCAGTTATTTTGGACTATGAAAGTGCATTTGAGAGCGTTTCTGGCCTTCTAGTGGAAACTCTGTGTATAGTAAATATCTGAATAAGAATCACTTTTTGGACTCTGAAAGTGCATTTGAGAGCGTTTCTGGCCTTCCAGTGGAAACTTTGTGTTGAGCGAGTATCTGCCTTGAGAATCACTTTTTTGGACTCTGAGAGTCCTTATTAGAGAGTTTCTGGCCTTCTTCTGGAAACTCTGTGTTGAGTGAATATCTGCACTAAAAATCAATTTTTTTTACTCTGAAAATGTTTTTGGGAGCGTTTCTGGCCTTTTAGTGGAAAATCTGTGCTGAGTGAATATCTGAATAAGAATCACGTTTTTGGACTCTGAAAGTGCATTTGAGAGCGTTTCTGGCCTTCTAGTGTAAACTCTGTGTATAGTGAATATCTGCACAAAGAATCACTATTTTGGACTCTGAAAGTGCATTTTAAGCGTTTCTGGCCTTCCAGTGGAAATTTTGTGTTGAGCGAGTATCTGCCTTGAGAATCACTTTTTTGGACTCTGAAAGTCCTTATTAGAGAGTTTCTGGCCTTCTTCTGGAAACTCTGTGTTGAGTGAATTTCTGCGCTAAAAATTAATTTTTTTTACTCTGAAAATGTATTTGGGAGCGTTTCTGGCCTTCTAGTGGAAACTCTGTGCTGAGTGAATATCTGAATAAGAATTACTTTTTTGGACTCTGAAAGTGCATTTGAGAGCGTTTCTGGCCTTCTAGTGTAAACTCTGTGTATAGTGAATATCTGCACGAAGAATCCTTATTTTGGACTCTGAAAGTGCATTTGACAGCGTTTCTGGCCTTCTAGTGGAAACTCTGTGTTGAGTGAATATCTGAATAAGAATCACTTTTTTGGACTATCAAAGTGCATTTGAGAGCGTTTCTGGCCTTCTAGTGGAAACTGTATGTTGAGTGAATATCTGCCTTGAGAATCACTTATTTTGGACTATGAAAGTTCATTTCAGAGCGTTTCTGGCCTTCTAGTGGAAACTCTGTGTTGAGTGAATATCTGAATAAGAATCACTTTTTTGGACTATGGAAGTGCATTTGACAGAGTTTCTGGTCTTCTAATGGAAAATCGGTCAAACTCTGTGTTGACTGAATATCTGCCCTGAGAATCAGTTATTTTGCACTATGAAAGTGCATTTGAGAGCGTTTCTGGCCTTCTAGTGTAAACTCTGTGTATAGTGAATATCTGCACGAAGAATCACTATTTTGGACTATGAAAGTGCATTTCAGACCGTTTTTGGCCTTCTAGTGGAAACTCTGTGTTGAGTGAATATCTGAATAAGAATCACTTTTTTGGACTCTGAAAGTGCATTTGACAGCGTTTCTGGCCTTCTAGTGGAAACACTGTGTATAGTGAATATCTGAATAAGAATCACTTTTTTGGACTATCAAAGTGCATTTGAGAGCGTTTCTGGCCTTCTAGTGGAAACTCTGTGTTGAGTGAATATCTGAATAAGAATCACTTTTTTGGACTATGAAAGTGCATTTGACAGAGTTTCTGGCCTTCTAGTGGAAACTCTGTGTTGAGTGAATATCTGAATAAGTATCACTTTTTTGGACTATCAAAGTGCATTTGAGAGCGTTCCTGGCCTTCTAGTGGAAACTGTGTGTTGACTGAATATCTGCCCTGAGAATCACTTATTTTGGACTATGAAAGTGCATTTCAGAGCGTTTCTGGCCTTCTAGTGGGAACTCTGTGTTGAGTGAATATCTGAATAAGAGTCACTTTATTGGACTATGAAAGTGCATTTCAGACCGTTTTTGGCCTTCTAGTGGAAACTCTGTGTTGAGTGAATATCTGAATAAGAATCACTTTTTTGTACTCTGAAAGTGCATTTGACAGCGTTTCTGGCCTTCTAGTGGAAACACTGTGTATAGTGAATATCTGAATAAGAATCACTTTTTTGGACTATCAAAGTGCATTTGAGAGCGTTTCTGGCCTTCTAGTGGAAACTCTGTGTTGAGTGAATATCTGAATAAGAATCACTTTTTTGGACTATGAAAGTGCATTTGACAGAGTTTCTGGCCTTCTAATGGAAAATCTGTGAAACTCTGTGTTGACTGAATATCTGCCCTGAGAATCAGTTATTTTGGACTATGAAAGTGCATTTCAGAGCGTTTCTGGCCTTCTAGTGGAAACTCTGTGTATAGTAAATATCTGAATAAGAATCACTTTTTGGACTCTGAAAGTGCATTTGAGAGCGTTTCTGGCCTTCTAGTGTAAACTCTGTGTATAGTGAAAATCTGCACGAAGAATCACTATTTTGGACTCTGAAAGTGCATTTGACAGCGTTTCTGGCCTTCTAGTGGAAACTCTGTGTATAGTGAATATCTGAATAAGAATCACTATTTTGGACTCTGAAAGTGCATTTGACAGCGTTTCTGGCCTTCTAGTGGAAACTCTGTGTATAGTGAATGTCTGAATAAGAATCACTTTTTTGGACTCTGAAAGTGCATTTGAGAGCGTTTCTGGCCTTCCAGTGGAAACTCTGTGTTGAGTGATTATTTGCCCTGAGAATCACTTTTTTGGACTCTGAAAGTGCTTCTCAGAGAGTTTCTGGCCTTCTAATGGAAAATTTGTGTGAACGAATATCTGCCTAAGAATCACTTTTTTGGACTCTAGTAGAAACTCTGTGTTTAGTGAATATCAGCACTAAAAATCACTTTTTTGGACTCTGAAAGTGCATTTTAAGCGTTTCTGGCCTTCCAGTGGAAACTTTGTGTTGAGCGAGTATCTGCCTTGAGAATCACTTTTTTGGACTCTGAAAGTCCTTATTAGAGAGTTTCTGGCCTTCTTCTGGAAACTCTGTGTTGAGTGAATATCTGAATAAGAATCACTTTTTTGGACTATGAAAGTACATTTGAGAGAGTTTCTGGCCTTCTAGTGGAAAATCTGTGAAACTCTGTGTTGACTGAATATCTGCCCTGAGAATCAGTTATTTTGGACTATGAAAGTGCATTTCAGAGCGTTTCTGGCCTTCTAGTGGAAACTCTGTGTATAGTGAATATCTGAATAAGAATCACTTTTTTGGACTCTGAAAGTGCATTTGAGAGCGTTTCTGGCCTTCTAGTGGAAACTCTGTGCTGAGTGAATATCTGAATAAGAATCACTTTTTTGGACTCTGAAAGTGCATTCGAGAGCGTTTCTGGCCTTCCAGTGGAAACTCTGTGTTGAGTGAATATCTGAATAAGAATCACGTTTTTGGACTCTGAAAGTCCTTATTAGAGAGTTTCTGGCCCTCTACTGGAAACTTTGTGTTGAGTGAATATCTGCCCTGAGAATCACTTTTTTGGACTCTGAAAGTGCTTCTCAGAGAGTTTCTGGCCTTCTACTGGAAAATTTGTGTGAACGAATATCTGCCTAAGAATCACTTTTTTTGGAATCTATTGGAAACTCTGTGTTTAGTGAATATCAGCACTAAAAATCACTTTTTTGGACTCTGAAAGTGCATTTTAAGTGTTTCTGGCCTTCCAGTGGAAACTTTGTGTTGAGCGAGTATCTGCCTTGAGAATCACTTTTTTGGACTCTGAAAGTCCTTATTAGAGAGTTTCTGGCCTTCTGCTGGAAACTCTGTTTGAGTGAATGTCTGCACTAAAAATCAATTTTTTTTACTCTGAAAATGTATTTGGGAGCGTTTCTGGCCTTCTAGTGGAAACTCTGTGCTGAGTGAATATCTGAATAAGAATCACTTCTTTGGACTATGAAAGTGCATTTGAGAGCGTTTCTGGCCTTCTAGTGTAAACTCTGTGTATAGTGAATATCTGCACGAAGAATCACTATTTTGGACTATGAAAGTGCATTTCAGACCGTTTTTGGCCTTCTAGTGGAAACTCTGTGTTGAGTGAATATCTGAATAAGAATCACTTTTTTTGGACTCTGAAAGTGCATTTGACAGCGTTTCTGGCCTTCTAGTGGAAACACTGTGTATAGTGAATATCTGAATAAGAATCACTTTTTGGACTATCAAAGTGCATTTGAGAGCGTTTCTGGCCTTCTAGTGGAAACTCTGTGTTGAGTGAATATCTGAATAAGAATCACTTTTTGGACTATGAAAGTGCATTTGACAGAGTTTCTGGCCTTCTAGTGGAAACTCTGTGTTGAGTGAATATCTGAATAAGTATCACTTTTTTGGACTATCAAAGTGCATTTGAGAGCGTTCCTGGCCTTCTAGTGGAAACTGTGTGTTGACTGAATATCTGCCCTGAGAATCACTTATTTTGGACTATGAAAGTGCATTTCAGAGCGTTTCTGGCCTTCTAGTGGGAACTCTGTGTTGAGTGAATATCTGAATAAGAGTCACTTTATTGGACTATGAAAGTGCATTTCAGACCGTTTTTGGCCTTCTAGTGGAAACTCTGTGTTGAGTGAATATCTGAATAAGAATCACTTTTTTGTACTCTGAAAGTGCATTTGACAGCGTTTCTGGCCTTCTAGTGGAAACACTGTGTATAGTGAATATCTGAATAAGAATCACTTTTTGGACTATCAAAGTGCATTTGAGAGCGTTTCTGGCCTTCTAGTGGAAACTCTGTGTTGAGTGAATATCTGAATAAGAATCACTTTTTGGACTATGAAAGTGCATTTGACAGAGTTTCTGGCCTTCTAATGGAAAATCTGTGAAACTCTGTGTTGACTGAATATCTGCCCTGAGAATCAGTTATTTTGGACTATGAAAGTGCATTTCAGAGCGTTTCTGGCCTTCTAGTGGAAACTCTGTGTATAGTAAATATCTGAATAAGAATCACTTTTTTGGACTCTGAACGTGCATTTGAGAGCGTTTCTGGCCTTCTAGTGTAAACTCTGTGTATAGTGAAAATCTGCACGAAGAATCACTATTTTGGACTCTGAAAGTGCATTTGACAGCGTTTCTGGCCTTCTAGTGGAAACTCTGTGTATAGTGAATATCTGAATAAGAATCACTATTTTGGACTCTGAAAGTGCATTTGACAGCGTTTCTGGCCTTCTAGTGGAAACTCTGTGTATAGTGAATGTCTGAATAAGAATCACTTTTTTGGACTCTGAAAGTGCATTTGAGAGCGTTTCTGGCCTTCCAGTGGAAACTCTGTGTTGAGTGATTATTTGCCCTGAGAATCACTTTTTTGGACTCTGAAAGTGCTTCTCAGAGAGTTTCTGGCCTTCTAATGGAAAATTTGTGTGAACGAATATCTGCCTAAGAATCACTTTTTGGACTCTAGTGGAAACTCTGTGTTTAGTGAATATCAGCACTAAAAATCACTTTTTTGGACTCTGAAAGTGCATTTTAAGCGTTTCTGGCCTTCCAGTGGAAACTTTGTGTTGAGCGAGTATCTGCCTTGAGAATCACTTTTTTGGACTCTGAAAGTCCTTATTAGAGAGTTTCTGGCCTTCTTCTGGAAACTCTGTGTTGAGTGAATATCTGAATAAGAATCACTTTTTTGGACTATGAAAGTACATTTGAGAGAGTTTCTGGCCTTCTAGTGGAAAATCTGTGAAACTCTGTGTTGACTGAATATCTGCCCTGTGAATCAGTTATTTTGGACTATGAAAGTGCATTTCAGAGCGTTTCTGGCCTTCTAGTGGAAACTCTGTGTATAGTGAATATCTGAATAAGAATCACTTTTTTGGACTCTGAAAGTGCATTTGAGAGCGTTTCTGGCCTTCTAGTGGAAACTCTGTGCTGAGTGAATATCTGAATAAGAATCACTTTTTTGGACTCTGAAAGTGCATTCGAGAGCGTTTCTGGCCTTCCAGTGGAAAATCTGTGTTGAGTGAATATCTGAATAAGAATCACGTTTTTGGACTCTGAAAGTCCTTATTAGAGAGTTTCTGGCCCTCTACTGGAAACTTTGTGTTGAGTGAATATCTGCCCTGAGAATCACTTTTTTGGACTCTGAAAGTGCTTCTCAGAGAGTTTCTGGCCTTCTACTGGAAAATTTGTGTGAACGAATATCTGCCTAAGAATCACTTTTTTTGGAATCTATTGGAAACTCTGTGTTTAGTGAATATCAGCACTAAAAATCACTTTTTTGGACTCTGAAAGTGCATTTTAAGTGTTTCTGGCCTTCCAGTGGAAACTTTGTGTTGAGCGAGTATCTGCCTTGAGAATCACTTTTTTGGACTCTGAAAGTCCTTATTAGAGAGTTTCTGGCCTTCTTCTGGAAACTCTGTTTGAGTGAATGTCTGCACTAAAAATCAATTTTTTTTACTCTGAAAATGTATTTGGGAGCGTTTCTGGCCTTCTAGTGGAAACTCTGTGCTGAGTGAATATCTGAATAAGAATCACTTCTTTGGACTATGAAAGTGCATTTGAGAGCGTTTCTGGCCTTCTAGTGTAAACTCTGTGTATAGTGAATATCTGCACGAAGAATCCTTATTTTGGACTCTGAAAGTGCATTTGACAGCGTTTCTGGCCTTCTAGTGGAAACTCTGTGTTGAGTGAATATCTGAATAAGAATCACTTCTTTGGACTATGAAAGTGCATTTGAGAGCGTTTCTGGCCTTCTAGTGTAAACTCTGTGTATAGTGAATATCTGCACGAAGAATCCTTATTTTGGACTCTGAAAGTGCATTTGACAGCGTTTCTGGCCTTCTAGTGGAAACTCTGTGTTTAGTGAATATCTGAATAAGAATCACTTTTTTGGACTATCAAAGTGCATTTGAGAGCGTTTCTGGCCTTCTAGTGGAAACTGTGTGTTGACTGAATATCTGCCCTGAGAATCACTTATTTTGGACTATGAAAGTGCATTTCAGAGTGTTTCTGGCCTTCTAGTGGAAACTCTGTGTTGAGTGAATATCTGAATAAGAATCACTTTTTGGACTATCAAAGTGCATTTGAGAGCGTTTCTGGCCTTCTAGTGGAAACTGTGTGTTGACTGAATATCTGCCCTGAGAATCACTTATTTTGGACTATGAAAGTGCATTTCAGAGTGTTTCTGGCCTTCTAGTGGAAACTCTGTGTTGAGTGAATATCTGAATAAGAATCACTTTTTGGACAATGAAAGTGCATTTGAGAGAGTTTCTGGCCTTCTAGTGGAAAATCTGTGAAACTCTGTGTTGACTGAATATCTGCCCTGAGAATCAGTTATTTTGGACTATGAAAGTGCATTTCAGAGCGTTTCTGGCCTTCTAGTGGAAACTCTGTGTATAGTGAATATCTGAATAGGAATCACTTTTTGGACTCTGAAAGTGCATTTGAGAGCGTTTCTGGCCTTCTAGTGTAAACTCTGTGTATAGTGAATATCTGCACGAAGAATCACTATTTTGGACTCTGAAAGTGCATTTGACAGCGTTTCTGGCCTTCTAGTGGAAACTCTGTGTATAGTGAATATATGAATAAGAATCACTTTTTTGGACTCTGAAAGTGCATTTGAGAGCGTTTCTGGCCTTCTACTGGAAACTTTGTGTTGAGTGAATATCTGCCCTGAGAATCACTGTTTTAGACTGTGAAAGTGCTTCTCAGAGAGTTTCTGCCTTCTAATGGAAAATTTGTGTGAACGAATATCTGCCTAAGAATCACTTTTTGGACTCTAGTGGAAACTCTGTGTTTAGTGAATATCAGCACTAAAAATCACTTTTTTGGACTCTGAAAGTGCATTTTAAGCGTTTTTGGCCTTCCAGAGGAAACTTTGTGTTGAGTGAGTATCTGCCTTGAGAATCACTTTTTTGGACTCTGAAAGTCCTTATTAGAGAGTTTCTGGCCTTCTTCTGGAAACTCTGTGTTGAGTGAATATCTGCACTAAAAATGAATTTTTTTTACTCTGAAAATGTATTTGGGAGCGTTTCTGGCCTTCTAGTGGAAACTCTGTGCTGAGTGAATATCTGAATAAGAATCACTTTCTTGGACTATGAAAGTGCATTCGAGAGCGTTTCTGGCCTTCCAGTGGAAACTCTGTGTTGAGTGAATATCTGAATAAGAATCACGTTTTTGGACTCTGAAAGTCCCTATTAGAGAGTTTCTGGCCTTCTACTGGAAACTTTGTGTTGAGTGAATATCTGCCCTGAGAATCACTTTTTTGGACTCTGAAAGTGCTTCTCAGAGAGTTTCTGGCCTTCTACTGGAAAATTTGTGTGAACGAATATCTGCCTAAGAATCACTTTTTGGACTCTATTGGAAACTCTGTGTTTAGTGAATATCAGCACTAAAAATCACTTTTTGGACTCTGAAAGTGCATATTAAGCGTTTCTGGCCTTCCAGTGGAAACTTTGTGTTGAGCGAGTATCTGCCTTGAGAATCACTTTTTTGGACTCTGAAAGTCCTTATTAGAGAGTTTGTGGCCTTCTTCTGGAAACTCTATTTGAGTGAATGTCTGCACTAAAAATCAATTTTTTTTACTCTGAAAATGTATTTGGGAGCGTTTCTGGCCTTCTAGAGGAAACTCTGTGCTGAGTGAATGTCTGAATAAGAATCACTTCTTTGGACTATGAAAGTGCATTTGAGAGCGTTTCTGGCCTTCTAGTGGAAAATCTGTGAAACTCTGTGTTGACTGAATATCTGCCCTGAGAATCAGTTATTTTGGACTATGAAAGTGCATTTCAGAGCGTTTCTGGCCTTCTAGTGGAAACTCTGTGTATAGTGAATATCTGAATAAGAATCACTTTTTTGGACTCTGAAAGTGCATTTGAGAGCGTTTCTGGCCTTCTAGTGGAAACTCTGTGCTGAGTGAATATCTGAATAAGAATCACTTTTTTGGACTCTGAAAGTGCATTCGAGAGCGTTTCTGGCCTTCCAGTGGAAACTCTGTGTTGAGTGAATATCTGAATAAGAATCACGTTTTGGACTCTGAAAGTCCTTATTAGAGAGTTTCTGGCCCTCTACTGAAACTTTGTGTTGAGTGAATATCTGCCCTGAGAATCACTTTTTGGACTCTGAAAGTGCTTCTCAGAGAGTTTCTGGCCTTCTACTGGAAAATTTGTGTGAACGAATATCTGCCTAAGAATCACTTTTTTGGAATCTATTGGAAACTCTGTGTTTAGTGAATATCAGCACTAAAAATCACTTTTTGGACTCTGAAAGTGCATTTTAAGTGTTTCTGGCCTTCCAGTGGAAACTTTGTGTTGAGCGAGTATCTGCCTTGAGAATCACTTTTTGGACTCTGAAAGTCCTTATTAGAGAGTTTCTGGCCTTCTTCTGGAAACTCTGTTTGAGTGAATGTCTGCACTAAAAATCAATTTTTTTTACTCTGAAAATGTATTTGGGAGCGTTTCTGGCCTTCTAGTGGAAACTCTGTGCTGAGTGAATATCTGAATAAGAATCACTTCTTTGGACTATGAAAGTGCATTTGAGAGCGTTTCTGGCCTTCTAGTGGAAACTCTGTGTTTAGTGAATATCTGAATAAGAATCACTTTTTTGGACTATCAAAGTGCATTTGAGAGCGTTTCTGGCCTTCTAGTGGAAACTGTGTGTTGACTGAATATCTGCCCTGAGAATCACTTATTTTGGACTATGAAAGTGCATTTCAGAGTGTTTCTGGCCTTCTAGTGGAAACTCTGTGTTGAGTGAATATCTGAATAAGAATCACTTTTTGGACTATCAAAGTGCATTTGAGAGCGTTTCTGGCCTTCTAGTGGAAACTGTGTGTTGACTGAATATCTGCCCTGAGAATCACTTATTTTGGACTATGAAAGTGCATTTCAGAGTGTTTCTGGCCTTCTAGTGGAAACTCTGTGTTGAGTGAATATCTGAATAAGAATCACTTTTTGGACAATGAAAGTGCATTTGAGAGAGTTTCTGGCCTTCTAGTGGAAAATCTGTGAAACTCTGTGTTGACTGAATATCTGCCCTGAGAATCAGTTATTTTGGACTATGAAAGTGCATTTCAGAGCGTTTCTGGCCTTCTAGTGGAAACTCTGTGTATAGTGAATATCTGAATAAGAATCACTTTTTTGGACTCTGAAAGTGCATTTGAGAGCGTTTCTGGCCTTCTAGTGTAAACTCTGTGTATAGTGAATATCTGCACGAAGAATCACTATTTTGGACTCTGAAAGTGCATTTGACAGCGTTTCTGGCCTTCTAGTGGAAACTCTGTGTATAGTGAATATATGAATAAGAATCACTTTTTTGGACTCTGAAAGTGCATTTGAGAGCGTTTCTGGCCTTCTACTGGAAACTTTGTGTTGAGTGAATATCTGCCCTGAGAATCACTGTTTTAGACTGTGAAAGTGCTTCTCAGAGAGTTTCTGGCCTTCTACTGGAAAATTTGTGTGAACGAATATCTGCCTAAGAATCGCTTTTTGGACTCTATTGGAAACTCTGTGTTTAGTGAATATCAGCACTAAAAATCACTTTTTTGGACTCTGAAAGTGCATATTAAGCGTTTCTGGCCTTCCAGTGGAAACTTTGTGTTGAGCGAGTATCTGCCTTGAGAATCACTTTTTTGGACTCTGAAAGTCCTTATTAGAGAGTTTGTGGCCTTCTTCTGGAAACTCTATTTGAGTGAATGTCTGCACTAAAAATCAATTTTTTTTACTCTGAAAATGTATTTGGGAGCGTTTCTGGCCTTCTAGAGGAAACTCTGTGCTGAGTGAATGTCTGAATAAGAATCACTTCTTTGGACTATGAAAGTGCATTTGAGAGCGTTTCTGGCCTTCTAGTGTAAACTCTGTGTATAGTGAATATCTGCACAAAGAATCCTTATTTTGGACTCTGAAAGTGCATTTGACAGCGTTTCTGGCCTTCTAGTGGAAACTCTGTGTTGAGTGAATATCTGAATAAGAATCACTTTTTTGGACTATCAAAGTGCATTTGAGAGCGTTTCTGGCCTTCTAGTGGAAACTGTGTGTTGACTGAATATCTGCCCTGAGAATCACTTATTTTGGACTATGAAAGTGCATTTGAGAGCGTTTCTGGCCTTCTAGTGGGAACTCTGTGTTGAGTGAATATCTGAATAAGAGTCACTTTTTGGACTATGAAAGTGCATTTCAGACCGTTTTTGGCCTTCTAGTGGAAACTCTGTGTTGAGTGAATATCTGAATAAGAGTCACTTTTTTGGACTATGAAAGTGCATTTCAGACCGTTTCAGGCCTTCTAGTGGAAACTCTGTGTATAGTGAATATCTGAATAAGAATCACTATTTTGGACTGTGAAAGTGCATTTGACAGCGTTTCTGGCCTTCTAGTGGAAACTCTGTGGTGAGTGAATATCTGAATAAGAAT
Organism: Megalops atlanticus; assembly: GCA_019176425.1. Classification (NCBI taxonomy): domain Eukaryota; kingdom Metazoa; phylum Chordata; class Actinopteri; order Elopiformes; family Megalopidae; genus Megalops; species Megalops atlanticus. The sequence continues at coordinate 47,187 of JAFDVH010000056.1, read as the reverse complement.
CACTTTTTTGGACTATCAAAGTGCATTTGAGAGCGTTTCTGGCCTTCTACTGGAAAATTTGTGTGAACGAATATCTGCCTTGAGAATCACTTTTTGGACTCTGAAAGTCCTTATTAGAGAGTTTCTGGCCTTCTTCTGGAAACTCTGTGTTGAGTGAATATCTGCACGAAGAATCCTTATTTTGGACTCTGAAAGTGCATTTGACAGCGTTTCTGGCCTTCTAGTGGAAACTCTGTGTTGAGTGAATATCTGAATAAGAATCACTTTTTTGGACTATCAAAGTGCATTTGAGAGCGTTTCTGGCCTTCTAGTGGAAACTGTGTGTTGACTGAATATCTGCCCTGAGAATCACTTATTTTGGACTATGAAAGTGCATTTCAGAGTGTTTCTGGCCTTCTAGTGGAAACTCTGTGTATAGTGAATATCTGAATAAGAATCACTATATTGGACTCTGAAAGTGCATTTGACAGCGTTTCTGGCCTTCCAGTGGAAACTCTCTGTTGAGTGAATATCTGTACTAACAATCACTTTTTTGGACTTAGAAAGTGCTTCTGAGAGCGTTTCTGGCCTTCCAGTGAAAAGTCTGTGTTGAGTGAATATTTGCAGTAAGAATCACTGTTTTGGACTCAGAAAGTGCTTCTGAGAGCGTTTCTGGCCTTCCAGTGAAAAGTCTGTGTTGAGTGAATATCTGCACTAACAATCACTTTTTTGGACTCTGAAAGTGCATTTGAGAGCGTTTCTGGCCTTCCAGTGAAAATTCTGTGTTGAGTGAATATCTGCAGTAAGAATCACTTTTTTGGACTCAGAACGTGCATTTGAGAGTGTTTCTGGCCTTTTACTGGAAACTCTGTGTTGAGTGAATATTTGCAGTAAGAATCAATTTTTTGGACTCTGAAAATGCATTTGAGAGCGTTTCTGGCCTTTTACTGGAAAATCTGTGTTGAGTGAATATTTGCAGTAAGAATCAATTGTTTGGACTCTGAAAATGCATTTGAGAGCGTTTCTGGCCTTTTACTGGAAACTCTGTGTTGAGTGAATATCTGCACTGAATCACTTTTTTGGACTCTGAAAGTGCATTTGAGAGCGTTTCTGGCCTTTTACTGGAAACTCTGTGTTGAGTGAATATTTGCAGTAAGAATCAATTTTTTGGACTCTGAAAATGCATTTGAGAGCGTTTCTGGCCTTTTACTGGCTCTGTGTTGACTGGAAACACTCTGTGCATTTGAGAGTTCTGAATATTTGCAGTAAGAATCAATTTTTGGACTCTGAAAGTGCATTTGAGAGCGTTTCTGTCCTTTTAGTGAAAATTCTGTGTTGAGTGAATATTTGCACTAAGAATCACTTTTTGGACTCTGAAAATGCATTTGAGAGCGTTTCTGGCCTTCCAGTGAAAATTCTGTGTTGAGTGAATATTTGCACTAAGAATCAATTTTTGGACTCTGAAAATGCATTTGAGAGCGTTTCTGCCTTTTTACTGGAAAATCTGTGTTGAGTGAATATTTGCACTAAGAATCACTTTTTTGACTCTGAAAATGCATTTGAGAGCGTTTCTGGCCTTCCAGTGAAAAATCTGTGTTGAGTGAATATTTGCAGTAAGAATCAATTTTTGGACTCTGAAAATGTATTTGAGAGCGTTTCTGGCCTTTACTGGAAAAATCTGTGTTGAGTGAATATCTGCACTGAATCACTTTTTGGACTCTGAAAGTGCATTTGAGAGTGTTTCTGGCCTTTTACTGGAAACTCTGGTTTGAGTGAATATTTGCAGTAAGAATCAATTTTTGGACTCTGAAATGCATTTGAGAGTGTTTCTGGCCTTCCAGTGGAAACTCTGTGTTGAGTGAATATCTGCACTGAATCACTTTTTTGGACTCTGAAAGTGCATTTGAGAGCGTTTCTGGCCTTTTACTGGAAAGTCTGTGTTGAGTGAATATTTGCAGTAAGAATCAATTTTTTCTGGACTCTGAAAATGCATTTGAGAGCGTTTCTGGGCTTTTACTGGAAACTCTGTGTTGAGTGAATATCTGCCCTGAGAATCACTTTTTGGACTCTGAAAGTGCTTCTCAGAGAGTTTCTGGCCTTCTACTGGAAAATTTGTGTGAACGAATATCTGCCTAAGAATCACTTTTTGGACTCTATTGGAAACTCTGTGTTTAGTGAATATCAGCACTAAAAATCACTTTTTGGACTCTGAAAGTGCATATTAAGCGTTTCTGGCCTTCCAGTGGAAACTTTGTGTTGAGCGAGTATCTGCCTTGAGAATCACTTTTTTGGACTCTGAAAGTCCTTATTAGAGAGTTTGTGGCCTTCTTCTGGAAACTCTATTTGAGTGAATGTCTGCACTAAAAATCAATTTTTTTTACTCTGAAAATGTATTTGGGAGCGTTTCTGGCCTTCTAGAGGAAACTCTGTGCTGAGTGAATGTCTGAATAAGAATCACTTCTTTGGACTATGAAAGTGCATTTGAGAGCGTTTCTGGCCTTCTAGTGGAAAATCTGTGAAACTCTGTGTTGACTGAATATCTGCCCTGAGAATCAGTTATTTTGGACTATGAAAGTGCATTTCAGAGCGTTTCTGGCCTTCTAGTGGAAACTCTGTGTATAGTGAATATCTGAATAAGAATCACTTTTTTGGACTCTGAAAGTGCATTTGAGAGCGTTTCTGGCCTTCTAGTGGAAACTCTGTGCTGAGTGAATATCTGAATAAGAATCACTTTTTTGGACTCTGAAAGTGCATTCGAGAGCGTTTCTGGCCTTCCAGTGGAAACTCTGTGTTGAGTGAATATCTGAATAAGAATCACGTTTTTGGACTCTGAAAGTCCTTATTAGAGAGTTTCTGGCCCTCTACTGGAAACTTTGTGTTGAGTGAATATCTGCCCTGAGAATCACTTTTTTGGACTCTGAAAGTGCTTCTCAGAGAGTTTCTGGCCTTCTACTGGAAAATTTGTGTGAACGAATATCTGCCTAAGAATCACTTTTTGGAATCTATTGGAAACTCTGTGTTTAGTGAATATCAGCACTAAAAATCACTTTTTGGACTCTGAAAGTGCATTTTAAGTGTTTCTGGCCTTCCAGTGGAAACTTTGTGTTGAGCGAGTATCTGCCTTGAGAATCACTTTTTGGACTCTGAAAGTCCTTATTAGAGAGTTTCTGGCCTTCTTCTGGAAACTCTGTTTGAGTGAATGTCTGCACTAAAAATCAATTTTTTTTACTCTGAAAATGTATTTGGGAGCGTTTCTGGCCTTCTAGTGGAAACTCTGTGCTGAGTGAATATCTGAATAAGAATCACTTCTTTGGACTATGAAAGTGCATTTGAGAGCGTTTCTGGCCTTCTAGTGGAAACTCTGTGTTTAGTGAATATCTGAATAAGAATCACTTTTTGGACTATCAAAGTGCATTTGAGAGCGTTTCTGGCCTTCTAGTGGAAACTGTGTGTTGACTGAATATCTGCCCTGAGAATCACTTATTTTGGACTATGAAAGTGCATTTCAGAGTGTTTCTGGCCTTCTAGTGGAAACTCTGTGTTGAGTGAATATCTGAATAAGAATCACTTTTTTGGACTATCAAAGTGCATTTGAGAGCGTTTCTGGCCTTCTAGTGGAAACTGTGTGTTGACTGAATATCTGCCCTGAGAATCACTTATTTTGGACTATGAAAGTGCATTTCAGAGTGTTTCTGGCCTTCTAGTGGAAACTCTGTGTTGAGTGAATATCTGAATAAGAATCACTTTTTTGGACAATGAAAGTGCATTTGAGAGAGTTTCTGGCCTTCTAGTGGAAAATCTGTGAAACTCTGTGTTGACTGAATATCTGCCCTGAGAATCAGTTATTTTGGACTATGAAAGTGCATTTCAGAGCGTTTCTGGCCTTCTAGTGGAAACTCTGTGTATAGTGAATATCTGAATAAGAATCACTTTTTTGGACTCTGAAAGTGCATTTGAGAGCGTTTCTGGCCTTCTAGTGTAAACTCTGTGTATAGTGAATATCTGCACGAAGAATCACTATTTTGGACTCTGAAAGTGCATTTGACAGCGTTTCTGGCCTTCTAGTGGAAACTCTGTGTATAGTGAATATATGAATAAGAATCACTTTTTTGGACTCTGAAAGTGCATTTGAGAGCGTTTCTGGCCTTCTACTGGAAACTTTGTGTTGAGTGAATATCTGCCCTGAGAATCACTGTTTTAGACTGTGAAAGTGCTTCTCAGAGAGTTTCTGGCCTTCTACTGGAAAATTTGTGTGAACGAATATCTGCCTAAGAATCGCTTTTTTGGACTCTATTGGAAACTCTGTGTTTAGTGAATATCAGCACTAAAAATCACTTTTTTGGACTCTGAAAGTGCATATTAAGCGTTTCTGGCCTTCCAGTGGAAACTTTGTGTTGAGCGAGTATCTGCCTTGAGAATCACTTTTTTGGACTCTGAAAGTCCTTATTAGAGAGTTTGTGGCCTTCTTCTGGAAACTCTATTTGAGTGAATGTCTGCACTAAAAATCAATTTTTTTTACTCTGAAAATGTATTTGGGAGCGTTTCTGGCCTTCTAGAGGAAACTCTGTGCTGAGTGAATGTCTGAATAAGAATCACTTCTTTGGACTATGAAAGTGCATTTGAGAGCGTTTCTGGCCTTCTAGTGTAAACTCTGTGTATAGTGAATATCTGCACAAAGAATCCTTATTTTGGACTCTGAAAGTGCATTTGACAGCGTTTCTGGCCTTCTAGTGGAAACTCTGTGTTGAGTGAATATCTGAATAAGAATCACTTTTTTGGACTATCAAAGTGCATTTGAGAGCGTTTCTGGCCTTCTAGTGGAAACTGTGTGTTGACTGAATATCTGCCCTGAGAATCACTTATTTTGGACTATGAAAGTGCATTTGAGAGCGTTTCTGGCCTTCTAGTGGGAACTCTGTGTTGAGTGAATATCTGAATAAGAGTCACTTTTTTGGACTATGAAAGTGCATTTCAGACCGTTTTTGGCCTTCTAGTGGAAACTCTGTGTTGAGTGAATATCTGAATAAGAGTCACTTTTTTGGACTATGAAAGTGCATTTCAGACCGTTTCAGGCCTTCTAGTGGAAACTCTGTGTATAGTGAATATCTGAATAAGAATCACTATTTTGGACTGTGAAAGTGCATTTGACAGCGTTTCTGGCCTTCTAGTGGAAACTCTGTGGTGAGTGAATATCTGAATAAGAATCACTTTTTTGGACTATCAAAGTGCATTTGAGAGCGTTTCTGGCCTTCTACTGGAAAATTTGTGTGAACGAATATCTGCCTTGAGAATCACTTTTTTGGACTCTGAAAGTCCTTATTAGAGAGTTTCTGGCCTTCTTCTGGAAACTCTGTGTTGAGTGAATATCTGCACGAAGAATCCTTATTTTGGACTCTGAAAGTGCATTTGACAGCGTTTCTGGCCTTCTAGTGGAAACTCTGTGTTGAGTGAATATCTGAATAAGAATCACTTTTTTGGACTATCAAAGTGCATTTGAGAGCGTTTCTGGCCTTCTAGTGGAAACTGTGTGTTGACTGAATATCTGCCCTGAGAATCACTTATTTTGGACTATGAAAGTGCATTTCAGAGTGTTTCTGGCCTTCTAGTGGAAACTCTGTGTATAGTGAATATCTGAATAAGAATCACTATATTGGACTCTGAAAGTGCATTTGACAGCGTTTCTGGCCTTCCAGTGGAAACTCTCTGTTGAGTGAATATCTGTACTAACAATCACTTTTTTGGACTTAGAAAGTGCTTCTGAGAGCGTTTCTGGCCTTCCAGTGAAAAGTCTGTGTTGAGTGAATATTTGCAGTAAGAATCACTGTTTTGGACTCAGAAAGTGCTTCTGAGAGCGTTTCTGGCCTTCCAGTGAAAAGTCTGTGTTGAGTGAATATCTGCACTAACAATCACTTTTTTGGACTCTGAAAGTGCATTTGAGAGCGTTTCTGGCCTTCCAGTGAAAATTCTGTGTTGAGTGAATATCTGCAGTAAGAATCACTTTTTTGGACTCAGAACGTGCATTTGAGAGTGTTTCTGGCCTTTTACTGGAAACTCTGTGTTGAGTGAATATTTGCAGTAAGAATCAATTTTTTGGACTCTGAAAATGCATTTGAGAGCGTTTCTGGCCTTTTACTGGAAAATCTGTGTTGAGTGAATATTTGCAGTAAGAATCAATTGTTTGGACTCTGAAAATGCATTTGAGAGCGTTTCTGGCCTTTTACTGGAAACTCTGTGTTGAGTGAATATCTGCACTGAATCACTTTTTTGGACTCTGAAAGTGCATTTGAGAGCGTTTCTGGCCTTTTACTGGAAACTCTGTGTTGAGTGAATATTTGCAGTAAGAATCAATTTTTGGACTCTGAAAATGCATTTGAGAGCGTTTCTGGCCTTTTACTGGAAACTCTGTGTTGAGTGAATATCTGCACTAAGAATCACTTTTTTGGACTCAGAGAGTGCATTTGAGAGCGTTTCTGTCCTTCCAGTGAAAATTCTGTGTTGAGTGAATATTTGCAGTAAGAATCAATTTTTTGGACTCTGAAAATGCATTTGAGAGCGTTTCTGCCCTTTTACTGGAAAATCTGTGTTGAGTGAATATCTGCACTAAGAATCACTTTTTTGGACTCTGAAAGTGCATTTGAGAGCGTTTCTGGCCTTCCAGTGAAAATTCTGTGTTGAGTGAATATTTGCAGTAAGAAACAATTTTTTGGACTCTGAAAATGCATTTGAGAGCGTTTCTGCCCTTTTACTGGAAAATCTGTGTTGAGTGAATATCTGCACTAAGAATCACTTTTTTGGACTCTGAAAGTGCATTTGAGAGCGTTTCTGGCCTTCCAGTGAAAATTCTGTGTTGAGTGAATATTTGCAGTAAGAATCAATTTTTTGGACTCTGAAAATGTATTTGAGAGCGTTTCTCGCCTTTTACTGGAAAATCTGTGTTGAGTGAATATCTGCACTGAATCACTTTTTTGGACTCTGAAAGTGCATTTGAGAGTGTTTCTGGCCTTTTACTGGAAACTCTGGTTTGAGTGAATATTTGCAGTAAGAATCAATTTTTTGGACTCTAAAATGCATTTGAGAGCGTTTCTGGCCTTCCAGTGGAAACTCTGTGTTGAGTGAATATCTGCACTGAATCACTTTTTAGGACTCTGAAAGTGCATTTGAGAGCGTTTCTGGCCTTTTACTGGAAAGTCTGTGTTGAGTGAATATTTGCAGTAAGAATCAATTTTTTGGACTCTGAAAATGCATTTGAGAGCGTTTCTGGGCTTTTACTGGAAACTCTGTGTTGAGTGAATATCTGCCCTGAGAATCACTTTTTTGGACTCTGAAAGTGCTTCTCAGAGAGTTTCTGGCCTTCTACTGGAAAATTTGTGTGAACGAATATCTGCCTAAGAATCACTTTTTTGGACTCTATTGGAAACTCTGTGTTTAGTGAATATCAGCACTAAAAATCACTTTTTTGGACTCTGAAAGTGCATTTTAAGCGTTTCTGGCCTTCCAGTGGAAACTTTGTGTTGAGCGAGTATCTGCCTTGAGAATCACTTTTTTGGACTCTGAAAGTCCTTATTAGAGAGTTTGTGGCCTTCTTCTGGAAACTCTATTTGAGTGAATGTCTGCACTAAAAATCAATTTTTTTTACTCTGAAAATGTATTTGGGAGCGTTTCTGGCCTTCTAGAGGAAACTGTGTGCTGAGTGAATGTCTGAATAAGAATCACTTCTTTGGACTATGAAAGTGCATTTGAGAGCGTTTCTGGCCTTCTAGTGTAAACTCTGTGTATAGTGAATATCTGCACAAAGAATCCTTATTTTGGACTCTGAAAGTGCATTTGACAGCGTTTCTGGCCTTCTAGTGGAAACTCTGTGTATAGTGAATATCTGAATAAGAATCACTTTTTTGGACTATCAAAGTGCATTTGAGAGCGTTTCTGGCCTTCTAGTGGAAACTGTGTGTTGACTGAATATCTGCCCTGAGAATCACTTATTTTGGACTATGAAAGTGCATTTGAAAGCGTTTCTGGCCTTCTAGTGGGAACTCTGTGTTGAGTGAATATCTGAATAAGAGTCACTTTTTTGGACTATGAAAGTGCATTTCAGACCGTTTTTGGCCTTCTAGTGGAAACTCTGTGTTGAGTGAATATCTGAATAAGAGTCACTTTTTTGGACTATGAAAGTGCATTTCAGACCGTTTCAGGCCTTCTAGTGGAAACTCTGTGTATAGTGAATATCTGAAAAAGAATCACTATTTTGGACTGTGAAAGTGCATTTGACAGCGTTTCTGGCCTTCTAGTGGAAACTCTGTGGTGAGTGAATATCTGAATAAGAATCACTTTTTGGACTATCAAAGTGCATTTGAGAGCGTTTCTGGCCTTCTAGTGGAAACTGTGTGTTGACTGAATATCTGCCCTGAGAATCACTTATTTTGGACTATGAAAGTGCATTTCAGAGCGTTTCTGGCCTTCTAGTGGGAACTCTGTGTTGAGTGAATATCTGAATAAGAGTCACTTTTTTGGAGTATGAAAGTGCATTTCAGACCGTTTTTGGCCTTCTAGTGGAAACTCTGTGTATAGAAAATATCTGAATAAGAATCACTTTTTTGGACTCTGAAAGTGCATTTGAGAGCGTTTCTGGCCTTCTAGTGTAAACTCTGTGTATAGTGAATATCTGCACGAAGAATCACTATTTTGGACTCTGAAAGTGCATTTGACAGCGTTTCTGGCCTTCTAGTGGAAACTCTGTGTATAGTGAATATCTGAATAAGAATCACTATTTTGGACTCTGAAAGTGCATTTGACAGCGTTTCTGGCCTTCTAGTGGAAACTCTGTGTATAGTGAATATCTGAATAAGAATCACTTTTTTGGACTCTGAAAGTGCCTTTGAGAGCGTTTCTGGCCTTCTACTGGAAACTTTGTGTTGAGTGAATATCTGCCCTGAGAATCACTGTTTTGGACTCTGAAAGTGCATTTGAGAGCGTTTCTGGCCTTCCAGTGGAAACTCTGTGTTGAGTGATTATTTGCCCTGAGAATCACTTTTTTGGACTCTGAAAGTGCTTCTCAGAGAGTTTCTGGCCTTCTACTGGAAAATTTGTGTGAACGAATATCTGCCTAAGAATCACTTTTTTGGACTCTAGTGGAAACTCTGTGTTTAGTGAATATCTGAACAAGAATCACTTTTTTGGACTATGAAAGTGCATTTCAGAGAGTTTCTGGCCTTCTACTGGAAAATTTGTGTGAACGAATATCTGCCTTGAGAATCACTTTTTTGGACTCTGAAAGTCCTTATTAGAGAGTTTCTGGCCTTCTTCTGGAAACTCTGTGTTGAGTGAATATCTGCACGAAGAATCCTTATTTTGGACTCTGAAAGTGCATTTGACAGCGTTTCTGGCCTTCTAGTGGAAACTCTGTGCTGAGTGAATATCTGAATAAGAATCACTTTTTTGGACTATGAAAGTGCATTCGAGAGCGTTTCTGGCCTTCTAGTGGAAACTTTGTGTTGAGTGAATATCTGAATAAGTATCACTTTTTTGGACTATCAAAGTGCATTTGAGAGCGTTCCTGGCCTTCTAGTGGAAACTGTGTGTCGACTGAATATCTGCCCTGAGAATCACTTATTTTGGACTATGAAAGTGCATTTCAGAGCGTTTCTGGCCTTCTAGTGGGAACTCTGTGTTGAGTGAATATCTGAATAGGAGTCACTTTATTGGACTATGAAAGTGCATTTCCGACCGTTTTTGGCCTTCTAGTGGAAACTGTGTTGAGTGAATATCTGAATAAGAATCACTTTTTTGGACTCTGAAAGTGCATTTGACAGCGTTTCTGGCCTTCTAGTGGAAACACTGTGTATAGTGAATATCTGAATAAGAATCACTTTTTTGGACTATCAAAGTGCATTTGAGAGCGTTTCTGGCCTTCTAGTGGAAACTCTGTGTTGAGTGAATATCTGAATAAGAATCACTTTTTTGGACTATGAAAGTGCATTTGACAGAGTTTCTGGCCTTCTAATGGAAAATCTGTGAAACTCTGTGTTGACTGAATATCTGCCCTGAGAATCAGTTATTTTGGACTATGAAAGTGCATTTCAGAGCGTTTCTGGCCTTCTAGTGGAAACTCTGTGTATAGTAAATATCTGAATAAGAATCACTTTTTGGACTCTGAAAGTGCATTTGAGAGCGTTTCTGGCCTTCTAGTGGAAACTCTGTGTATAGTGAATATCTGAATAAGAATCACTTTTTTGGACTCTGAAAGTGCATTTGAGAGCGTTTCTGGCCTTCTACTGTAAACTTTGTGTTGAGTGAATATCTGCCCTGAGAATCACTTTTTTGGACTCTAAAAGTGCATTTGAGAGCGTTTCTGGCCTTCCAGTGGAAACTCTGTGTTGAGTGATTATTTGCCCTGAGAATCACTTTTTTGGACTCTGAAAGTCCTTCTCAGAGAGTTTCTGGCCTTCTAATGGAAAATTTGTGTGAACGAATATCTGCCTAAGAATCACTTTTTTGGACTCTAGTGGAAACTCTGTGTTTAGTGAATATCAGCACTAAAAATCACTTTTTTGGACTCTGAAAATGCATTTGAGAGCGTTTCTGGCCTTTTACTGGAAACTCTGTGTTGAGTGAATATCTGCACGAAGAATCACTTTTTTGGACTTAGAAAGTGCTTCTGAGAGCGTTTCTGGCCTTCCAGTGAAAAGTCTGTGTTGAGTGAATATTTGCAGTAAGAATCAATTTTTTGGACTCTAAAAGTGCCTTTGAGAGGATTTCTGGCCTTCCAGTGAAAAGTCTGTGTTGAGTGAATATATGTACTAACATTCACTTTTTTGGACTTAGAAAGTGCTTCTGAGAGCGTTTCTGGCCTTCCAGTGAAAAGTCTGTGTTGAGTGAATATTTGCAGTAAGAATCAATTTTTTGGACTCTAAAAGTGCCTTTGAGAGGATTTCTGGCCTTCCAGTGAAAAGTCTGTGTTGAGTGAAAATTTGCAGTAAGAATCACTTTTTTGGACTCTGAAAGTGCATTTGAGAGCATTTCTGGCCTTCCAGTGGAAACTCTGTGTTGAGTGAATATTTGCAGTAAGAATCACTGTTTTGGACTCAGAAAGTGCATTTGAGAGCGTTTCTGGCCTTCCAGTGAAAAGTCTGTGTTGAGTGAATATCTGCACTAACAATCACTTTTTTGGACTCTGAAAGTTCATTTGAGAGCGTTTCTGGCCTTCCAGTGGAAACTCTGTGTTGACTGAATATCTGCAGTAAGAATCACTTTTTTGGACTCCTAAAGTGCATTTGAGAGCGTTTCTGGCCATCTAGTGGAAACTCTGTGTTGAGTAAATATCTCTCACTAAGAATCACTTTTTGGAACTCCTAAAGCGCATTGGAGAGCGTTTCTGGCCTTCCAGTGGAAATTCTGTGTTGAGTGAATATATGCACTAAGTATCACTTTTTTGGACTCTGAAAGTGCATTTGAGAGCGTTTCTGGCCTTCCAGTGAAAATTCTGTGTTGAGTGAATATTTGCAGTAAGAATCAATTTTTTGGACTCTGAAAAAGCATTTGAGAGCGTTTCTGGCCTTTTACTGGAAAATCTGTGTTGAGTGAATATCTGCACTAAGAATCACTTTTTTGGACTCTGAAAGTGCTTCTGAGAGCATTTCTGGCCTTCCAGTGAAAAGTCTGTGTTGAGTGAATATTTGCAGTAAGAATCAATTTCTTGGACTCTGAAAAAGCATTTGAGAGCGATTCTGGCCCTTTACTGGAAACTCTGTGTTGAGTGAATATCTGCACTAAGAATCACTTTTTTGGACTCTGAAAGTGCATTTGAGAGCGTTTCTGGCCTTCCAGTGGAAACTCTGTGTTGAGGGAATATCTGCAGTTAGAATCACTTTTTTGGACTCTGAAAGTTCATTTGAGAGCGTTTCTAGCCTTCCAGTGGAAATTCTGTGTTGAGTGAATATCTGCAGTAAGAATCACATTTTTGCACTCTGAAAGTGCATTTGACACTGTTTCTGGCCTTTTTGTGGAATTTTTCTCTTGAGTGAATATCTGCCCTAAGAATCACTTTTTTGACTCCGAAAGTGCATTTGAGAGCGTTTCTGGGCTACCAGTGGAAACTCTGTGTTGAGTGAATATCTGCAGTAAGTATCACGTTTTTGGACTCTGAAAGTGCATTTGAGAGCGTTTGGCCTTTTTTGTGGAAACTTTCTGTTGAGTGAATATCTGCAGTAAGAATCACTTTTTTGGACCCAGAAAGTGCATGTGAGAGCCTGTCTGGCCTTCCAGTGGAAACTCTGTGTTGAGTGAATATCTGCACTAACAATCACTTTTTTGGACTCCTAAAGCGCATGTGAGAGCGTTTCTGGCCTTCCAGTGGAAACTCTGTGTTGAGTGAATATCTGCAGTTAGAATCACTTTTTTGGACTCTGAAAGTTCATTTGAGAGCGTTTCTGGCCTTCCAGTGGAAACTCTGTGTTGAGTGAATATCTGCACTAAGAATCACTTTTTTGCACTCCGAAAGTTCATTTGAGAGGGTTGCTGGCCTACCAGTGGAAACTATGTGTTGAGTGAATATCTGCACTAAGAATCAATGTTTTGGACTCTGAAAGTGCTTCTGAGAGAGTTTCTGGCCTTCTCCTGGAAACTCTGTGTTGAGTGAATATCTGCACTAACAATCACTTTTTTGGACTCTGAAAGTTCATTTGAGAGCGTTTCTGGCCTTCCAGTGGAAACTCTGTGTTGACTGAATATCTGCAGTAAGAATCACTTTTTTGGACTCCTAAAGTGCATTTGAGAGCGTTTCTGGCCATCTAGTGGAAACTCTGTGTTGAGTAAATATCTCTCACTAAGAATCACTTTTTGGAACTCCTAAAGCGCATTGGAGAGCGTTTCTGGCCTTCCAGTGGAAATTCTGTGTTGAGTGAATATATGCACTAAGTATCACTTTTTTGGACTCTGAAAGTGCATTTGAGAGCGTTTCTGGCCTTCCAGTGAAAATTCTGTGTTGAGTGAATATTTGCAGTAAGAATCAATTTTTTGGACTCTGAAAATGCATTTGAGAGCGTTTCTGGCCTTTTACTGGAAAATCTGTGTTGAGTGAATATCTGCACTAAGAATCACTTTTTTTGACTCTGAAAGTGCTTCTGAGAGCGTTTCTGGCCTTCCAGTGAAAAGTCTGTGTTGAGTGAATATTTGCAGTAAGAATCAATTTCTTGGACTCTGAAAAAGCATTTGAGAGCGATTCTGGCCCTTTACAGGAAACTCGGTGTTGAGTGAATATCTGCACTAAGAATCACTTTTTTGGACTCAGAAAGTGCTTCTGAGAGCGTTTCTGGCCTTCCAGTGGAAACTCTCTGTTGAGTGAATATCTGTACTAACAATCACTTTTTTGGACTTAGAAAGTGCTTCTGAGAGCGTTTCTGGCCTTCCAGTGAAAAGTCTGTGTTGAGTGAATATTTGCAGTAAGAATCACTGTTTTGGACTCAGAAAGTGCTTCTGAGAGCGTTTCTGGCCTTCCAGTGAAAATTCTGTGTTGAGTGAATATCTGCAGTAAGAATCACTTTTTTGGACTCAGAACGTGCATTTGAGAGTGTTTCTGGCCTTTTACTGGAAACTCTGTGTTGAGTGAATATTTGCAGTAAGAATCAATTTTTTGGACTCTGAAAATGCATTTGAGAGCGTTTCTGGCCTTTTACTGGAAAATCTGTGTTGAGTGAATATTTGCAGTAAGAATCAATTGTTTGGACTCTGAAATGCATTTGAGAGCGTTTCTGGCCTTTTACTGGAAACTCTGTGTTGAGTGAATATCTGCACTGAATCACTTTTTTGGACTCTGAAATTGCATTTGAGAGCGTTTCTGGCCTTTTACTGGAAACTCTGTGTTGAGTGAATATCTGCACTAAGAATCACTTTTTTGGACTCAGAAAGTGCATTTGAGAGCGTTTCTGTCCTTCCAGTGAAAATTCTGTGTTGAGTGAATATTTGCAGTAAGAATCAATTTTTTGGACTCTGAAAATGCATTTGAGAGCGTTTCTGCCCTTTTACTGGAAAATCTGTGTTGATTGAATATCTGCACTAAGAATCACTTTTTGGACTCTGAAAGTGCATTTGAGAGCGTTTTCTGGCCTTCCAGTGAAAATTCTGTGTTGAGTGAATATTTGCAGTAAGAATCAATTTTTGGAGTCTGAAAATGCATTTGAGAGCGTTTCTGCCCTTTTACTGGAAAATCTGTGTTGAGTGAATATCTGCACTAAGAATCACTTTTTTGGACTCTGAAAGTGCATTTGAGAGTGTTTCTGGCCTTTTACTGGAAACTCTGGTTTGAGTGAATATTTGCAGTAAGAATCAATTTTTTGGACTCTGAAAATGCATTTGAGAGCGTTTCTGGCCATCGAGTGTAAACTCTGTGTTGAGTGAATAGCTGCGCTGAGAATCACGTTTTTGGACTCTGAAAGTGCATTTGAGAGCGTTTCTGGCCTTTTTGTGGAAACTTTCTGTTGAGTGAATATCTGGACTGAGAATCACTTTTTTGACTCCGAAAGTGCATTTGAGAACGTTTCTGGTCTACCAGTGGAAACTCTGTGTTGAGTGAATATCTGCACTAAGAATCACTTTTTTGGACTCCGAAAGTTCATTTGAGAGTGTTACTGGCCATCTAGTGGAAACTCTGTGTTCAGTAAATATCTCTCACTAAGAATCACATTTTTGCACTCTGAAAGTGCATTTGACAGCGTTTCTGGCCTTATAGTGGAAACTCTCCGTTGAGTGAATATCTGCTCTAAGAATCACTTTTTTGCACTCTGAAACTGCATTTCAGAGCGTTTCTGGCCTTTTAGTGGAAACTCTCCGTTGAGTGAATATCTGCTCTAAAAATCACTTTTTTGGACTCTGAAAGTGCATTTGAGAGCGTTTTTGGCCTTCCAGTGGAATCTCTGTGTTGAGTGAATATCTGCAGTAAGAATCACTTTTTGCAGTCTGAAAGTGCATTTGAGCGCGTTTCTGGCCTTTTTGTGGAAACTTTCTGTTGAGTGAATATCTGCAGTAAGAATCACTTTTTGGGACCCAGAAAGTGCATGTGAGAGCGTTTCTGGCCTTCCAGTGGAAACTCTGTGTTGAGTGAATATCTGCACTAACAATCACTTTTTTGGACTCCTAAAGCGCATGTGAGAGCGTTTCTGGCCTTCCAGTGGAAACTCTGTGTTGAGTGAATATCTGCAGTTAGAATCACTTTTTTGGACTCTGAAAGTTCATTTGAGAGCGTTTCTGGCCTTCCAGTGGAAACTCTGTGTTCAGTGAATATCTGCACTAAGAATCACTTTTTTGCACTCCGAAAGTTCATTTGAGAGGGTTGCTGGCCTACCTGTGGAAACTCTGTGTTGAGTGAATATCTGCACTAAGAATCTCTGTTTTGGACTCTGAAAGTGCTTCTGAGAGAGTTTCTGGCCTTCTCCTGGAAACTCTGTGTTGAGCGAATATATGCACTAAGTATCACTATTTTGGTCTCAGAAAGTGCATTGAGAGCGTTTCTGGCCATCTAGTGTAAACTCTGTGTTGAGTGAATAACTGCGCTGAGAATCACGTTTTTTTGTACTCAAAGTGCATTTGAGAGCGTTTCTGGCCTTCCAGTGGAAACTCTGTGTTGAGTGAATATCTGCACTAAGAATCACTTTTTTGGACTCCGAAAGTTCATTTGAGAGCGTTACTGGTCTTCCAGTGTAAACTCTCTGTTGAGTGAATATCTGCACTAACAATCACTTTTTTGGACACTGAAAATGCATTTGAGAGCGTTTCTGGCCTTTTTGTGGAAACTCTGTGTTGAGTGAATATTTGCAGTAAGAATCACTTTTTTGACTCTGAAAGTGCATTTGAGAGCGTTTCTGGCCTTCCAGTAGAAACTCTGTGTTGAGTGAATATCTGCACTAACAATCACTTTTTTGGACTCTGAAAGTTCATTTGAGAGCGTTTCTGGCCTTCCAGTGGAAACTCTGTGTTGACTGAATATCTGCAGTAAGAATCACTTTTTTGGACTCCTAAAGTGCATTTGAGAGCGTTTCTGGCCATCTAGTGGAAACTCTGTGTTGAGTAAATATCTCTGAATAAGAATCACTTTTTTGAACTCCCAAAGCGCATTTGAGAGCGTTTCTGGCCTTCCAGTGGAAATTCTGTGTTGAGTGAATATATGCACTAAGTATCACTTTTTTGGACTCTGAAAGTGCATGTGAGAGCGTTTCTGGACTTTTTGTGGAAACTTTCTGTTGAGTGAATATCTGCAGTAAGAATCACTTTTTGGGACACAGAAAGTGCATGTGAGAGCGTTTCTGGCCTTCCAGTGGAAACTCTGTGTTGAGTGAATATCTGCACTAACAATCACTTTTTTGGACTCCTAAAGCGCATGTGAGAGCGTTTCTGGCCTTCCAGTGGAAACTCTGTGTTCAGTGAATATCTGCACTAAGAATCACTTTTTTGCACTCCGAAAGTTCATTTGAGAGGGTTGCTGGCCTACCTGTGGAAACTCTGTGTTGAGTGAATATCTGCACTAAGAATCTCTGTTTTGGACTCTGAAAGTGCTTCTGAGAGAGTTTCTGGCCTTCTCCTGGAAACTCTGTGTTGAGCGAATATATGCACTAAGTATCACTATTTTGGTCTCAGAAAGTGCATTGAGAGCGTTTCTGGCCTTCCACTGGAAAATCTGTGTTGAGTGAATATCTGCAGTAAGAATCACTTTTTTGGACTCTGAAAGTGCATTTAACAGCGTTTCTGGCCATCTAGTGTAAACTCTGTGTTGAGTGAATAACTGCGCTGAGAATCACGTTTTTGTACTCCGAAAGTGCATTTGAGAGCGTTTCTGGCCTTCCAGTGGAAACTCTGTGTTGAGTGAATATCTGCACTAAGAATCACTTTTTTGGACTCCGAAAGTTCATTTGAGAGCGTTACTGGTCTTCCAGTGTAAACTCTCTGTTGAGTGAATAATGCACTAACAATCACTTTTTTGGACACTGAAAATGCATTTGAGAGCGTTTCTGGCCTTTTTGTGGAAACTCTGTGTTGAGTGAATATTTGCAGTAAGAATCACTTTTTTGACTCTGAAAATGCATTTGAGAGCGTTTCTGGCCTTTTACTGGAAACTCTGTGTTGAGTGAATATCTGCACTAAGAATCACTTTTTTGGACAGAGAAAGTGCATTTGAGAGCGTTTCTGGCCTTCCAGTGAAAATTCTGTGTTGAGTGAATATTTGCAGTAAGAATCAATTTTTTGGACTCTGAAAATGCATTCGAGAGCGTTTCTGGCCTTTTACTGGAAACTCTGTGTTGAGTGAATATTTGCAGTAAGAATAAATTTTTTGGACTCTGAAAATGCATTTGAGAGCGTTTCTGGGTTTTACTGGAAAATCTGTGTTGAGTGAATATCTGCACTAACAATCACTTTTTTGGACTCTGAAAGTGTTTCTGAGAGCATTTCTGGCCTTCCAGTGAAAAATCTGTGTTGAGTGAATATTTGCAGTAAGAATCACTTTTTTGCACTCTGAAAGTGCATTTGAGAGCGTTTCTGGCCTTTTTGTGGAAACTTTCTGTTGAGTGAATATCTGCAGTAAGAATCACTTTTTGGGACCCAGAAAGTGCATGTGAGAGCGTTTCTGGCCTTCCAGTGGAAACTCTGTGTTGAGTGAATATCTGCACTAACAATCACCTTTTTGGACTCCTAAAGCGAATGTGAGAGCGTTTCTGGCCTTCCAGTGGAAACTCTGTGTTCAGTGAATATCTGCACTAAGAATCACTTTTTTGGACTCTGAAAGTTCATTTGAGAGCGTTTCTGGCCTTCCAGTGGAAACTCTGTGTTCAGTGAATATCTGCACTAAGAATCACTTTTTTGCACTCCGAAAGTTCATTTGAGAGGGTTGCTGGCCTACCTGTGGAAACTCTGTGTTGAGTGAATATCTGCACTAAGAATCTCTGTTTTGGACTCTGAAAGTGCTTCTGAGAGAGTTTCTGGCCTTCTCCTGGAAACTCTGTGTTGAGCGAATATATGCACTAAGTATCACTATTTTGGTCTCAGAAAGTGCATTGAGAGCGTTTCTGGCCTTCCACTGGAAAATCTGTGTTGAGTGAATATCTGCAGTAAGAATCACTTTTTTGGACTCTGAAAGTGCATTTGACAGCGTTTCTGGCCATCTAGTGTAAACTCTGTGTTGAGTGAATAACTGCGCTGAGAATCACGTTTTTGTACTCCGAAAGTGCATTTGAGAGCGTTTCTGGCCTTCCAGTGGAAACTCTGTGTTGAGTGAATATCTGCACTAAGAATCACTTTTTGGACTCCGAAGTTCATTTGAGAGCGTTACTGGTCTTCCAGTGTAAACTCTCTGTTGAGTGAATAATGCACTAACAATCACTTTTTGGACACTGAAAATGCATTTGAGAGCGTTTCTGGCCTTTTTGTGGAAACTCTGTGTTGAGTGAATATTTGCAGTAAGAATCACTTTTTTGACTCTGAAAATGCATTTGAGAGCGTTTTTGGCCTTTAACTGGAAACTCTGTGTTGAGTGAATATCTGCACTAAGAATCACTTTTTTGGACTGAGAAAGTGCATTTGAGAGCGTTTCTGGCCTTCCAGTAGAAACTCTGTGTTGAGTGAATATCTGCACTAACAATCACTTTTTTGGACTCTGAAAGTTCATTTGAGAGCGTTTCTGGCCTTCCAGTGGAAACTCTGTGTTGACTGAATATCTGCAGTAAGAATCACTTTTTTGGACTCCTAAAGTGCATTTGAGAGCGTTTCTGGCCATCTAGTGGAAACTCTGTGTTGAGTAAATATCTCTCACTAAGAATCACTTTTTTGAACTCCTAAAGCGCATTTGAGAGCGTTTCTGGCCTTCCAGTGGAAATTCTGTGTTGAGTGAATATATGCACTAAGTATCACTTTTTTGGACTCTGAAAGTGCATTTGAGAGCGTTTCTGGCCTTCCAGTGGAAACTCTGTGTTGAGTGAATATCTGCACTAACAATCACTTTTTTGGACTCTGAAAGTTCATTTGAGAGGGTTGCTGGCCTACCTGTGGAAACTCTGTGTTGAGTGAATATCTGCACTAAGAATCTCTGTTTTGGACTCTGAAAGTGCTTCTGAGAGAGTTTCTGGCCTTCTCCTAGAAACTCTGTGTTGAGCGAATATATGCACTAAGTATCACTATTTTGGTCTCAGAAAGTGCATTGAGAGCGTTTCTGGCCTTCCAGTGGAAAATCTGTGTTGAGTGAATATCTGCAGTAAGAATCACTTTTTTGGACTATGAAAGTGCATTTGACAGCGTTTCTGGCCATCTAGTGTAAACTCTGTGTTGAGTGAATAACTGCGCTGAGAATCACGTTTTTGTACTCCGAAAGTGCATTTGAGAGCGTTTCTGGCCTTCCAGTGGAAACTCTGTGTTGAGTGAATATCTGCACAAAGAATCATTTTTTTGGACTCCGAAAGTTCATTTGAGAGCGTTACTGGTCTTTCAGTGTAAACTCTCTGTTGAGTGAATAATGCACTAACAATCACTTTTTTGGACACTGAAAGTGTTTCTGAGAGCATTTCTGGCCTTCCAGTGAAAAATCTGTGTTGAGTGAATATTTGCAGTAAGAATCAATTTTTTGGAGTCTGAAAATGCATTTGAGAGAGTTTCTGGCCCTTTACTGGAAACTCTGTGTTGAGTGAATATCTGCACTAAGAATCACTTTTTGGACTGAGAAAGTGCATTTGAGAGCGTTTTCTGGCCTTTTACTGGAAACTCTGTGTTGAGTGAATATTTGCAGTAAGAATCAATTTTGGACTCTGAAAATGCATTTGAGAGCGTTTCTGGCCTTTTACTGGAAACTCTGTGTTGAGTGAATATCTGCACTAAGAATCACTTTTTGGACTCAGAAAGTGCATTTGAGAGCGTTTCTGGCCTTCCAGTGAAAATTCTGTGTTGAGTGAATATTTGCAGTAAGAATCAATTTTTTGGACTCTGAAAATGTATTTGAGAGCGTTTCGCCTTTACTGGAAAATCTGTGTTGAGTGAATATCTGCACTGAATCACTTTTTGGACTCTGAAAGTGCATTTGAGAGTGTTTCTGGCCTTTTACTGGAAAATCTGTGTTGAGTGAATATCTGCACTAAGAATCACTTTTTTGGACTCTGAAAGTGCATTTGACAGCGTTTCTGGCCTTCCAGTGGAAACTCTGTGTTGAGGGAATATCTGCAGTTAGAATCACTTTTTTGGACTCTGAAAGTGCATTTGAGAGCGTTTCTGGCCTTCCAGTGGAAACTCTGTGTTGAGTGATTATTTGCCCTGAGAATCACTTTTGGACTCTGAAAGTGCTTCTCAGAGAGTTTCTGGCCTTCTACTGGAAAAATTTGTGTGAACGAATATCTGCCTAAGAATCACTTTTTTGGACTCTAGTGGAAACTCTGTGTTTAGTGAATATCTGAATAAGAATCACTTTTTTGGACTATGAAAGTGCATTTCAGAGAGTTTCTGGCCTTCTACTGGAAAATTTGTGTGAACGAATATCTGCCTTGAGAATCACTTTTTTGGACTCTGAAAGTCCTTATTAGAGAGTTTCTGGCCTTCTTCTGGAAACTCTGTGTTGAGTGAATATCTGCACGAAGAATCCTTATTTTGGACTCTGAAAGTGCATTTGACAGCGTTTCTGGCCTTCTAGTGGAAACTCTGTGTTGAGTGAATATCTGAATAAGAATCACTTTTTTGGACTATCAAAGTGCATTTGAGAGCGTTTCTGGCCTTTTAGTGGAAACTGTGTGTTGACTGAATATCTGCCCTGAGAATCACTTATTTTGGACTATGAAAGTGCATTTGAGAGCGTTTCTGGCCTTCTAGTGGAAACTCTGTGTTGAGTGAATATCTGAATAAGAATCACTTTTTTGGACTATGAAAGTGCATTTGAGAGCGTTTCTGGCCTTCTACTGGAAACTTTGTGTTGAGTGAATATCTGCCCTGAGAATCACTGTTTTGGACTCTGAAAGTGCTTCTCAGAGAGTTTCTGGCCTTCTAATGGAAAATTTGTGTGAACGAATATCTGCCTAAAAATCACTTTTTTGGACTCTAGTGGAAACTCTGTGTTTAGTGAATATCAGCACTAAAAATCACTTTTTGGACTCTGAAAAGTGCATTTTAAGCGTTTCTGGCCTTCCAGTGGAAACTTTGTGTTGAGCGAGTATCTGCCTTGAGAATCACTTTTTTGGACTCTGAAAGTCCTTATTAGAGAGTTTCTGGCCTTCTTCTGGAAACTCTGTTTGAGTGAATGTCTGCACTAAAAACCAATTTTTTTTACTCTGAAAATGTATTTGGGAGCGTTTCTGGCCTTCTAGTGTAAACTCTGTGTATAGTGAATATCTGCACAAAGAATCCTTATTTTGGACTCTGAAAGTGCATTTGACAGCGTTTCTGGCCTTCTAGTGGAAACTCTGTGTTGAGTGAATATCTGAAAAAGAATCACTTTTTTGGACTATCAAAGTGCATTTGAGAGCGTTTTCTGGCCTTCTAGTGGAAACTGTGTGTTGAGTGAATATCTGCCCTGAGAATCACTTATTTTGGACTATGAAAGTGCATTTCAGAGCGTTTCTGGCCTTCTAGTGGGAACTCTGTGTTGAGTGAATATCTGAATAAGAGTCACTTTTTGGACTATGAAAGTGCATTTCAGACCGTTTCTGGCCTTCTAGTGGAAACTCTGTGCTGAGTGAATAACTGCACTAAGAATCACTTTTTTTGTTTCTGAAAGTGCTTCTGAGAGAGTTTCTGGACTTCTAGTGGAATCTCTGTGTTCAGTTAATATCTGGTTAAAGAAGCACATTTGGGACTCTGAAAGTGCATTTGAGAGCTTTTCTGGCCTTCTAGTGGAAACTCTGTGTTGAGTGAACATCTGCACGAAGAATCACTTTTTTGGACTCTGAAAGTGCATTTGGGAGCGTTTCTGGCCTTCTAGTGGAAACTCTGTTGAGTGAATATCTGCACTTAGAATCACTTTTTTGATATCTGAAATTGCATTTGAGAGTGTTTCCTACCTTTTACTGGAAACTCTGTGTTGAGTGAATATCAGCACTAAAAATCACTTTTTTGGACTCTGAAAGAGTATTTGGGAGCGTTTTTGGCCTTCCAGGGAAACTCTGTGTTGACTGATATCTGCCCTGAGAATCACTTTTTTGGACTCTGAAAGTGCATTTTAAGCGTTTCTTACCTTTTACTGGAAACTCTGTGTTGAGTGAATATCAGCACTAAAAATCACTTTTTGGACTGTGAAAGAGTATTTGAGAGCGTTTCTGGCCTTCCAGTGGAAACTTTGTGTTGAGTTATTATCTGCCCTAGGAATCACTTTTTTGGACTCTGAAAGTGCATTTGAGAGCGTTTCTGGTTTTCTAAGGAAACTCTGTGTTGGCTGAATATCCGCACTAAGAATCACTTTTTTGGACTCTGAAAGTGCATTTGAGAGCGTTTCTGGCCTTCTACTGGAAACTTTGTGTTGAGTGAATATCTGCCCTGAGAATCATTGTTTTGGTCTCTGACAGTGCATTTGGGAGCGTTTCTGGCCTTCTACTGGAAACTCTGTGTTGAGTGATTATCTGCAATAAGAATCACTTTTTGGACTCTGAAAGTGCATTTGAGAGAGATTCTGGTCTTCTAGTGGAAATTCAGTGTTCAGTAAATATCTGCACGAAGAATCACTTTTTTGACTCTGAAAGTGCATTTGAGAGCCTTACTGGCCTTCTAGTGGAAACTGTGAAACTCTGTGGTGAGTGAATATCAGCACTAAAAATCACTTTTTTTTACTCTGAAAATGTATTTGGGAGCGTTTCTGGCCTTCTAGTGGAAACTCTGTGCTGAGTGAATATCTGAATAAGAATCACTTTTTGGACTATGAAAGTGCATTCGAGAGCGTTTCTGGCCTTCTAGTGTAAACTCTGTGTATAGTGAATATCTGCACGAAGAATCACTATTTTGGACTCTGAAAGTGCATTTGACAGCGTTTCTGGCCTTCTAGTGGAAACTCTGTGTATAGTGAATATCTGAATAAGAATCACTATTTTGGACTCTGAAAGTGCATTTGACAGCGTTTCTGGCCTTCTAGTGGAATCACTGTGTATAGTGAATATCTGAATAAGAATCACTTTTTTGGACTATCAAAGTGCATTTGAGAGCGTTTCTGGCCTTCTAGTGGAAACTGTGTGTTGACTGAATATCTGCCCTGAGAATCACTTATTTTGGACTATGAAAGTGCATTTCAGAGCGTTTCTGGCCTTCTAGTGGAAACTCTGTGTTGAGTGAATATCTGAATAAGAATCACTTTTTTGGACTATGAAAGTGCATTTGACAGAGTTTCTGACCTTCTAATGGAAAATCTGTGAAACTCTGTGTTGACTGAATATCTGCCCTGAGAATCAGTTATTTTGACTATGAAAGTGCATTTCAGAGCGTTTCTGGCCTTCTAGTGGAAACTCTGTGTATAGTGAATATCTGAATAAGAATCACTATTTTGGACTCTGAAAGTGCATTTGACAGCGTTTCTGGCCTTCTAGTGGAAACTCTGTGTATAGTGAATATCTGAATAAGAATCACTTTTTTGGACTCTGAAAGTGCATTTGAGAGCGTTTATGGCCTTCTACTGGAAACTTTGTGTTGAGTGAATATCTGCCCTGAGAATCACTGTTTTGGACTCTGAAAGTGCATTTGAGAGCGTTTCTGGCCTTCCAGTGGAAACTCTGTGTTGACTGATTATTTGCCCTGAGAATCACTTTTTTGGACTCTGAAAGTGCTTCTCAGAGAGTTTCTGGCCTTCTACTGGAAAATTTGTGTGCACGAATATCTGCCTAAGAATCACTTTTTTGGACTCTAGTGGAAACTCTGTGTTTAGTGAATATCTGAATAAGAATCACTTTTTTGGACTATGAAAGTGCATTTCAGAGAGTTTCTGGCCTTCTACTGGAAAATTTGTGTGAACGAATATCTGCCTTGAGAATCACTTTTTTGGACTCTGAAAGTCCTTATTAGAGAGTTTCTGGCCTTCTTCTGGAAACTCTGTGTTGAGTGAATATCTGCACGAAGAATCCTTATTTTGGACTCTGAAAGTGCATTTGACAGCGTTTCTGGCCTTCTAGTGGAAACTCTGTGTTGAGTGAATATCTGAATAAGAATCACTTTTTTGGACTATCAAAGTGCATTTGAGAGCGTTTCTGGCCTTTTAGTGGAAACTGTGTGTTGACTGAATATCTGCCCTGAGAATCACTTATTTTGGACTATGAAAGTGCATTTGAGAGCGTTTCTGGCCTTCTAGTGGAAACTCTGTGTTGAGTGAATATCTGAATAAGAATCACTTTTTTGGACTATGAAAGTGCATTTGAGAGCGTTTCTGGCCTTCTACTGGAAACTTTGTGTTGAGTGAATATCTGCCCTGAGAATCACTGTTTTGGACTCTGAAAGTGCTTCTCAGAGAGTTTCTGGCCTTCTAATGGAAAATTTGTGTGAACGAATATCTGCCTAAAAATCACTTTTTGGACTCTAGTGGAAACTCTGTGTTTAGTGAATATCAGCACTAAAAATCACTTTTTGGACTCTGAAAGTGCATTTTAAGCGTTTCTGGCCTTCCAGTGGAAACTTTGTGTTGAGCGAGTATCTGCCTTGAGAATCACTTTTTGGACTCTGAAAGTCCTTATTAGAGAGTTTCTGGCCTTCTTCTGGAAACTCTGTTTGAGTGAATGTCTGCACTAAAAACCAATTTTTTTTACTCTGAAAATGTATTTGGGAGCGTTTCTGGCCTTCTAGTGTAAACTCTGTGTATAGTGAATATCTGCACAAAGAATCCTTATTTTGGACTCTGAAAGTGCATTTGACAGCGTTTCTGGCCTTCTAGTGGAAACTCTGTGTTGAGTGAATATCTGAAAAGAATCACTTTTTGGACTATCAAAGTGCATTTGAGAGCGTTTCTGGCCTTCTAGTGGAAACTGTGTGTTGAGTGAATATCTGCCCTGAGAATCACTTATTTTGGACTATGAAAGTGCATTTCAGAGCGTTTCTGGCCTTCTAGTGGGAACTCTGTGTTGAGTGAATATCTGAATAAGAGTCACTTTTTTGGACTATGAAAGTGCATTTCAGACCGTTTCTGGCCTTCTAGTGGAAACTCTGTGCTGAGTGAATAACTGCACTAAGAATCACTTTTTTTGTTTCTGAAAGTGCTTCTGAGAGAGTTTCTGGACTTCTAGTGGAATCTCTGTGTTCAGTTAATATCTGGTTAAAGAAGCACATTTGGGACTCTGAAAGTGCATTTGAGAGCTTTTCTGGCCTTCTAGTGGAAACTCTGTGTTGAGTGAACATCTGCACGAAGAATCACTTTTTTGGACTCTGAAAGTGCATTTGGGAGCGTTTCTGGCCTTCTAGTGGAAACTCTGTTGAGTGAATATCTGCACTTAGAATCACTTTTTTGATATCTGAAATTGCATTTGAGAGTGTTTCTTACCTTTTACTGGAAACTCTGTGTTGAGTGAATATCAGCACTAAAAATCACTTTTTTGGACTCTGAAAGAGTATTTGGGAGCGTTTTTGGCCTTCCAGGGGAAACTATGTGTTGACTGATATCTGCCCTGAGAATCACTTTTTTGGACTCTGAAAGTGCATTTTAAGCGTTTCTTACCTTTTACTGGAAACTCTGTGTTGAGTGAATATCAGCACTAAAAATCACTTTTTTGGACTCTGAAAGAGTATTTGAGAGCGTTTCTGGCCTTCCAGTGGAAACTTTGTGTTGAGTTATTATCTGTCCTAGGAATCACTTTTTTGGACTCTGAAAGTGCATTTGAGAGCGTTTCTGGTTTTCTAAGGAAACTCTGTGTTGGCTGAATATCCGCACTAAGAATCACTTTTTTGGACTCTGAAAGTGCATTTGAGAGCGTTTCTGGCCTTCTACTGGAAACTTTGTGTTGAGTGAATATCTGCCCTGAGAATCATTGTTTTGGTCTCTGACAGTGCATTTGGGAGCGTTTCTGGCCTTCTACTGGAAACTCTGTGTTGAGTGATTATCTGCAATAAGAATCACTTTTTTGGACTCTGAAAGTGCATTTGAGAGAGATTCTGGTCTTCTAGTGGAAATTCAGTGTTCAGTAAATATCTGCACGAAGAATCACTTTTTTGACTCTGAAAGTGCATTTGAGAGCCTTACTGGCCTTCTAGTGGAAACTGTGAAACTCTGTGGTGAGTGAATATCAGCACTAAAAATCACTTTTTTTTACTCTGAAAATGTATTTGGGAGCGTTTCTGGCCTTCTAGTGGAAACTCTGTGCTGAGTGAATATCTGAATAAGAATCACTTTTTTGGACTATGAAAGTGCATTCGAGAGCGTTTCTGGCCTTCTAGTGTAAACTCTGTGTATAGTGAATATCTGCACGAAGAATCACTATTTTGGACTCTGAAAGTGCATTTGACAGCGTTTCTGGCCTTCTAGTGGAAACTCTGTGTATAGTGAATATCTGAATAAGAATCACTATTTTGGACTCTGAAAGTGCATTTGACAGCGTTTCTGGCCTTCTAGTGGAATCACTGTGTATAGTGAATATCTGAATAAGAATCACTTTTTTTGGACTATCAAAGTGCATTTGAGAGCGTTTCTGGCCTTCTAGTGGAAACTGTGTGTTGACTGAATATCTGCCCTGAGAATCACTTATTTTGGACTATGAAAGTGCATTTCAGAGCGTTTCTGGCCTTCTAGTGGAAACTCTGTGTTGAGTGAATATCTGAATAAGAATCACTTTTTGGACTATGAAAGTGCATTTGACAGAGTTTCTGACCTTCTAATGGAAAATCTGTGAAACTCTGTGTTGACTGAATATCTGCCCTGAGAATCAGTTATTTTGGACTATGAAAGTGCATTTCAGAGCGTTTCTGGCCTTCTAGTGGAAACTCTGTGTATAGTGAATATCTGAATAAGAATCACTATTTTGGACTCTGAAAGTGCATTTGACAGCGTTTCTGGCCTTCTAGTGGAAACTCTGTGTATAGTGAATATCTGAATAAGAATCACTTTTTTGGACTCTGAAAGTGCATTTGAGAGCGTTTATGGCCTTCTACTGGAAACTTTGTGTTGAGTGAATATCTGCCCTGAGAATCACTGTTTTGGACTCTGAAAGTGCATTTGAGAGCGTTTCTGGCCTTCCAGTGGAAACTCTGTGTTGACTGATTATTTGCCCTGAGAATCACTTTTTTGGACCGTGAAAGTGCTTCTCAGAGAGTTTCTGGCCTTCTAATGGAAAATTTGTGTGAACGAATATCTGCCTAAGAATCACTTTTTTGGACTCTAGTGGAAACTCTGTGTTTAGTGAATATCAGCACTAAAAATCACTTTTTTGGACTCTGAAAGTGCATTTTAAGCGTTTCTGGCCTTCCAGTGGAAACTTTGTGTTGAGCGAGTATCTGCCTTGAGAATCACTTTTTTGGACTCTGAAAGTCCTTATTAGAGAGTTTCTGGCCTTCTTCTGGAAACTCTGTGTTGAGTGAATATCTGCACTAAAAATGAATTTTTTTTACTCTGAAAATGTATTTGGGAGCGTTTCTGGCCTTCTAGTGGAAACTCTGTGCTGAGTGAATATCTGAATAAGAATCACTTTTTTGGACTATGAAAGTGCATTCGAGAGCGTTTCTGGCCTTCTAGTGTAAACTCTGTGTATAGTGAATATCTGCACGAAGAATCCTTATTTTGGACTCTGAGAGTGCATTTGACAGCGTTTCTGGCCTTCTAGTGGAAACTGTGTGTTGACTGAATATCTGCCCTGAGAATCACTTATTTTGGACTATGAAAGTGCATTTCAGAGCGTTTCTGGCCTTCTAGTGGGAACTCTGTGTTGAGTGAATATCTGAATAAGAGTCACTTTTTTGGACTATGAAAGTGCATTTCAGACCGTTTTTGTCCTTCTAGTGGAAACTCTGTGTATAGTGAATATCTGCACGAAGAATCACTATTTTGGACTCTGAAAGTGCATTTGACAGCGTTTCTGGCCTTCTAGTGGAAACTCTGTGTATAGTGAATATCTGCCCTGAGAATCACTTATTTTGGACTATGAAAGTGCATTTCAGAGCGTTTCTGGCCTTCTAGTGGGAACTCTGTGTTGAGTGAATATCTGAATAAGAGTCACTTTTTTGGACTATGAAAGTGCATTTCAGACCGTTTTTGTCCTTCTAGTGGAAACTCTGTGTTGAGTGAATATCTGAACAAGAATCACTTTTTTGGACTCTGAAAGTGCATTTGGGAGCGTTTCTGGCCTTCTAGTGTAAACTCTGTGTATAGTGAATATCTGCACGAAGAATCACTATTTTGGACTCTGAAAGTGCATTTGACAGCGTTTCTGGCCTTCTAGTGGAAACTCTGTGTATAGTGAATATCTGAATAAGAATCACTATTTTGGACTCTGAAAGTGCATTTGACAGCGTTTCTGGCCTTCTAGTGGAAACACTGTGTATAGTGAATATCTGAATAAGAATCACTTTTTTGGACTATCAAAGTGCATTTGAGAGCGTTTCTGGCCTTCTACTGGAAACTTTGTGTTGAGTGAATATCTGCCCTGAGAATCACTGTTTTGGACTCTGAAAGTGCTTCTCAGAGAGTTTCTGGCCTTCTAATGGAAAATTTGTGTGAACGAATATCTGCCTAAAAATCACTTTTTTGGACTCTAGTGGAAACTCTGTGTTTAGTGAATATCAGCACTAAAAATCACTTTTTTGGACTCTGAAAGTGCATTTTAAGCGTTTCTGGCCTTCCAGTGGAAACTTTGTGTTGAGCGAGTATCTGCCTTGAGAATCACTTTTTTGGACTCTGAAAGTCCTTATTAGAGAGTTTCTGGCCTTCTTCTGGAAACTCTGTTTGAGTGAATGTCTGCACTAAAAACCAATTTTTTTTACTCTGAAAATGTATTTGGGAGCGTTTCTGGCCTTCTAGTGTAAACTCTGTGTATAGTGAATATCTGCACAAAGAATCCTTATTTTGGACTCTGAAAGTGCATTTGACAGCGTTTCTGGCCTTCTAGTGGAAACTGTGTGTTGACTGAATATCTGCCCTGAGAATCACTTATTTTGGACTCTGAAAGTCCTTATTAGAGAGTTTCTGGCCTTCTTCTGGAAACTCTGTGTTGAGTGAATATCTGCACTAAAAATGAATTTTTTTTACTCTGAAAATGTATTTGGGAGCGTTTCTGGCCTTCTAGTGGAAACTCTGTGCTGAGTGAATATCTGACTAAGAATCACTTTTTTGGACTATGAAAGTGCATTCGAGAGCGTTTCTGGCCTTCTAGTGTAAACTCTGTGTATAGTGAATATCTGCACGAAGAATCACTATTTTGGACTCTGAAAGTGCATTTGACAGCGTTTCTGGCCTTCTAGTGGAAACTCTGTGTATAGTGAATATCTGAATAAGAATCACTATTTTGGACTCTGAAAGTGCATTTGACAGCGTTTCTGGCCTTCTAGTGGAAACACTGTGTATAGTGAATATCTGAATAAGAATCACTTTTTTGGACTATCAAAGTGCATTTGAGAGCGTTTCTGGCCTTCTAGTGGAAACTGTGTGTTGACTGAATATCTGCCCTGAGAATCACTTATTTTGGACTATGAAAGTGCATTTCAGAGCGTTTCTGGCCTTCTAGTGGAAACTCTGTGTTGAGTGAATATCTGAATAAGAATCACTTTTTTGGACTATGAAAGTGCATTTGACAGAGTTTCTGGCCTTCTAATGGAAAATCTGTGAAACTCTGTGTTGACTGAATATCTGCCCTGAGAATCAGTTATTTTGGACTATGAAAGTGCATTTCAGAGCGTTTCTGGCCTTCTAGTGGAAACTCTGTGTATAGTAAATATCTGAATAAGAATCACTTTTTGGACTCTGAAAGTGCATTTGAGAGCGTTTCTGGCCTTCTAGTGTAAACTCTGTGTATAGTGAATATCTGCACGAAGAATCACTATTTTGGACTCTGAAAGTGCATTTGACAGCGTTTCTGGCCTTCTAGTGGAAACTCTGTGTATAGTGAATATCTGAATAAGAATCACTATTTTGGACTCTGAAAGTGCATTTGACAGCGTTTCTGGCCTTCTAGTGGAAACTCTGTGTATAGTGAATATCTGAATAAGAATCACTTTTTTGGACTCTGAAAGTGCATTTGAGAGCGTTTATGGCCTTCTACTGGAAACTTTGTGTTGAGTGAATATCTGCCCTGAGAATCACTGTTTTGGACTCGGAAAGTGCATTTGAGAGCGTTTCTGGCCTTCCAGTGGAAACTCTGTGTTGAGTGATTATTTGCCCTGAGAATCACTTTTTTGGACCGTGAAAGTGCTTCTCAGAGAGTTTCTGGCCTTCTAATGGAAAATTTGTGTGAAACGAATATCTGCCTAAGAATCACTTTTTTGGACTCTAGTGGAAACTCTGTGTTTAGTGAATATCAGCACTAAAAATCACTTTTTTGGTCTCTGAAAGAGTATTTGGGAACGTTTTTGGCCTTCCAGTGGAAACTCTGTGTTGACTGATATCTGCCCTGAGAATCTTTTTTTTAGACTCTGAAAGTGCATTTGACAGCGTTTTGGCCTTCTCCTGGAAACACTGTGTATAGTGAATATCTGAATAAGAATCATTGTTTTGGACTCTGAAAGTGCATTTGAGAGCGTTTCTGGTCTTCCAGTGGAAACTCTGTGTTGAGTGATTATTTGCCCTGAGAATCACTTTTTTGGACTATGAAAGTGCATTTGAGAGAGTTTCTGGCCTTCTAGTGGAAAATCTGTGAAACTCTGTGTTGAGTGAATATCTGCCCTGAGAATCACTGTTTTGGACTCGGAAAGTGCATTTGAGAGCGTTTCTGGCCTTCCAGTGGAAACTCTGTGTTGAGTGATTATTTGCCCTGAGAATCACTTTTTTGGACCGTGAAAGTGCTTCTCAGAGAGTTTCTGGCCTTCTAATGGAAAATTTGTGTGAACGAATATCTGCCTAAAAATCACTTTTTTGGACTCTAGTGGAAACTCTGTGTTGAGTGAATATCTGCACTAAAAATGAATTTTTTTTACTCTGAAAATGTATTTGGGAGCGTTTCTGGCCTTCTAGTGGAAACTCTGTGCTGAGTGAATATCTGAATAAGAATCACTTTTTTGGACTATGAAAGTGCATTCGAGAGCGTTTCTGGCCTTCTAGTGTAAACTCTGTGTATAGTGAATATCTGCACGAAGAATCCTTATTTTGGACTCTGAGAGTGCATTTGACAGCGTTTCTGGCCTTCTAGTGGAAACTCTGTGTTGAGTGAATATCTGAATAAGAATCACTTTTTTGGACTATCAAAGTGCATTTGAGAGCGTTCCTGGCCTTCTAGTGGAAACTCTGTGTTGACTGAATATCTGCCCTGAGAATCACATATTTTGGACTATGAAAGTGCATTTCAGAGCGTTTCTGGCCTTCTAGTGGGAACTCTGTGTTGAGTGAATATCTGCCCTGAGAATCACTTATTTTGGACTATGAAAGTGCATTTCAGAGCGTTTCTGGCCTTCTAGTGGAAACTCTGTGTTGAGTGAATATCTGCACGAAGAATCCTTATTTTGGACTCTGAGAGTGCATTTGACAGCGTTTCTGGCCTTCTAGTGGAAACTGTGTGTTGACTGAATATCTGCCCTGAGAATCACTTATTTTGGACTATGAAAGTGCATTTCAGAGCGTTTCTGGCCTTCTAGTGGGAACTCTGTGTTGAGTGAATATCTGAATAAGAGTCACTTTTTTGGACTATGAAAGTGCATTTCAGACCGTTTTTGTCCTTCTAGTGGAAACTCTGTGTATAGTGAATATCTGCACGAAGAATCACTATTTTGGACTCTGAAAGTGCATTTGACAGCGTTTCTGGCCTTCTAGTGGAAACTCTGTGTATAGTGAATATCTGCCCTGAGAATCACTTATTTTGGACTATGAAAGTGCATTTCAGAGCGTTTCTGGCCTTCTAGTGGGAACTCTGTGTTGAGTGAATATCTGAATAAGAGTCACTTTTTTGGACTCTGAAAGTGCATTTGGGAGCGTTTCTGGCCTTCTAGTGTAAACTCTGTGTATAGTGAATATCTGCACGATTAATCACTATTTTGGACTCTGAAAGTGCATTTGACAGCGTTTCTGGCCTTCTAGTGGAAACTCTGTGTATAGTGAATATCTGAATAAGAATCACTATTTTGGACTCTGAAAGTGCATTTGACAGCGTTTCTGGCCTTCTAGTGGAAACACTGTGTATAGTGAATATCTGAATAAGAATCACTTTTTGGACTATCAAAGTGCATTTGAGAGCGTTTCTGGCCTTCTACTGGAAACTTTGTGTTGAGTGAATATCTGCCCTGAGAATCACTGTTTTGGACTCTGAAAGTGCTTCTCAGAGAGTTTCTGGCCTTCTAATGGAAAATTTGTGTGAACGAATATCTGCCTAAAAATCACTTTTTTGGACTCTAGTGGAAACTCTGTGTTTAGTGAATATCAGCACTAAAAATCACTTTTTGGACTCTGAAAGTGCATTTTAAGCGTTTCTGGACTTCCAGTGGAAAATTTGTGTTGAGCGAGTATCTGCCTTGAGAATCACTTTTTTGGACTCTGAAAGTCCTTATTAGAGAGTTTCTGGCCTTCGTCTGGAAACTCTGTTTGAGTGAATGTCTGCACTAAAAATCAATTTTTTTTACTCTGAAAATGTATTTGGGAGCGTTTCTGGCCTTCTAGTGGAAACTCTGTGTATAGTGAATATCTGCACAAAGAATCCTTATTTTGGACTCTGAAAGTGCATTTGACAGCGTTTCTGGCCTTCTAGTGGAAACTGTGTGTTGACTGAATATCTGCCCTGAGAATCACTTATTTTGGACTCTGAAAGTCCTTATTAGAGAGTTTCTGGCCTTCTTCTGGAAACTCTGTGTTGAGTGAATATCTGCACTAAAAATGAATTTTTTTTACTCTGAAAATGTATTTGGGAGCGTTTCTGGCCTTCTAGTGGAAACTCTGTGCTGAGTGAATATCTGAATAAGAATCACTTTTTGGACTATGAAAGTGCATTCGAGAGCGTTTCTGGCCTTCTAGTGTAAACTCTGTGTATAGTGAATATCTGCACGAAGAATCACTATTTTGGACTCTGAAAGTGCATTTGACAGCGTTTCTGGCCTTCTAGTGGAAACTCTGTGTATAGTGAATATCTGAATAAGAATCACTATTTTGGACTCTGAAAGTGCATTTGACAGCGTTTCTGGCCTTCTAGTGGAAACACTGTGTATAGTGAATATCTGAATAAGAATCACTTTTTTGGACTATCAAAGTGCATTTGAGAGCGTTTCTGGCCTTCTAGTGGAAACTGTGTGTTGACTGAATATCTGCCCTGAGAATCACTTATTTTGGACTATGAAAGTGCATTTCAGAGCGTTTCTGGCCTTCTAGTGGAAACTCTGTGTTGAGTGAATATCTGAATAAGAATCACTTTTTTGGACTATGAAAGTGCATTTGACAGAGTTTCTGGCCTTCTAATGGAAAATCTGTGAAACTCTGTGTTGACTGAATATCTGCCCTGAGAATCAGTTATTTTGGACTATGAAAGTGCATTTCAGAGCGTTTCTGGCCTTCTAGTGGAAACTCTGTGTATAGTAAATATCTGAATAAGAATCACTTTTTTGGACTCTGAAAGTGCATTTGAGAGCGTTTCTGGCCTTCTAGTGTAAACTCTGTGTATAGTGAATATCTGCACGAAGAATCACTATTTTGGACTCTGAAAGTGCATTTGACAGCGTTTCTGGCCTTCTAGTGGAAACTCTGTGTATAGTGAATATCTGAATAAGAATCACTATTTTGGACTCTGAAAGTGCATTTGACAGCGTTTCTGGCCTTCTAGTGGAAACTCTGTGTATAGTGAATATCTGAATAAGAATCACTTTTTTTGGACTCTGAAAGTGCATTTGAGAGCGTTTATGGCCTTCTACTGGAAACTTTGTGTTGAGTGAATATCTGCCCTGAGAATCACTGTTTTGGACTCTGAAAGTGCATTTGAGAGCGTTTCTGGCCTTCCAGTGGAAACTCTGTGTTGAGTGATTATTTGCCCTGAGAATCACTTTTTTGGACCGTGAAAGTGCTTCTCAGAGAGTTTCTGGCCTTCTAATGGAAAATTTGTGTGAACGAATATCTGCCTAAGAATCACTTTTTTGGACTCTAGTGGAAACTCTGTGTTTAGTGAATATCAGCACTAAAATCACTTTTGGACTCTGAAAGTGCATTTTAAGCGTTTCTGGCCTTCCAGTGGAAACTTTGTGTTGAGCGAGTATCTGCCTTGAGAATCACTTTTTTGGACTCTGAAAGTCCTTATTAGAGAGTTTCTGGCCTTCTTCTGGAAACTCTGTGTTGAGTGAATATCTGCACTAAAAATGAATTTTTTTTACTCTGAAAATGTATTTGGGAGCGTTTCTGGCCTTCTAGTGGAAACTCTGTGCTGAGTGAATATCTGAATAAGAATCACTTTTTTGGACTATGAAAGTGCATTTGACAGCGTTTCTGGCCTTCTAGTGGAAACTGTGTGTTGACTGAATATCTGCCCTGAGAATCACTTATTTTGGACTATGAAAGTGCATTTCAGAGCGTTTCTGGCCTTCTAGTGGGAACTCTGTGTTGAGTGAATATCTGAATAAGAGTCACTTTTTGGACTATGAAAGTGCATTTCAGACCGTTTTTGTCCTTCTAGTGGAAACTCTGTGTTGAGTGAATATCTGAATAAGAATCACTTTTTTGGACTCTGAAAGTGCATTTGGGAGCGTTTCTGGCCTTCTAGTGTAAACTCTGTGTATAGTGAATATCTGCACGAAGAATCACTAATTTGGACTCTGAAAGTGCATTTGACAGCGTTTCTGGCCTTCTAGTGGAAACTCTGTGTATAGTGAATATCTGAATAAGAATCACTATTTTGGACTCTGAAAGTGCATTTGACAGCGTTTCTGGCCTTCTAGTGGAAACACTGTGTATAGTGAATATCTGAATAAGAATCACTTTTTGGACTATCAAAGTGCATTTGAGAGCGTTTCTGGCCTTCTACTGGAAACTTTGTGTTGAGTGAATATCTGCCCTGAGAATCACTGTTTTGGACTCTGAAAGTGCTTCTCAGAGAGTTTCTGGCCTTCTAATGGAAAATTTGTGTGAACGAATATCTGCCTAAAAATCACTTTTTGGACTCTAGTGGAAACTCTGTGTTTAGTGAATATCAGCACTAAAAATCACTTTTTGGACTCTGAAAGTGCATTTTAGCGTTTCTGGCCTTCCAGTGGAAACTTTGTGTTGAGCGAGTATCTGCCTTGAGAATCACTTTTTGGACTCTGAAAGTCCTTATTAGAGAGTTTCTGGCCTTCTTCTGGAAACTCTGTTTGAGTGAATGTCTGCACTAAAACCAATTTTTTTACTCTGAAAATGTATTTGGGAGCGTTTCTGGCCTTCTAGTGTAAACTCTGTGTATAGTGAATATCTGCACAAAGAATCCTTATTTTGGACTCTGAAAGTGCATTTGACAGCGTTCTGGCCTTCTAGTGGAAACTGTGTGTTGACTGAATATCTGCCCTGAGAATCACTTATTTTGGACTCTGAAAGTCCTTATTAGAGAGTTTCTGGCCTTCTTCTGGAAACTCTGTGTTGAGTGAATATCTGCACTAAAAATGAATTTTTTTTACTCTGAAAATGTATTTGGGAGCGTTTCTGGCCTTCTAGTGGAAACTCTGTGCTGAGTGAATATCTGAATAAGAATCACTTTTTGGACTATGAAAGTGCATTCGAGAGCGTTTCTGGCCTTCTAGTGTAAACTCTGTGTATAGTGAATATCTGCACGAAGAATCACTATTTTGGACTCTGAAAGTGCATTTGACAGCGTTTCTGGCCTTCTAGTGGAAACTCTGTGTATAGTGAATATCTGAATAAGAATCACTATTTTGGACTCTGAAAGTGCATTTGACAGCGTTTCTGGCCTTCTAGTGGAAACACTGTGTATAGTGAATATCTGAATAAGAATCACTTTTGGACTATCAAAGTGCATTTGAGAGCGTTTCTGGCCTTCTACTGGAAACTGTGTGTTGACTGAATATCTGCCCTGAGAATCACTTATTTTGGACTATGAAAGTGCATTTCAGAGCGTTTCTGGCCTTCTAGTGAAACTCTGTGTTGAGTGAATATCTGAATAAGAATCACTTTTTGGACTATGAAAGTGCATTTGACAGAGTTTCTGGCCTTCTAATGGAAAATCTGTGAAACTCTGTGTTGACTGAATATCTGCCCTGAGAATCAGTTATTTTGGACTATGAAAGTGCATTTCAGAGCGTTTCTGGCCTTCTAGTGGAAACTCTGTGTATAGTGAATATCTGAATAAGAATCACTATTTTGGACTCTGAAAGTGCATTTGACAGCGTTTCTGGCCTTCTAGTGGAAACACTGTGTATAGTGAATATCTGAATAAGAATCACTTTTTTGGACTATCAAAGTGCATTTGAGAGCGTTTCTGGCCTTCTACTGGAAACTTTGTGTTGAGTGAATATCTGCCCTGAGAATCACTGTTTTGGACTCTGAAAGTGCTTCTCAGAGAGTTTCTGGCCTTCTAATGGAAAATTTGTGTGAACGAATATCTGCCTAAAAATCACTTTTTGGACTCTAGTGGAAACTCTGTGTTTAGTGAATATCAGCACTAAAAATCACTTTTGGACTCTGAAAGTGCATTTTAAGCGTTTCTGGCCTTCCAGTGGAAACTTTGTGTTGGCGAGTATCTGCCTTGAGAATCACTTTTGGACTCTGAAAGTCCTTATTAGAGAGTTTCTGGCCTTCTTCTGGAAACTCTGTTTGAGTGAATGTCTGCACTAAAAACCAATTTTTTTTACTCTGAAAATGTATTTGGGAGCGTTTCTGGCCTTCTAGTGTAAACTCTGTGTATAGTGAATATCTGCACAAAGAATCACTTATTTTGGACTCTGAAAGTGCATTTGACAGCTGTTTCTGGCCTTCTAGTGGAAACTGTGTGTTGACTGAATATCTGCCCTGAGAATCACTTATTTTTTACTCTGAAAATGTATTTGGGAGCGTTTCTGGCCTTCTAGTGGAAACTCTGTGCTGAGTGAATATCTGAATAAGAATCACTTTTTTGGACTATGAAAGTGCATTCGAGAGCGTTTCTGGCCTTCTAGTGTAAACTCTGTGTATAGTGAATATCTGCACGAAGAATCACTATTTTGGACTCTGAAAGTGCATTTGACAGCGTTTCTGGCCTTCTAGTGGAAACTCTGTGTATAGTGAATATCTGAATAAGAATCACTATTTTGGACTCTGAAAGTGCATTTGACAGCGTTTCTGGCCTTCTAGTGGAAACACTGTGTATAGTGAATATCTGAATAAGAATCACTTTTTTGGACTATCAAAGTGCATTTGAGAGCGTTTCTGGCCTTCTAGTGGAAACTGTGTGTTGACTGAATATCTGCCCTGAGAATCACTTATTTTGGACTATGAAAGTGCATTTCAGAGCGTTTCTGGCCTTCTAGTGGAAACTCTGTGTTGAGTGAATATCTGAATAAGAATCACTTTTTGGACTATGAAAGTGCATTTGACAGAGTTTCTGGCCTTCTAATGAAAATCTGTGAAACTCTGTGTTGACTGAATATCTGCCCTGAGAATCAGTTATTTTGGACTATGAAAGTGCATTTCAGAGCGTTTCTGGCCGTCTAGTGGAAACTCTGTGTATAGTAAATATCTGAATAAGAATCACTTTTTGGACTCTGAAAGTGCATTTGAGAGCGTTTCTGGCCTTCTAGTGTAAACTCTGTGTATAGTGAATATCTGCACGAAGAATCACTATTTTGGACTCTGAAAGTGCATTTGACAGCGTTTCTGGCCTTCTAGTGGAAACTCTGTGTATAGTGAATATCTGAATAAGAATCACTATTTTGGACTCTGAAAGTGCATTTGACAGCGTTTCTGGCCTTCTAGTGGAAACTCTGTGTATAGTGAATATCTGAATAAGAATCACTTTTGGACTCTGAAAGTGCATTTGAGAGCGTTTATGGCCTTCTACTGAAACTTTGTGTTGAGGAATATCTGCCCTGAGAATCACTGTTTTGGACTCGGAAAGTGCATTTGAGAGCGTTTCTGGCCTTCCAGTGAAACTCTGTGTTGAGTGATTATTTGCCCTGAGAATCACTTTTTTGGACCGTGAAAGTGCTTCTCAGAGAGTTTCTGGCCTTCTAATGGAAAATTTGTGTGAACGAATATCTGCCTAAGAATCACTTTTTTGGACTCTAGTGGAAACTCTGTGTTTAGTGAATATCAGCACTAAAAATCACTTTTTGGACTCTGAAAGTGCATTTTAAGCGTTTCTGGCCTTCCAGTGGAAACTTTGTGTTGAGCGAGTATCTGCCTTGAGAATCACTTTTTTGGACTCTGAAAGTCCTTATTAGAGAGTTTCTGGCCTTCTTCTGTAAACTCTGTGTGGAGTGAATATCTGCACTAAAAATGAATTTTTTTTACTCTGAAAATGTATTTGGGAGCGTTTCTGGCCTTCTAGTGGAAACTCTGTGCTGAGTGAATATCTGAATAAGAATCACTTTTTTGGACAATGAAAGTGCATTCAGAGCGTTTCTGGCCTTCTAGTGTAAACTCTGTGTATAGTGAATATCTGCACGAAGAATCCTTATTTTGGACTCTGAGAGTGCATTTGACAGCGTTTCTGGCCTTCTAGTGGAAACTCTGTGTTGAGTGAATATCTGAATAAGAATCACTTTTTTTGGACTATCAAAGTGCATTTGAGAGCGTTCTGGCCTTCCTAGTGGAAACTCTGTGTTTGACTGAATATCTGCCCTGAGAATCACATATTTTGGACTATGAAAGTGCATTTCAGAGCGTTTCTGGCCTTCTAGTGGGAACTCTGTGTTGAGTGAATATCTGCCCTGAGAATCACTTATTTTGGACTATGAAAGTGCATTTCAGAGCGTTTCTGGCCTTCTAGTGGAAACTCTGTGTTTAGTGAATATCTGAATAAGAATCACTTTTTGGACTATGAAAGTGCATTTGAGAGAGTTTCTGGCCTTCTAGTGGAAAATCTGTGAAACTCTGTGTTGACTGAATATCTGCCCTGAGAATCACTTATTTTGGACTATGAAAGTGCATTTCAGAGCGTTTCTGGCCTTCTAGTGGAAACTCTGTGTTGAGTGAATAACTGAATAAGAATCACTTTTTTGGACTCTGAAAGTGCATTTGTGAGCGTTTCTGGCCTTCTAGTGTAAACTCTGAGTATAGTGAATATCTGCAAGAAGAATAACTATTTTGGACTCTGAAAGTGAATTTGACAGCGTTTCTGGCCTTCTAGTGGAAACTCTGTGTATAGTGAATATCTGAATAAGAATCACTTTTTTGGACTATCAAAGTGCATTTGAGAGCGTTTCTGGCCTTTTACTGGAAACTTTGTGTTGAGTGAATATCTGCCCTGAGAATCATTGTTTTGGACTCTGAAAGTGCATTTGAGAGTGTTTCTGGCCTTCTAGTGGAAACTCTGTGTTGAGTGATTATTTGCCCTGAGAATCACTTTTTTGGACTCTGAAAGTGCTTCTCCGAGAGTTTCTGGCCTTCTACTGGAAAATTTGTGTGAACGAATATCTGCCTAAGAATCACTTTTTTGGACTCTAGTGGAAACTCTGTGTTGAGCGAGTATCTGCCTTGAGAATCACTTTTTTGGACTCTGAAAGTCCTTTTATTAGAGAGTTTCTGGCCTTCTTCTGGAAACTCTGTGTTGAGTGAATATCTGCAAAGAATCCTTATTTGGACTCTGAAAGTGCATTTGACAGCGTTTCTGGCCTTCTAGTGGAAACTCTGTGTTGAGTGAATATCTGAATAAGAATCACTTTTTGGACTATCAAAGTGCATTTGAGAGCGTTTCTGGCCTTCTAGTGGAAACTGTGTGTTGACTGAATATCTGCCCTGAGAATCACTTATTTTGGACTATGAAAGTGCATTTCAGAGTGTTTCTGGCCTTCTAGTGGAAACTCTGTGTTGAGTGAATATCTGAATAAGAATCACTTTTTTTGGACTATGAAAGTGCATTTGAGACTTTCTGGCCTTCTAGTGGAAAATCTGTGAAACTCTGTGTTGACTGAATATCTGCCCTGAGAATCAGTTATTTTGGACTATGAAAGTGCATTTCAGAGCGTTTCTGGCCTTCTAGTGGAAACTCTGTGTATAGTAAATATCTGAATAAGAATCACTTTTTGGACTCTGAAAGTGCATTTGACAGCGTTTCTGGCCTTCTAGTGGAAACTCTGTGTATGGTGAATATCTGAATAAGAATCACTATTTTGGACTCTGAAAGTGCATTTGACAGCGTTTCTGGCCTTCTAGTGGAAACTCTGTGTATAGTGAATATCTGAATAAGAATCACTTTTTGGACTCTGAAAGTGCCTTTGAGAGCGTTTCTGGCCTTCTACTGAAACTTTGTGTTGAGTGAATATCTGCCCTGAGAATCACTGTTTTGGACTCTGAAAGTGCATTTGAGAGCGTTTCTGGCCTTCCAGTGGAAACTCTGTGTTGAGTGATTATTTGCCCTGAGAATCACTTTTGGACTCTGAAAGTGCTTCTCAGAGAGTTTCTGGCCTTCTACTGGAAAATTTGTGTGAACGAATATCTGCCTAAGAATCACTTTTTGGACTCTAGTGAAACTCTGTGTTTAGTGAATATCTGAATAAGAATCACTTTTGGACTATGAAAGTGCATTTCAGAGAGTTTCTGGCCTTCTACTGGAAAATTTGTGTGAAATCAGATATCTGCCTTGAGAATCACTTTTTGGACTCTGAAAGTCCTTATTAGAGAGTTTCTGGCCTTCTTCTGGAAACTCTGTGTTGAGTGAATATCTGCACGAAGAATCCTTATTTTGGACTCTGAAAGTGCATTTGACAGCGTTTCTGGCCTTCTAGTGGAAACTCTGTGTTGAGTGAATATCTGAATAAGAATCACTTTTTTGGACTATCAAAGTGCATTTGAGAGCGTATCTGGCCTTCTAGTGGAAACTGTGTGTTGACTGAATATCTGCCCTGAGAATCACTTATTTTGGACAATGAAAGTGCATTTCAGAGTGTTTCTGGCCTTCTAGTGGAAACTCTGTGTTGAGTGAATATCTGAATAAGAATCACTTTTTTGGACTATGAAAGTGCATTTGAGAGACTTTCTGGCCTTCTAGTGGAAAATCTGTGAAACTCTGTGTTGACTGAATATCTGCCCTGAGAATCAGTTATTTTGGACTATGAAAGTGCATTTCAGAGCGTTTCTGGCCTTCTAGTGGAAATTCTGTGTATAGTGAATATCTGAATAAGAATCACTTTTTTGGACTCTGAAATTGCATTTGAGCGTTTCTGGCCTTCTAGTGTAAACTCTGTGTATAGTGAATATCTGCACGAAGAATCACTATTTTGGACTCTGAAAGTGCATTTGACAGCGTTTCTGGCCTTCTAGTGAAACTCTGTGTATAGTGAATATCTGAATAAGAATCACTTTTTGGACTCTGAAAGTGCATTTGAGAGCGTTTCTGGCCTTCTACTGGAAACTTTGTGTTGAGTGAATATCTGCCCTGAGAATCACTGTTTTGGACTCTGAAAGTGCTTCTCAGAGAGTTTCTGGCCTTCTAATGGAAAATTTGTGTGAACGAATATCTGCCTAAAAATCACTTTTTGGACTCTAGTGGAAACTCTGTGTTTAGTGAATATCAGCACTAAAAATCACTTTTTG
Organism: Megalops atlanticus; assembly: GCA_019176425.1. Lineage (NCBI taxonomy): Eukaryota > Metazoa > Chordata > Actinopteri > Elopiformes > Megalopidae > Megalops > Megalops atlanticus. The sequence continues at coordinate 5,489 of JAFDVH010000056.1, read as the reverse complement.
GACTCTGAAAGTGCATTTTAAGCGTTTCTGGCCTTCCAGTGGAAACTTTGTGTTGAGCGAGTATCTGCCTTGAGAATCACTTTTTTGGACTCTGAAAGTCCTTATTAGAGAGTTTCTGGCCTTCTTCTGGAAACTCTGTTTGAGTGAATGTCTGCACTAAAAATCAATTTTTTTTACTCTGAAAATGTATTTGGGAGCGTTTCTGGCCTTCTAGTGTAAACTCTGTGTATAGTGAATATCTGCACAAAGAATCCTTATTTTGGACTCTGAAAGTGCATTTGACAGCGTTTCTGGCCTTCTAGTGGAAACTCTGTGTTGAGTGAATATCTGAAAAAGAATCACTTTTTTGGACTATCAAAGTGCATTTGAGAGCGTTTCTGGCCTTCTAGTGGAAACTGTGTGTTGACTGAATATCTGCCCTGAGAATCACTTATTTTGGACTATGAAAGTGCATTTCAGAGCGTTTCTGGCCTTCTAGTGGGAACTCTGTGTTGAGTGAATATCTGAATAAGAGTCACTTTTTTGGACTATGAAAGTGCATTTCAGACCGTTTTTGGCCTTCTAGTGGAAACTCTGTGTTGAGTGAATATCTGAATAAGAATCACTTTTTGGACTCTGGAAGTGCATTTGGGAGCGTTTCTCTGGTCTTCTAGTGTAAACTCTGTGTATAGTGAATATCTGCACGAAGAATCACTATTTTGGACTCTGAAAGTGCATTTGACAGCGTTTCTGGCCTTCTAGTGGAAACTCTGTGTATAGTGAATATCTGAATAAGAATCATTATTTTGGACTCTGAAAGTGCATTTGACAGCGTTTCTGGCCTTCTAGTGGAAACACTGTGTATAGTGAATATCTGAATAAGAATCACTTTTTGGACTATCAAAGTGCATTTGAGAGCGTTTCTGGCCTTCTAGTGGAAACTGTGTGTTGACTGAATATCTGCCCTGAGAATCACTTATTTTGGACTATGAAAGTGCATTTCAGAGCGTTTCTGGCCTTCTAGTGTAAACTCTGTGTATAGTGAATATCTGCACGAAGAATCACTATTTTGGACTATGAAAGTGCATTTGACAGAGTTTCTGGCCTTCTAATGGAAAATCTGTGAAACTCTGTTGACTGAATATCTGCCCTGAGAATCAGTTATTTTGGACTATGAAAGTGCATTTCAGAGCGTTTCTGGCCTTCTAGTGGAAACTCTGTGTATAGTGAATATCTGAATAAGAATCACTATTTTGGACTCTGAAAGGCATTTGACAGCGTTTCTGGCCTTCTAGTGGAAACACTGTGTATAGTGAATATCTGAATAAGAATCACTTTTTTGGACTATCAAAGTGCATTTGAGAGCGTTTCTGGCCTTCTACTGAAACTTTGTGTTGAGTGAATATCTGCCCTGAGAATCACTGTTTTGGACTCTGAAAGTGCTTCTCAGAGAGTTTCTGGCCTTCTAATGGAAAAAAATTTGTGTGAACGAATATCTGCCTAAAAATCACTTTTTGGACTCTCTAGTGGAAACTCTGTGTTTAGTGAATATCAGCACTAAAAATCACTTTTTGGACTCTGAAAGTGCATTTTAAGCGTTTCTGGCCTTCCAGTGGAAACTTTGTGTTGGAGCGAGTATCTGCCTTGAGAATCACTTTTTGGACTCTGAAAGTCCTTATTAGAGAGTTTCTGGCCTTCTTCTGGAAACTCTGTTTGAGTGAATGTCTGCACTAAAAACCAATTTTTTTACTCTGAAAATGTATTTGGGAGCGTTTCTGGCCTTCTAGTAAACTCTGTGTATAGTGAATATCTGCACAAGAATCCTTATTTTGGACTCTGAAAGTGCATTTGACAGCGTTTCTGGCCTTCTAGTGGAAACTGTGTGTTGACTGAATATCTGCCCTGAGAATCACTTATTTTGGACTCTGAAAGTCCTTATTAGAGAGTTTCTGGCCTTCTTCTGGAAACTGTGTTTGAGTGAATATCTGCACTAAAAATGAATTTTTTTTACTCTGAAAATGTATTTGGGAGTTTCTGGCCTTCTAGTGGAAACTCTGTGTTGAGTGAATATCTGAATAAGAATCACTTTTTGGACTATGAAAGTGCATTCGAGAGCGTTTCTGGCCTTCTAGTGTAAACTCTGTGTATAGAATATCTGCCTGAAGAATCACTATTTTGGACTCTGAAAGTGCATTTGACAGCGTTTCTGGCCTTCTAGTGGAAACTCTGTGTATAGTAGAATATCTGAATAAGAATCACTATTTTGGACTCTGAAAGTGCATTTGACAGCGTTTCTGGCCTTCTAGTGGAAACACTGTGTTGGTGAATATCTGAATAAGAATCACTTTTTTGGACTATCAAAGTGCATTTGAGAGCGTTTCTGGCCTTCTACTGGAAACTGTGTGTTGACTAATATCTACCCTGAGAATCACTTATTTTGGACTAAAAAGTGCATTTCAGAGCGTTCTGGCCTTCTAGTGGAAACTCTGTGTTGAGTGAATATCTGAACTAAAAATCACTTTTTGGACTATGAAAAGAGTATTTGACAGAGTTTCTGGCCTTCTAATGGAAAATCTGTGAAACTCTGTGTTGACTGAATATCTGCCCTGAGAATCTATTTTGGACTAAAGTGCATTTTGTGAGCGTTTCTGGCCGTCTAGTGGAAACTTTGTGTTGAGTAAATATCTGTCTTGAGAATCACTTTTGGACTCTGAAAGTGCTTTTGAGAGCGTTTTCTGGCCTTCTTCTGGAAACTCTGTGTTGAGTGAATATCTGCACTAAAAATTAATTTTTGGACTCTGAAAATGCATTTGACAGCGTTTCTGGCCTTCTAGTGGAAACTCTGTGCTGAGTGAATATCTGAATAAGAATCACTTTTTTGGACTCTGAAAATTGCATTTAGGAAGCGTTCCTGGCCTTCTAGTAAAACTCTGGGGAATAGT
>JAFDVH010000327.1:0-10000 GCA_019176425.1 Megalops atlanticus | reverse complement strand
TCCATGAATTCAAGCCCATAGTCATGGTCACGTTGGTCATTTATCTATGTATTTATTTATTTAGGCCCTATTTATTATTTGTGCCCACTTCATCTTCATCTTGCCCATACTGTAGCCTGCGTCTGCGTAATTACCAAAAAGTATTTTAGCTGATAACTGTTTATAAGTTGGGATTTATATTTCACATGAAACTGCTTGTGAATACTTATAGTTATGCATGAGGTGATAACATCACATTGCCAAGGCAACTTGGCCTGCTTCGCTGCTTGGCCCCTCATTGCTGCTTGCAGCTATATTTTTAGGGGCAGGCAGCTAAGCTGCAAGGCACCTAGTGTGTTTGTAGCTTTTCTTATTATTATTATTATTCTTCTTTCTTCCGACATTGAAGTCTATGGCAGCCCATAGAACCGTCTGGTAAAAAGTTGTGAAATTTTGCACACTGATTCGGGACCCTCATTCTTCACTAAGTTTCATATCTCGCGCCACGAGCTTCTAGCGCCACCAACAGGTCAAAGTTGGACTCTGTTTATGCATATAACTTTTGAACTGTTTGTCTGATTTTCAAAATGAGGTACCGTTGGAATCCTTGGGTCAAGCTGAGTTCAACGCACCCTATGACGTCAATTTCCGTCATATGAGATTTTCGCCATATTGATTTATCAAAACACGAAAAAAGTTTCACGGGTCACAAATTTTGTCCAATCTTCACCAAATTTGGCACACGTGATTTTCAGACCAATGCTCAAAAGTTATCAAGTGGATTTTCATTTTCGAAAGCGTTCGTCCGTAACAGCCAATCAAATTCAGCGCGGCCGCCAAACAGGAAGTGAGCTTATATCTCTGCAACGCTTTCACGATCAAAACCAAACTTGGTAATTTATGGTGTTATTCAAGAGACTGTTATATATGAGATACAGACGTCTGTTCAGTTGCCGTAATTGCTTACAGTCGACCGAGAGGTAGGCTACAAACATTTCCGTCACATGAAATATCGTAGCGTATTAATAGTCTACAACTTCATCTGACAAACAGTTACCGTCTTACGCTACCTGCTCAAATGTAATATGAATCACTTAATTTACCTTTTAATCAGCACCCCTACTACCTTCACTGTCTCCTTAGAGTTTAGGTTAGGCCTACTTCATAACGTGACATTTCAACGTTACGACGAGTTCATTAACCAGCATTTACGTGACTCTTCACATACACAATGCTACAACTACACTGAATGTTAACATGGTATCGCTTGTTTATTCGTGCAAGTTATTGTATATAGCTCAAAGCCAGACATAACAATTCATTTTCTCGAGAGCTGCAAGGAAACACGCCTTACCTCAAAGTTGCAATCAGGGAGAAAATGGCAGGCGGAAGGAAGGTGACGCCTTGTAGACCAGTCCGCAATAAAGAAACTCGTCATAATAAAAGTCCTTAGAGTCCAGGACTTGCCTCTGTTTACGCCATTTCCCTGTTAGGAAAATATTTCCAAGCACTTTCACACGTTAACTACATCCACTTACACCCAAGAGGCAAAAAAAATAAGTGACGGCAATTTGTATTCTGATAAGGCCTACACCTCAAAACCTGCTACAATAAACCTTTGGCCAACTGTTGCCTATTTTTCTTCCTGAATTAAACTTTACATCTGTAATGCGTTACAAATAATGTAAAAAAAGTAAGAACCTGTCTTAATACATAAATCTTCTGATTACGCTATCATTGATCAGTTATAGACAGCTACATGACCTTAATATAACACTGACAATCCTGTGGTACACCTGTAGCCCAGGCCATAGGCTATGGTCTACCAAGCAATTACATTGGCATCATCCAATAGTCTGATAATACCCTTACAAAATAACTCGGCTACTGCAGTTGTGTAAACCTGCAGTTTTCTGAGTATTGACGTTACAGTTTTGGACGGATTATATGCAATTCATAGGAAATGCAATAATTTGGACACGCAAACATGCATTCCGTTAGTAGCCTAGGCTAGCCTACTGCATTTACTGCACTTTACTGCAGTAATGCAATATTTTGGACACGAAAATATCATTGTACTGCATTCTACTGCAGTAGGATATAGCTACTGTGTTTTGTGACATAACTGCAGTTATTTTTGTCAGGCTAGACCTACCTAAATTATAGGCTACAATAGCAAAGACAGTGTACATGCAGCCAGCCTTAACCTTAACTAACACTCTTCTTTGCTCTATCACTTTTATTTAAATTTCATCATTCATCATTATCATTGTTACCTTTCACAAACAATATTGACACGTAAGACAAAATTCTGGCAAATCATGACAGCCTATAGGACACTCTGCAGCCTAGGGTTCAAACAAACATGCCAGTTGAACCACAACTCCAATCTCTATCGCCACCTACTAGGCAATCTAAATACTGATCTAAGTAGCCTACTGGGCATTTTATTTCTTCCTCCTTCAAAACTACATTAGGCTACACAACAAGCGTATTAGCCTACATAAAAGCATAAATAAATGACAACACAATTTGGTCTTTTTTCTTCTATTTACCCTTTTAAAACCGCGCCCTCTAAAACTCCATGAATTCAAGCCCATAGTCATGGTCACGTTGGTCATTTATCTATGTATTTATTTATTTAGGCCCTATTTATTATTTGTGCCCACTTCATCTTCATCTTGCCCATACTGTAGCCTGCGTCTGCGTAATTACCAAAAAAGTATTTTAGCTGATAACTGTTTATAAGTTGGGATTTATATTTCACATGAAACTGCTTGTGAATACTTATAGTTATGCATGAGGTGATAACATCACATTGCCAAGGCAACTCTGGCCTGCTTCATGCTTGGCCTCATTGCTGCTTGCAGCTATATTTTAGGGGCCAGGCAGCTTAAGCTGCAAGGCACCTAGTGTGTTTGTAGCTTTTCTTATTATTATTATTATTCATCTTTCTTCCGACATTGAAGTCTATGGCAGCCCATAGAACCGTCTGGTAAAAGTTGTGAAATTTTGCACACTGATTCGGGACCCCCTCATTCTTCACCAAGTTTCATATCCGCGCCACGAGCGCCTAGCGCCACCAACAGGTCAAAGTTGGACCTCTGTTTATGCATATAACTTTTGAACCGTTTGTCTGATTTTCAAAATGAGGTACCGTTGGAATCCTTGGGTCAAGCCGAGTTCAACGCACCCTATGACGTCAATTTCCGTCATATGAGATTTTCCGCCATATTGGATTTTATCGAAAAACACAAAAAAGTTTCACGGGTCACAAATTTTGTCCAATCTTCACCAAATTTGGCACACGTGATCTTCAGACCAATGCTCACAAAAAGTTATCGAGTGGATTTTTTCATTTTCGAAGCGTTTGCCCGACAGCTAATCAAATTCAGCAGCGAAGCCGCCAAACAGGAAGTGAGCTCATATCTCTGCAACGCTTTCACGTATCAAACCAAAGTTGGTACATAGACTTGGGGCCCCATTGGGGGAGGTACACTGAAATTTGGCGGCATTTGGCCTCTAGGGGGCGCTGTAATAAGCAAAATGTATTTTGGCTGATAACTGTTGAATTTTTGGGATTTGGAACATAGTAGTTGTGTCTAGTACTGTGGGAGGTTCCACAGCAGACATATGTGAATTTCTTACGTTATCCTACTCGATTGGGCCGCCATATTGGATTATATCAAAAAACACGAAAAAGTTTCACGGGTCACAAATTTTCTGTAATCATCACCAAATTTGGCACATGATCTTCAGACCAACCCTCACGAAAGTTATCGAATAGAATTTTCATTTTCAAAGCTGTTCACCGACACAGCCAGTCAAGTCGGCGGCGGCCGCCAAACAGGAAGTGAGCTCATATCTCTGCAACGCTTTCATATCAAAACCAAACTTGGTACATTGACTTGGGACCCCATTGGGGGATGCACACCAAATATGGTGGTATTTGACCTCTAGGGGCGCTGTAATTACCAAAAAGCATTTTAGCTGATAACTTATTCCACCAAATTTGGGGACGCTTCTCCTCCCACAGTTTTCGAGATATCCACCCCAAACCAACTGTAACCTGTCCGGTCTGACCCCGATCGGGTTGCTGGGTGTACAGCTAAGCCGTTACCTGCACTCGTTCTCTGTTTTTTGTCGTTTTTTCATCCCTTTTTCCCATAGACTCCCATTCATTTTCAAAATCACCCTCTCACCCTTCATGGCCTTCCCACTTGCTCACTTTTAACCCTAGAGCCACCACACACCTCACATGTTGCCTCGACAAATCGCCCGACACTCATCCGAGACCGCTTTGATCCGCACACGTTTTTTTGTCATTTTTTAATCAGTTTTTTTACTCATTTATTCATTCCTCTATCCTGCCATTGACTTCAATTCATTTTTCAAAGTCTTGCTGCTCGGTCACCTTTCGCCTACGGGTGACAATACCACATGTGCTGCCTCAGGTCATGCCAATAAACTGTCAGGGCTGGGGCAAGGACTCACCACAGACCACAAAAATTGTCGTAACCCGCAGATTTATTGAGTCCACAAGCAAGATCGTGCTCGGGAAAACAGGCAGGGTCAAAAACCAGAGAAGCAGTCCGAGGGGCAAATCCAAAAGCGGGTACACGAACAGGCAGGGTCAAACACCGGGCAGGCAGATAAACAGGCGATCAGAGCAGAGGGGCAGGCAAAGAACAGGTCGAGAAACGGGCAGGTCAAAAACGGAAAGAACAGCCAAGAAAACAAGCAACAAACCGAGGGGACAAAACAGGCGATAGCAACTGTGACGGACTAGCAACAGGACAGGGAAACACAGGGAAGATATAGGGCAGGGCTGATAACGGAATGGGAAGCAGGGGCGCAGGCAGGCAGGTAAAGGTGATGATGCAATCAGGCGGGCGGAGACCGGGCGGGAGCGGGCAGGGCTAGAACACAAAGAAAACAAAAGCACATGGACAGAAAAACACAAAACACCATGGCTAGGGGCGGAAGCACTGACACAAACACTCAGTGAAACACATACTGACCCGCACTCATCTTTCATTTATTTATTCATCCCTCCATCCTCCCATTGACTTCAAACTCTTACTGCGCGGTCACCTTTCGGCCTATAGTCACAGTACCTCACATGCTGGCTGAGGTCATGCCACCCATTTCTCATTGAAACACATACCAACCCGCGCTCGTCTTTCTGTCATTCATTCATCCCTCCATCCTCCCATTGATGTCAATTTGTTTTTCAAAGTCTTACCGCTCAGTCACCTTTCGGCCTACGGCCACAGTACCTCACATACTAACTCAGGTCATGCCACCCAACACTCATTGAAAGCCATACTGACCCGCACTCTCGTTTTTGTCATTCACTCATCCCTCCATCTTCCCATTCACCTCAGTTCGTTTTTATGATCTTACCGCCGGTCACCTTTTTTGGCCCCACAGCCACCGTACCACATATGCTGCCTCTCAATAAAATAACCCATCACTCATTGAAACCCATACTGACCCCGCACTGCCTTTTTTTACTCATCTATTCATCCTTCCGTTCTCCAATTGATTTCAATTCATTTTTCAAAGTCTTACCACTCGGTCACCATTTGACCAATAGCCAGGGGACCTGAAATGCTGCTTTTGGTCATGTGACCCAACACTCACCAAAGGTGGGTGTGTCCTTAGCAACCATATTGTTTACACTAGCAACCGACTAGCAACCACTTAGTAACACCCTAGCAGCCAACAAGCAACCACTTAGCAACACTTTGGCAACCAGCCAGCAACACCCCAGCAACGCCCAGAGACCATATTGTTTACCCTAGCAACCACTTAGCAACACCCTGGCAACCAAGTAGCAACAACTTAGCAACACTTTGGCAGCCAACCAGCAACGCACTAGCAACACCCAGAGACCATATTGTTTACCCTAGCAACCACTTAGCAACACCCTGGAAACCACCCAGCAACACCCTAGCAACTAATTAGCAACAAACTAGCAACACTTTGGCAACCACTCCAGCATCGCCCTTCAACGCCCAGCGACAATACTGTTTACCCTAGCAACCACTTAGCAAACACTTAGCAACACTTTGGCAACCACCCAGCATCGCCCTAGCCACACCCAGCACCTATGTTGTTTACCCTAGCAACCACTTAGCAACACCCTGGCAACCACCCAGCAACCCCCTAGCCACACCCAGTGACCATATTGTTTACCCTAGCAACCACTTATCAACACACTGGCAACTGCCCAGCAACGCCCCAGCTTTGGCCCAGCGACCATATTGTTTACCCTGGCAAACACCTAGTAACCACTTAGCAACACCCTAGCAACCACCCAACAACACACTAGCAACCAAATCATATAACTTAGTAAACACTTAGCAACACCCTAGTAACCATCTAGCAACAGCCTACCAACCACCTCGTGATGCCCTGGCTACCACCTAGCAACAGCCTGGTAACCACTTAGCCACATCCTAGCGATCGTCTCATATACGTTACCATGTTGTTGCTGCTGGGATGCAAGCACACTCTGCATTTACTTCAGAAAATGCACTTTTCTGGTATTTCACATGAAACTGCTTGTGAATGCTTATAGCTATGCCTGACGTAATAACATCACATTGCCATGGCAACTCTGGCCTGATTCGCTGCTTGGCCCCCTCATTGCTGCTTGCAGCTATATTTAGGGGCCAGGCAGCGAAGCTGCAAGGCACCTAGTGTGTTTGTAGCTTTTTAGGGCCAGGCAGGCGAAGCTGCAAGGCACCCTAGTGTGTTTGTAGCTTTTCTTATTATTATTATTATTCATCTTTCTTCACATTGAAGTCTATGGCAGCCCATAGAACCGTCTGTAAAAAGTTGTGAAATTTTGCACACTGATTCGGGACCCCGCCTCATTCTTTTCACCAAGTTTCATATCCGCGCCACGAGCTCTAGCGCCACCAACAGGTCAAAGTTGGACCTCTGTTTATGCATATAACTTTTGAACCGTTTGTCCCATTTTCAAAAATGAGGTACCGTCGGAATCCTGGGTCAAGCCGAGTTCAACGCACTTTATGACGTCAATTTCCGTCATATGAGATTTTCCGCCATATTGATTTTATCGAAAACACGAAAAAAGTTTCACGGGTCACAAATTTGTCCAATCTTCACTAAATTTGGCACACGTGATCTTCAGACCAATGCTCACAAAAGTTATCAAGTGGATTTTCATTTTCGAAAGCGTTTGCCCGCAACAGCCAATCAAAATCAGAGGTGAAGCCGCCAAACAGGAAGTGAGCTCATATCTCTGCAACGCTTTCATGTATCAAAACCAAACTAAGTACATGGACTCAGGATAACACTGGGGGAAGGCACAGAAATTTGGGGCATTTGGCCTCTAGGGGCGCTGTAATAAGCAAAAATGTATTTTATTGATAACTGTTGAATTTTTGGGATTTGGAACATATCAGTTGTGTGCATATTACTGTGGAGGTTCCACAGCAGACATGTGAATTTCTTACGCCATCCTACTCGATCCGCCGCCATATTGGATTTCATCAAAAACACGAAAAAGTTTCACGGGTCACAAATTTTCCTCAATCTTCACCAAATTTGGCACAAATGATCTTCAGACCAACCTCACGAAAGTTATCGAGTGGATTTTTCATTTTCGAACGCTTAGCACTTGACACAGCCAATTAAAATCAGTGGCGAAGCTGCCAAACAGGAAGTGAGCTCATATCTCTGCGACGCTTTCACGTATCAAACCAAACTTGGTACATGGACTTGGGACCCCATTGGGGGATGCGCACCAAATTTGGTGGTATTTGACCTCTAGGGGCGCTGTAATTACCAAAAAAGCATTTTAGCTGATAACTGTTATTCCACCAAATTTGGGGACGCTTCTCCTCCCACAGTTTTCGAGATATCCACCCTAAACCAACTGTAACCCGTCCGGTCTGACCCCGATCGGGTTGCTTGTGTACAGCTAAGCCGTACCTGCACTCGTTGTCCGTTTTTTGTCGTTTTTTCATCCCTTTTTTCCCATAGACTCCCATTCATTTTCAAAATCACCCCCCTCACCCTTCGTGGCTTTCCCACTCGCTCACTTTTCACCCCAGAGCCACCACACCTCACATTTTGCCTCGGGACAAATCACCCGACACTCATCCGAGACCGTTTTGACCCGCACTTCGTCTTTTTGTCATTTTTAAACAGTTTTTTTACTCATTTATTCATTCCTCCATCCTCCCATTGACTTCAAATCATTTTTCAAACTCTTACTGCGCGGTCACCTTTGGCCTACGGTCACAGTACCACATGTGTGCCCAGGTCATGCTACCCATCGCCATTGAAACCTATACCGACCGCACTGCCTTTTTGTCATTCATTCATCCTCCATCCTCCCATTGATGTCAATTTGTTTTTCAAAGTCTTACCACTCCAACCACCTTTTGGCCCACGGCCACACCCTCACATGCTAACTCAGGTCATGCCACCCAACGCTCACTGAAAGCCATACTGACCCTGCACTCGTCTTTTACTCATTTATTCATTCCTCCATCCTGCCATTGACTTCAATTCATTTTTTCAAAGTCTTGCAGCTCGGGTCACCTTTCGCCCACGGTCACAATCCCATGTGCTGCCTCAGGTCATGCCACCAAACACTCATTGAAACACATACTGACCCGCACTTTCTTTTTTGTCATTCATTCATCCTCCATCCTCCCATTGATGTCAATTTGTTTTTCAAAGTCTTACCGCGTGTCACCTTTCGGCCTAGAGTCACAGTACATCACATGCTGGCTCAGGTCATGCCACCCAACACTCACTGAAAGCCATACTGACCCGCACCCATCTTCTTGTCGTTGACTCATCCCTCCATCCTCTCAGTCACCTCAATTCATTTTTAAGATCTTACTGTGCAATCACCTTCCGGCCTACGGTCACATTACCACATATGCTGCCTCAGATCATGCCACCCAAAACTCATTGAAAGCCATACTGACCCCGCACTTGTCTTTTTCTCATTTATTCATCTTTCCATCCTCCAATTGATTTCAATTCATTTTTCAATGTCTTATCACTCGGTCACCATTTGACCAAGAGCCACAGGACCTGATATGGTGCTTTTGGGTCATGTGACCCAAAACTCACCGAAGGTGGGTGTGTTCCTAGCAACCATGTTGTTTACCCTAGCAACAGCCTAGCAACCACTTAGTAAAACCCTAGCAACAACCTAGCAACACCCTAACAACGGCAAGCGACCATATTGTTTACACTAGCAACCAGTTATCAGCACCCTGCCAACAGCCCAGCAATGCCCTAGCAATGCCACAGCAACCATATTGTTTACTCTAGCAACCCAACAACGCACTAGCAACCAAATCATATACCTTAGTAACCATCTAGCAACGCCCTAGTAGCCACCTAGCAACATCCTAGCAACCACCTTATATACCTTAGCAACCACCTGGCAACAGCCTACCAACCAACTACTAATGCCCTAGCAACCAGTTAGCCACATACCAGCGATCGTCTCATATACATTAGCACGTTTTCGCTGCCGGGTCGCAATCACACTCTGCATTTTCTTCAGGAAATGCACTTTTCTAGTTTAAAGTGAAATTCCGCTTTTTGAAGTCATCCTACTGCTAATCCACAGATTGAGTGGCTGAATAACAGCAAAATCCTACACTATGATGTCCAAGGGCAGTTGACCATACTAAGGAAAATGCATGTGTATCTGCTTACTGAGAAATTGTCAGTACCTGCACATTTTGCTACAACAGTTGGAGCGAGGTAAAGATTGATATATGACATATGCATTTCAGATATATTTTTTTGTTGAATCTGAAGGCCCTAATATGGTTCATCTAAGCACGGAAAATGTCAGTATTGATGGTACAAATCCTTTGAAAGTATAAGGAGAAACTGTTCAATGGAAATGTATTTGTGCTGTCTTATTCATGAATAATACTGACGCCTTGTTGCAACTGTAGCTGATCATGGCTAAACCGGTGTAAAATCTCAACAAGAGTTGTCATGACAC
>JAFDVH010000326.1:0-10129 GCA_019176425.1 Megalops atlanticus | reverse complement strand
CTCCTTCCGGACTGAAAGGGATTGCCTAATGGTATCCATTGAAACCCAGTGTCTGAACCTGGGAGACTGCTTAATTCACCGATGCCATGCTTCTCCTCCTTTCGGAGGGGCGTGAGGTAATTTTTTTAATATCGCGGCCCCGGTATTGTGAAATTAACAGGAAGCAAGTGATCACGGAGCTGGTGCTTTGCTCTCAGAGGGAAAAATAGTTTTGATTGAGACCGAGTTTCTGACCCTGGGAGGCTGCTAACTTTCGCGATCTCATGCTTCTATTCCCTTTCGGAAGGGCGTGAGGTCATTTTTAAATATCTCAGCTCTGGCGATGTGAAATGAAAAGTATGCAGCGATCACTGAGCTTGTGCTTTGGGATTCAAACAGAGGGCCTAGTGGTTTGAATTCACACCTAGCTATGTTTTTGATCCTAGGAGGATTGTAACATCAGCGATGTCATGCTTCCATCCCCTTTCGGAAGGGCGTGAGGTTATTTTTAAATATCTCTGCTCTGGCGATGTGAAATTAAAAGTATGCAGCGATCACTGAGCTTGTGCTTTGGGATTCAAACAGAGGGCCTAGTGGTTTGAATTCAAACCTAGCTATGTTTTTGATCCTAGGAGGATTCTAACATCAGCGATGTCATGCTTCCATCCCCTTTCGGAAGGGCGTGAGGTCATTTTTAAATATCTCTGTTCTGGCGATGTGAAATTAAAAGTATGCAGCGATCACTGAGCTTGTGCTTTTGGATTCAAACAGAGGGCCTAGTGGTTTGAATTCACACCTAGCTATGTTTTTGATCCTAGGAGGATTCTAACATCAGCGATGTCATGCTTCCATCCCCTTTCGGAAGGGCGTGAGGTCATGTTTAAATATCTTTGCTCTGGCGATGTGAAATGAAAAGTATGCAGCGATCACTGATCTTGTGCTTTGGGACTTCAACAGAGGCCGTAATTGTTTCGATTCACACCTAGCTTTGTTTCTGATCCTGGGAGGATTGTAACATCAGCGATGTCATGCTTCTCTCTCCTTTCCGACGGACTTGAGATGTGAAATTAAAAGTAACCAGCGATCACCGAACTCCTGCTTTGTGACTCAAACTCAGGGCCGAACGGTTCATATTGACACCGAGTTTCTGACCCTGGGCGGCTGCTAACTTTCGCGATGTCATGCCTCTCTCTCCTGTCAGAGGGACGTGAGATGTGAAATTAAAAGTTGCCGGCGATGGCGGAGTTCCTTCTTTGGGACTCAAACAGAGTCCCTGATGGTTTCGATTGACACCGACTGTATGACGCTGGGTGGATTCTAACATCAGCGATGTCATGCTTCTCTCCCCTTCCAGAGGGGCGTGAGATTGTTTTCAAATATCGCGTCGCCTTATTGTGATATTAAAAGTAGCAGGCGATCGCGGAGCTCCTCCCGCGGAACGAAAGGGATTGCCTAATGGTATCCATTGAAACCCAGTGTCTGAACCTGGGAGACTGCTTACTTCACCGATGCCATGCTTCTCTCTCCTTTCGGAGGGGCGTGAGGTAATTTTTTTAATATCGCGGCCCGGTATTGTGAAATTAACAGGAAGCAAGTGATCACGGAGCTGGTGCTTTGCTCTCAGAGGGAAAATAGTTTTGATTGAGACCGAGTTTCTGACCCTGGGAGGCTGCTCACTTTCGCGATCTCATGCTTCTATCCCCTTTCGGAAGGCCGTGAGGTCATTTTAAATATCTCAGCTCTGGCGATGTGAAATTAAAAGTATGCAGCGATCACTGAGCTTGTGCTTTGGGATTCAAACAGAGGGCCTAGTGGTTTGAATTCTCACCTAGCTATGTTTTTGATCCTAGGAGGATTCTAACCTCAGCGATGTCATGCTTCCATCCCCTTTCGAATGGCGTGAGGTCATTTTTAAATATCTCTGCTCTGGCGATGTGAAATTAAAAGTATGCAGCGATCACTGAGCTTGTGCTTTGGATTCAAACAGAGGGCCTAGTGGTTTGAATTCACACCTAGCTCTGATTTTGATCCTAGGGAGGATTCTAACATCAGCGATGTCATGCTTCTCTCTCCTTTCGGACTGACGTGAGATTTGAAATTAAAAGTAGCCAGCGATCACCGAACTCCTGCTTTGTGACTCAAACACAGGGCCGAACGGTTCAGATTGACACCGAGTTTCTGACCCTGGGCGGCTGCTAACTTTCGCTATGTCATGCCTCTCTCTCCTGTCAGAGGGACGTGAGATGTGAAATTAAAAGTTGCCGCGATCACTGAGTTTGTGCTTTGGGACTCAAACAGAGTCCCTGATGGTTTCGATTGACACCGACTGTATGACGCTGGGAGGATTCTAACATCAGCGATGTCATGCTTCTCTCCCTTCCAGAGGGCGTGAGATTGTTTTTAAATATCGCGTCGCCTTATTGTGATATTAAAAGTAGCAGGCGATCGCGGAGCTCCTTCTTTGGTACTCAAAGAGACGCGCTAATGTTCTCGATTGACACCGAATGTCTCAACCTGGGAGGTTGTTAACTTCATCGATGCCATGCTTCTCCCTCCTTTCGGAGGGGCGTGAGGTATTTTTTTAAATCGCGGCCCCAGTATTGTGAAATTATCAGGAAGCAAGTGATCACGGAGCTGGTGCTTTGGGTCTCAGAGGGAAAAATAGTTTTGATTGAGACCGAGTTTCTGATCCTGGGAGGCTGCTAACTTCAGCGATCTCATGCTTAAATCCCCTTTCGGAAGGGCGTGAGGTCATTTTTAAATATCTCTGCTCTGGCGATGTGAAATTAAAAGTATGCAGCGATGACTGAGCTTGTGCTTTGGGATTCAAACAGAAGGCCTAGTGATTTGAATTCACACCTAGCTATGTTTTTGATCCTAGGAGTATTCTAACATCAGCGATGTCATGCGTCTCTCCCCTTCCAGAGGGGCGTGAGGTCATTTTAAATATCGCGGCTACTGCCATGTGAAATTAAAAGAAGCCAGCGACCACCCAGCTTGTGCTTTGGCACTCCACAGAGGCCGTAATTGTTTCGATTCACTCCTAGCTATGTTTCTGATCCTGGGATGATTCTAACATCAGCGATGTCATGCTTCTCTCTCCTTTCGGACTGACGTGAGATGTGAAATTAAAGGTAGTCACCGATGGCGGAGCTCCTTCTTTGGTACTCAAACTGAGGCCCTAATGTTCTCGATTTACATCGAATGTCTCAACCTGGGAGGTTGTTAACTTCACCGATGCCATGCTTCTACTTCCTTCCGAGGGGCGTGAGGTAATTTTTTAAAATCGCGGCCCCAGTATTGTGAAATTAACAGGAAGCAAGTGATCACGGAGCTGGTGCTTTGCTCTCAGAGGGAAAAATAGTTTTGATTGAGACCGAGTTTCTGACCCTGGGAGGCTGCTAACTATCGCGATCTCATGCTTCTATCCCCTTTCGGAAGGGCGTGAGGTCATTTTTAAATATCTCAGCTCTGGCGATGTGAAATGAAAAGTATGCAGCGATCACTGAGCTTGTGCTTTGGGATTCAAACAGAGGGCCTAGTGGTTTGAATTCACACCTAGCTATGTTTTTGATCCTAGGAGGATTCTAACATCAGCGATGTCATGCTACCATCCCCTTTCGGAAGGGCGTGAGGTTATTTTTAAATATCTCAGCTCTGGCGATGTGAAATTAAAAGTATGCAGCGATCACTGAGCTTGTGCTTTGGGATTCCAACAGAGGGCCTAGTGGTTTGAATTCACACCTAGGTATGTTTTTGATCCTAGGAGGATTCTAACATCAGCGATGTCATGCTTCCATCCCCTTTCGGAAGGGCGTGAGGTCATGTTTAAATATCTCTGCTCTGGCGATGTGAAATGAAAAGTATGCAGCGATCACTGATCTTGTGCTTTGGGACTTCAACAGAGGTCGTAATTGTTTCGATTCACACCTAGCTTTGTTTCTGATCCTGCGAGGATTGTAACATCAGCGATGTCATGCTTCTCTCTCCTTTCCGACGGACTTGAGATGTGAAATTAAAAGTAACCAGCGATCACCGAACTCCTGCTTTGTGACTCAAACTCAGGGCCGAACGGTTCAGATTTACACCGAGTTTCTGATCCCAGTGCGGCTGCTAACTTCGCGATGTCATGCCTCTCTCTCCTGTCAGAGGGACGTGAGATGTGAAATTAAAAGTTGCCGCGATCACTGAGTTTGTGCTTTGGGACTCAAACAGAGTCCCTGATTGTTTCGATTGACACCGACTGTATGACGCTGGGAGGATTCTAACATCAGCGATGTCATGCTTCTCTCCCCTTCCAGAGGGGCGTGAGATTGTTTTTAAATATCGCGTCGCCTTATTGTGATATTAAAAGTAGCAGGCGATCGCGGAGCTCCTCCTTGCGGACTGAAAGGGATTGCCTAATGGTATCCATTGAAACCCAGTGTCTGAACCTGGGAGACTGCTTAATTCACCGATGCCATGCTTCTCCTCCTTTCGGAGGGGCGTGAGGTAATTTTTTAATATCGCGGCCCCGGTATTGTGAAATTAACAGGAAGCAAGTGATCACGGAGCTGGTGCTTTGCTCTCAGAGGGAAAAATAGTTTTGATTGAGACCGAGTTTCTGACCCTGGGAGGCTGCTAACTTTCGCGATCTCATGCTTCTATCCCCTTTCGGAAGGGCGTGAGGTCATTTTTAAATATCTCAGCTCTGGCGATGTGAAATGAAAAGTATGCAGCGATCACTGAGCTTGTGCTTTGGGATTCAAACAGAGGGCCTAGTGGTTTGAATTCACACCTAGCTATGTTTTTGATCCTAGGAGGATTCTAACATCAGCGATGTCATGCTTCCATCCCCTTTCGGAAGGGCGTGAGGTTATTTTTAAATATCTCTACTCTGGCGATGTGAAATTAAAAGTATGCAGCGATCACTGAGCTTGTGCTTTGGGATTCAAACAGAGGGCCTAGTGGTTTGAATTCACACCTAGCTATGTTTTTGATCCTAGGAGGATTCTAACATCAGCGATGTCATGCTTCCATCCCCTTTCGGAAGGGCGTGAGGTCATTTTTAAATATCTCTGCTCTGGCGATGTGAAATTAAAAGTATGCAGCGATCACTGAGCTTGTGCTTTTGGATTCAAACAGAGGGCCTAGTGGTTTGAATTCACACCTAGCTCTGATTTTGATCCTAGGAGGATTCTAACATCAGCGATGTCTTGCTTCTCTCTCCTTTCGGACTGACGTGAGATTTGAAATTAAAAGTACCCAGCGATCACCGAACTCCTGCTTTGTGACTCAAACACAGGGCCGAACGGTTCAGATTGACACCGAGTTTCTGACCCTGGGCGGCTGCTAACTGTCGCGATGTCATGCCTCTCTCTCCTGTCAGAGGGACGTGAGATGTGAAATTAAAAGTTGCCGGCGATCACTGAGTTTGTGCTTTGGGACTCAAACAGAGTCCCTGATGGTTTCGATTGACACCGACTGTGTGACGCTGGGAGGATTCTAACATCAGCGATGTCATGCTTCTCTCTCCTTCCAGAGGGGCGTGAGATTGTTTTTAAATATCGCGTCGCCTTATTGTGATATTAAAAGTAGCAGGCGATCGCGGAGCTCCTTCTTTGGTACTCAAAGAGACGCCCTAATGTTCTCGATTGACACCGAATGTCTCAACCTGGGAGGTTGTTAACTTCATCGATGCCATGCTTCTCCCTCCTTTCGGAGGGGCGTGAGTTTTTTTTTTTAAATCGCGGCCCCAGTATTGTGAAATTAACAGGAATCAAGTGATCACGGAGCTGGTGCTTTGGGTCTCAGAGGGAAAAATAGTTTTGATTGAGACCGAGTTTCTGATCCTGGGAGGCTGCTAACTTCAGCGATCTCATGCTGAAATCCCCTTTTTGGAAGGGCGTGAGGTCATTTTTAAATATCTCAGCTCTGGCGATGTGAAATGAAAAGTATGCAGCGATCACTGATCTTGTGCTTTGGGACTTCAACAGAGGCCGTAATTGTTTCGATTCACACCTAGCTTTGTTTCTGATCCTTGGAGGATTGTAACATCAGCGATGTCATGCTTCTCTCTTTCCGACGGACTTGAGATGTGAAATTAAAAGTAACCAGCGATCACCGAACTCCTGCTTTGTGACTCAAACACAGGGCCGAACGTTCAGATTGACAACCAGTTTCTGACCCTGGGAGGCTGCTAACTTTCGCGATGTCATGCCTCTCTCCTGTCAGAGGGACGTGAGATGTGAAATTAAAAGTTGCCGCGATCACTGAGTTTGTGCTTTGGGACTCAAACAGAGTCCCTGATGGTGTCGATTGACACCGACTGTATGACGCTGGGAGGATTCTAACATCAGCGATCTCATGCTTCTCTCCCTTCCAGAGGGGCGTGAGATTGTTTTCAAATATCGCGCCCTTATTGTGATATTAAAAGTAGCAGGCGATCACTGAGCTCCTCCTTGCGGACTGAAAGGGATTGCCTAATGGTATCCATTGAAACCCAGTGTCTGAACCTGGGAGACTGCTTACTTCACCGATGCCATGCTTCTCCCTCCTTTCGGAGGGGGCGTGAGGTAATTTTTTTAATATCGCGGCCCCGGTATTGTGAAATTAACAGGAAGCAAGTGATCACGGAGCTGGTGCTTGCTCTCAGAGGGAAAATACTTTGATTGAGACAGAGTTTCTGACCCTGGGAGGCTGCTAACTTTCGCGATCTCATGCTTCTATCCCTTTCGGAAGGGCGTGAGGTCATTTTTAAATATCTCAGCTCTGGCGATGTGAAATGAAAAGTATGCAGTGATCACTGATCTTTTGCTTTGGGACTTCAACAGAGGCCGTAATTGTTTGAATTCACACCGAGCTTTGTTTCTGATCCTGGGAGGATTCTAACATCAGCGATGTCATGCTTCTCTCTCCTTTCCGACGGACTTGAGATGTGAAATTAAAAGTAACCAGCGATCACCGAACTCCTGCTTTGTGACTCAAACACAGGGCCGAACAGTTCAGATTGACACCGATGTCAGTTTCTGACCCTGGGCGGCTGCTAACTCGCGATGTCATGCCTCTCTCTCCTGTCAGAGGGACGTGAGATGTGAAATTAAAAGTTGCCGCGATCACTGAGTTTGTGCTTTGGGACTCAAACAGAGTCCCTGATGGTTTCGATTGACACCGACTGTATGACGCTGGGAGGATTCTAACATCAGCGATGTCATGCTTCTCTCCCCTTCCAGAGGGGCGTGAGATTGTTTTTAAATATCGCGCCGCCTTATTGTGATATTAAAAGTAGCAGGCGATCGCGGAGCTCCTCCTGGGACTGAAAGGCATTGCCTAATGGTATCCATTGAAACCCAGTGTCTGAACCTGGGAGACTGCTTAATTCACCGATGCCATGCTTCTCCCTCCTTTCGGAGGGGTGAGGTAATTTTTTTAATATCGCGGCCCGGTATTGTGAAATTAACAGGAAGCAAGTGATCACGGAGCTGGTGCTTTGCTCTCAGAGGGAAAAATAGTTTTGATTGAGACCGAGTTTCTGACCCTGGGAGGCTGCTAACTTTCGCGATCTCATGCTTCTATCCCCTTTTGTGACGGAAGGGCGTGAGGTCATTTTTAAATATCTCAGCTCTGGCGATGTGAAATGAAAAGTATGCAGCGATCACTGAGCTTGTGCTTTGGGATTCAAACAGAGGGCCTAGTGGTTTGAATTCACACCTAGCTATGTTTTTGATCCTAGGAGGATTGTAACATCAGCGATGTCATGCTTCCATCCTTTCAGAAGGGCGTGAGGTTATTTTTAAATATCTCTACTCTGGCGATGTGAAATTAAAAGTATGCAGCGATCACTGAGCTTGTGCTTTGGGATTCAAACAGAGGGCCTAGTGGTTTGAATTCACACCTAGCTATGTTTTTGATCCTAGGAGGATTCTAACATCAGCGATGTCATGCTTCCATCCCCTTTCGGAAGGGCGTGAGGTCATTTTTAAATATCTCTGCTCTGGCGATGTGAAATTAAAAGTATGCAGCGATCACTGAGCTTGTGCTTTTGGATTCAAACAGAGGGCCTAGTGGTTTGAATTCACACCTAGCTCTGATTTTGATCCTGGAGGATTCTAACATCAGCGATGTCTTGCTTCTCTCTCCTTTCGGACTGGACGTGAAATTTGAAATTAAAAGTAGCCAGCGATCACCGAACTCCTGCTTTGTGACTCAAACACAGGGCCGAACGGTTCAGATTGACACCGAGTTTCTGACCCTGGGCGGCTGCTAACTGTCGCGATGTCATGCCTCTCTCTCCTGTCAGAGGGACGTGAGATGTGAAATTAAAAGTTGCAGCGATCACTGAGTTTGTGCTTTGGAACTCAAACAGAGTCCCTGATGGTTTCGATTGACACCGACTGTGTGACGCTGGGAGGATTCTAACATCAGCGATGTCATGCTTCTCTCCCTTCCAGAGGGGCGTGAGATTGTTTTCAAATATCGCGTCGCCTTATTGTGATATTAAAAGTAGCAGGCGATCATGGAGCTCCTCCTTGGGGTTAGAAAGGATTGCCTAATGGTATACATTGAAACCCAGTGTCTGAACCTGGGAGACTGCTTACTTCACCGATGCCATGCTTCTCCCTCCTTTCGGAGGGGCGTGAGGTTTTTTTTTAAATATCGCGGCACCGGTATTGTGAAATTAACAGGAAGCAAGTGATCACGGAGCTGGTGCTTTGCTCTCAGAGGGAAAATTAGTTTTGATTGAGGCCGAGTTTCTGACCCTGGGAGGCTGCTAACTTTCGCGATCTCATGCTTCTATCCCCTTTCGGAAGGGCGTGAGGTCATTTTTAAATATCTCAGCTCTGGCGATGTGAAATGAAAAGTATGCAGCGATCACTGAGCTTGTGCTTTGGGATTCAAACAGAGGGCCTAGTGGTTTGAATTCACACCTAGCTATGTTTTTGATCCTAGGAGGATTCTAACATCAGCGATGTCATGCTTCCATCCCCTTTCGGAAGGGCGTGAGGTTATTTTTAAATATCTCTGCTCTGGCGATGTGAAATTAAAAGTATGCAGCGATCACTGAGCTTGTGCTTTGGGATTCAAACAGAGGGCCTAGTGGTTTGAATTCACACTTAGGTATGTTTTTGATCCTAGGAGGATTCAAACATCAGCGATGTCATGCTTCCATCCCCTTTCGGAAGGGCGTGAGGTCATGTTTAAATATCTCTGCTCTGGCGATGTGAAATTAAAAGTATGCAGCGATCACTGATCTTGTGCTTTGGGACTTCAACAGAGGCCGTAATTGTTTCGATTTACACCTAGCTTTTTTTCTGATCCTGGCAGGATTCTAACATCAGCGATGTCATGCTTCTCTCTCCTTTCGGGCTGACGTGAGATTTGAAATTAAAAGTAGCCAGCGATCACCGAACTCCTGCTTTGTGACTCAAACACAGGGCCGAACGGTTCAGATTGACACCGAGTTTCTGACCCTGGGCGGCTGCTAACTTTCGCGATGTCATGCCTCTCTCTCCTGTCAGAGGGACGTGAGATGTGAAATTAAAAGTTGCCGGCGATCACTGAGTTTGTGCTTTGGAACTCAAACAGAGTCCCTGATGGTTTCGATTGACACCGACTGTATGACGCTGGGAGGATTCTAACATCAGCGATGTCATGCTTCTCTCTCCTTCCAGAGGGGCGTGAGATTGTTTTTAAATATCGCGTCGCCTTATTGTGATATTAAAAGTAGCAGGCGATCGCGAGCTCCTCCTGCGGACTGAAAGGGATTGCCTAATGGTATCCATTGAAACCCAGTGTCTGAACCTGGGAGACTGCTTAATTCACCGATGCCATGCTTCTCCCTCCTTTCGGAGGGGCGTGAGGTAATTTTTTTAATATCGCGGCACCGTATTGTGAAATTAACAGGAAGCAAGTGATCACGGAGCTGGTGCTTTGCTCAGAGGGAAAAATACTTTTGATTGAGACCGAGTTTCTGACCCTGGGAGGCTGCTAACTTTCGCGATCTCATGCTTCTATCCCCTTTCGGAAGGGCGTGAGGTCATTTTTAAATATCTCAGCTCTGGCGTGAAATGAAAAGTATGCAGCGATCACTGAGCTTGTGCTTGGGATTCAAACAGAGGGCCTAGTGGTTTGAATTCACACCTAGCTATGTTTTTGATCCTAGGAGGATTGT